>NW_020717000.1:5593-24044 GCF_900518725.1 Notechis scutatus | reverse complement strand
ATCTATCTATCTATCTATCTATCTATCTATCTATCTATCTATCTATCTATCCTCTAATCATTCCATCTATCTATCCATCTATCTCTTTCTGTCTATTATATCCATCCATCCATCCCTTTATTTAATCATTCCATCTATCCATCTATCTCTTTCTGTTTGTCTATGTATCTCTGTCTATTCTTTCTATCCATCCATCCTCTAATTAATCATTCCATCTATCCATCTATCTCTTTCTCTGTCGGTCTATTCTACCTACCTACCTACCTACCTATCTAATCCATCTATCCATCCATCTGTCCATCCATCCATCTAATCTAATCTATATCATCTATCTATCATCTCTAGGTATCTGTCTATCTCTCTATTTATTTATCTACCATCTCTTATCGGTGTACAGGTAGTCCTTGACTTACAGTGGTTCACTTAGCGACCATTCGATGCTACACTTCACACTTAACGACTGTTGCAGCCTCCCCATGGTCATGCGATCAAAATTTGGCCCGCTTGGCAACTGACTTAGTTGCAGCGTCCTGGTGTTCGTGTGTGTGTGTGTGTGTGTGTGTGTGTGTGTCTGTGTGTGTCTGTGTGTGTCTGTGTGTGTGTGAGAGAGAGAGAGAGAGAGACCTTCTGACAAGCCAGAAGGGGGGAGCCAGATTCATTTAACAACAACCGCATGATTAACTTAACAACAGAAGGGATCCACACATTCACAGGTCGTAAAACGGGGCCAAAACTCCCTGAAGAAATGCCTCATTGCCTCGACAACATAAAATTGGGGTTGTTAAGTTGAGGACCCCCCCCCCCCCCCCCCCCCATGAATCTAATTCCACCTTCCAGGTTCCCCTGCCTTTCCCCTCTGGCTTCAAAACCCGCCTTGTGCACAGAATATAATTCTTTTATTAGCTGCTGTTTTGTTTCTTGTTCTAATCTTCTTTTAACTGGAAGAATCAATCTGGGTTTCTCTTTAGAGAAAGGAAGGGCTCAGTACCCACGAGGAGGACCCCTCCCCTACACACACACACACACACACACACACACAGACACACGCGGCATGGTGGCGAGGCTCCTCCCCCCCCCCCCCCCTTCACCCTCCTGGAGATGATAGCAACCAGACCCAAGTCCATCTTCTCCCTAGAATAGCGCCCCTCCCTTTGGTCTCTCCACCCACCCACCCACCCCCTCCCACCTCACAAGCTAGCTAGTTAGCTGTCTGGCTGTCTGATCTCCTCCATGAAGGTGGGACATCATCAGGATGGGAGGGTCTCCCCGCTTTTGTTAACCCCTGGATGGAAAATGTGCTGGGGAGTGGGCTGTGCTGCTGAGCCTTTAGCCAGGGGCTGGGAAAAGGGGTGATTTAAGGGAAAGCCCCCCCCCCAAGGGTGGATCCTTCAACTTCCCTTGCCTGCATTGCAGGTGGAAAAAAAAAAAAGAGAGACTGTGTCTTTTTTTGCAGTGGGGGGACTGTGTGTGTGTGTGTGTGTGTGATACGTGAGCAAACAAAAACGGCTTTCCTTTCGCTTCCTTCTTTACGCAGCAGGGTTGCGCTCCGGGGGTGTGTTAACACTGCAGTCCGGTGGTACTGAATGGACCACGCCATCTCCCATCCTCGAGAAGCTTTGGGGGCGGTGTAAATCAGGGACAGGGATTTTGGAACATGCTCGTGTAAGGGGGTGAGTTTGTCAAAGGGCTACTTTTTATGGTGCTTTGTGTGTGTTTTTTGTTTTTTTCTTAATTTTTATTTTAGGGGGGAAAGGCTGCGTATTTGGGAGCGTATTGGATCGGGCGGGTGTCTCTGGATCCAAATTGTGAGGCTTTACTCCAAAAACTGAACGGCACGACTGGTAGTTTTTTGGCGGGGGGGTCTTGGTGGCTGTTTGTTGTCCGTTTGCAAAAATTAGGCAGCTGTGCCTTGAGGGAGGGGTTGCCTGCGTTAAAGTTAGGGGGTGCCATGAAAACATGAAATATTAACTCTCTATTCGGTCTGGGAACTTTGCATGAATAATCTCCCCCCCCCTGGCATTTGCACAGTCTACCTTTTGAATGCATGGTTTGAACCTTTCTCTTCCTTCGAAGGCTGTTACTTTTTTTTAAGCCGGGTCCGGCTGGGGCGGAACTTAAATATCATGGCTATGAAGGGCTGAATGGTTGGCAGGCAGTTGTGAGTCCCGGTGGCTGAGACCAGATTCTGCCCTTTTGAGATGTTGTAAAAAGGACCGAAAACTGCACCACAGCAGGAATAAAACTGCTCAGGTTTATTTTCTCTAGAGGAATTCCGCCCTTTTTCTCGATAGGAGAGGGACGAAGCTTGCCAACTTCCAGAAAGTTAGAAGATGGCGTTGAAAGGGGGCATTTCTTGCAGAATTGTGGCCTTAAAGCGTCTAAGTAAGCGTGTCGGTAATGCCGGTGAACTTTGCCACCTTTGCGCTGATTTTACAATATTTAATTGGATTAAGCCAGATGGTGTCACCGCTTGTTTGTCTGAAACCACTAATATTTCAGTGAGCAATTAACAGCGAATGCACCCATTGGCATTCACACAAGACTGATGGATAGCATGGGGCACTGCCCAAGCCGGTGTATTCTTTTAGGCCTGCTGTTTGGATTGGATTAATTAGAAAAAAATCTATGGCTCTCAAGTCAAGAGTCTCCGTAAAAGAGGAATTGTTTCTTGTAAGAGCTGGAAGCAAAACTTTTGTTCTCTTTCTCTGGTTTGAGAGGTTTGGTCTTTTACTGCAATGCACAGTCCAAAAAATTATTATTATTATTATTATTTTGCAGCTGGGTCTCGCTAAGCATCATATCGTCGGCTTTCCAAGACTCAGCCCTGGAAAGCCGTCTGCCATGCCTTATTTCCATCAGCCCACTTGCTACCATGGGGTGGTTATTATTTGATTTCTAAAGCCGCCCATCTTGGTTAAGTGATGATGGTTTTGGAGATCTGGGTGGGGTCCAGCAATCGAACATCAGCATTAGGAGAGCTAGACTTTTGACCACGTCCCTGTTCTTGTTCTAACTGGACTTGTTGATCCTGCCAAATAGCCCAGTTTGTTGGCCTTTGCCAAAATCTTGTCTGCACTATGCTGTAAGTTGGTGGCGAGTTGCCACGCCGTGCCGGGAGCTGCCAGTTTGGGAGCCGTGGCCCAACCGGGGTGGGTTTAGGGCTTGTCCGTTATTTCCAGAAAGCGTTTGCAAAAAAGGCAGGTGAGGTTAGCCCATCCTTTGGTCGTGTGCTGGCTGCGACGTCCTCCTCATTGTTTCTCCCTTTCCTGCTCCATCACTGCCTTGTCACAGGGGCCTAAAAATAACTCTGCAGAGACATTAAGGGCCAAGAGACATCCGCAGGTTGGCTGGAAGGGAACCAGAGCAGCCTGTCTGGAAAATTAGGATGGGAGAAGAAGAGCAGACGGGTGTGTGATGGAACGAGCCTTCGCATTCAAAAAAAGGAAAAAGGACAGTTGGCCTCAGGATCATTTATTACAGCTTTTGGGAAGAGCTGGAACGTCAAGATTTCTTAGCATCGTGTGTATGTGTCTGCCTGTCTGTCTGTCTGGATTCCGGCCACCTCAATTTGTCTGACGACTTTAAGTTGGGTTACTGACTTGGTCCATTTCTCTGGATCTGCACAATTCAGTAACACAAGAGTTGGAAGGTTCCTTGGAGGTCATCTAGTCCAACCCCCCTGTTGTGCAGGAGACCTATGCTATTTCTGATAAATGGCTGTCCAGTTTCTTCTTAAAAGCTTCCAGTGATGGAGCACCCAGAACTTCTGGTGGCAAGCAGTTCCCCTGGTTAATTGTCCTCCCTGTTAGGAAGTCTCTCCTTAATTCCAGGTTGCTTCTCTCCTTGATCGGTTTCCATCCGTTGCTTCTTGTCTGGCCTTCTGGTGCTCTGGAGAATAAGTTGGGAGCTCCTCTTCTCTGTGGCAGCCCCTCAAATACTAAAATACTGCTATCACCTCACCTTGAACCATCCTGAATGAAGGCTATGTGTTGGGCTTAAAAATCAGCTGGGCTGCAAAAGAACCACACAAATTAACATTAGCCAAGTTTGGTGTGTTGTGCGTTGCCTGTTCTAGGTCTTTGGTTAGCAGGTTGTGTGAAGACAACGAGCTTTGAGAACCCGTTGGTTTCTTTTCCAGTTTCCAGCTAGTTAGGACCACCATCTGCAGTGGACCATAATTTGCAAGACGCAAACTAATTGCAGGCTTCAATCCTTGTTCTTTGTCTTTTCTCTACTCCCCTGCAAGTTTCTTAGTTCTTTAGTTATGACTCCTGCAACTGAGATTGTTCTTTCATCCTTGGCAATTGAGCTAATTAGAGAGGGACAGATAATGGCGGTGATTAGATGGTGAACAAAACAACCCCAACTATGTTTTCCACGCTGCAGGGTGGAGTCTCTAGGTTGGTGTTTCTCAACGCTTGGGGCCATTCTGGTTCAGACATCGATTGAGAATGTTTCAAGTATAATTCAGTTCAGAAAAGGGACATTGGAGGTCTTCTAGTCCAACCCCTGCTCAAGCAGGAGACGCCATACAATTTGAGACAAGTGGCTGTCCAGTCTCTGCTTAAAAGCCTCCAGTGATGAAGCGCCCAAAACTTCTGGAGCCAAATTAATTTTCCTCACAGTTAGGAAGTTTCTCCTTAGTTCCAGATTGCTTCTCACCTTGATTAGTTTCCATCGTTTCTTGTCCTGTCCTTCTGGTGCTTTGGAGAATAATTTGACCCCCCTCTTCTTTTGTGGCAGCCCCTCAAATACTGGAATAGTTCTATCATGTCTCCCCTAGTCCTTCTTTTCTCTAGATTGGCCAAACCCAAATACTGCAACCGTTCTTCATATGTTTTAGTCTCCAGGCCTTTAATCATCTTAGCCGCTCTTCTCTGCATTTTTTTTCCAAAGTCTCGGCATCTTTTCTTGCAACGTGGTGACCAAAACTGGATGCCTCATTCCAGGTGTGGCCTTCCTAAAGGCCGTCTAAAGCAGTTCTAATTCTTCACGCGGTTTTGATTCCATGCCTCGGTTTATACCCCCCAGGATCGTGTTAGCTTTTGTGGCGGCTGCCGCAGCCAAGTTTTAAAAAATAATTCTCAAGCCCAAATGCTAGTGGCACTCCTCTTCCCTGCAGGCTCTGGGCTTTTGTAAAGAAAAACAAAACCACAGGGAATCACCTTGGGTTCTCCTACACCTTCCGAGTTGGCCTCGGACGGAGAGAGCGAGGGAGCTGAAGTAGAAAGGTCAGCATCGACCTACATTACATTCCTACAAGATTCATTAGTTAACTATTTGCAGGAGCAGAGAAGGAGTGCTGGGTAGCAGCGTGTCCTGGAAACGTTGCCGAGATAATGGATGAAGTCACCGGTCTGCCAAGGAGCGCCTTTTATACTTCGCGGAGAATCAATCTTAAAAACTGAGATCATATGACTTGCATAAAGCAGATTCTCTTCCCTTCCCTTCCCTCCAGCTTACAGAGCCACTCTCGCCTCTGATGGGCGAGTCACGCCATGCTGTGCTTTGTCACCTGATTTTTATTTTTATTTTTTTGGGGGGTGGGTGGGGGTTGGAGGCAGAGGGGAATATTCATTAGCGGAGGCAGTAAAGCTTTTGGCTCTGCAGACGAGGTGGCTTTGTTCCAGACAGATAATGTCAGTGAGAAATGTGGGATGGGGTCTGGGAAAAACAGGGAGGTCTCCGTGGAGAGCTAATTTCTTCCTTGTGACCAAGGATCCTCACTTGGGGGTGACAGGACAGCAGGCTTCCAATATCTGAGGGGCTGCCCCAAAGAAGAGGGGGTCAAACCTATTCTCCAAGGCACCTCAAAGGCAGGACAAGAAGCAACGGATGGGAACTAATCAAGGAGAGAAGCAACCCAGAAGTAAGGAGGAATTTCCTAACGGTGAACAATTAACCAGTGAAATTAACAATTAACCAGTGAAACTGCTTATCCTCCAACGTTAAGAGGCTTTTAAGAAGAGATTGGACAGCCATTTGTCTGGAATGGTCTAGGGAGCCGAACTAGAAGGTCCCTTCCAACTCTGCCAATGTTGCTATTCTGTGTTTCTGTTAAGGGCTGTTCCAACTTCTTCCAGGTCTCGTGTTCCTCTTTGGAGAACCACGTCTTTGCCTTCAAAATACCCTCTTGATGGAGGTATCTTGATAGACACGGTTCAAACTACTTGGGAGTGTCAGGGTTTAGCCAATGCTCTAAACCAGCCCCTGAGGATCTCCAGTCTCTGTTGTGTGAAAAGAAAGGATTGTCATGGGTGGATGTGAGATCTCCATCAGCCTGGTGGCATCTCAGCTGGCTTTGGAGGTGGTTTGGGCAGCTCAGGTGTCACCCCAGGGGCCTCGGTGTCTCCATCCTTGCATTCAAGGACACAAAATCCTGGCAAGAGAGTGGCTGGAATTATAGCAATAGCCATAGCCCTTAGACTTATATACCGCTTTCCAGTGCTTTCCAGCCCTTTCTAAGATGAGAGAGAAGGAAGGGAAGGGAAGGGAAGGAAAGAAGGAAAGGAAAGGAAAGGAAAGGAAAGGAAAGGAAAGGAAAGGAAAGGAGGAAAGGAAAGGAAGGAAGGAAGGAAGGGGGGAAGAGCAAAGCACTAGCGCTTAGACTTATATACCACTTTATAGCGCTTTCCAGCCCTGTCTAAGCAGTTTACAGAGTCAGCAATCTGGATCCTCGGAAGGACGGAAGGCCGAGTCAACCTTGAGCCTGGTGGGATTTGAACTACCCAAATTGCAGGCAGCCCATAGTCAGCAGAAGTAGCCTGCAGTTCTGCACTCTCGCCACTGTGCCACCGCGGCTCTTACTATAACGTTCACTCCCTGGAGGTGATGTTGACATCCAGACACACTCAGGAGATGACCTAGAGAAGTCTTTAGTTCCAGAAACTTCCTTGCAGGGGTCTACGGAAGAAAAGGAGCTTTTTCCAAAAGGCAACCAGACTTTCTTGGGGGTTTTCGCTTCTCATCCGAAGAAGCTTCTTCAGTTCCTTGCAGGGCCCGGCCATTCCTTCCGGGCGGATTTTGCTGGCCTGATGAATGTTGGTTCGCTCTTCTGAAGAGGAGGAGGAGGAAGAGGGGATGAGAACCCCAAGGGCCCCTGGGGCAGCCGGTTCCTTCTCCGAATCCCACAAGACAAAGTCTCTCTCTCTCTCTCTCTGGGGTGCCAATTCCATAAATAGGTGACTCCAACCGAGGAGCACCCGGTGGCATCTTCCCCCGGCCCTCCCCTCCCTCCCTCCCTCCCTCCCTCTCACCCATTGTGACCACACAGTCATCCCAAGCAGACGGAGAGTTCTACAGGTGGTGAGCTCCCACTGAAATATCAGTGATGGTAAAAGGAGGGAAGGATCCTTCCCAATTTCCAACTTCCGGGCTCTCCGTGGACCCTGGCAGGCGGCCCATGTGGCCTTCTCCAACCTTTTCGTAGGGTGGCGCCGACCGTCTCCCCACCGCCACCCCCGGCGGCTTCACTCCCGATCTCCCTCCTTGCTGAGCGATCCCTTCCGTGTCATCTAAAGGTGCGCTCCCTCCTTCCCTCCCTCCTTCCTTCCTTCCCGTCTTCCCTCTCTCCCTCCTCCTCCCCCCCTTTCTTTCCCTCCCTCCAGATTTGCTGGATGCCAGGATGGCAGCGTCGAACCTGGAGAACCAGCTGCACAGCGCCCAAAAGAATTTGCTTTTCCTGCAGAGGCAGCATGCAGACACCCTTAAGGGGCTGCACACCGAAATACGACGCCTGCAGCAACACTGCACAGGTACCCGGGGGGAAAACGGGGAGAGAAGAAAAGCTGGCTTGGCGGCAGGGTTCCTCAAAGGTAGTCCTCGACTTACGGCCACCATCGAGCCCAACCTTGCCGTTGCTAAGCGAGACATTGGGTTCAGCGAGCTTTGCCCCCCATGTTACGACTATGAGTTAGTAACCCAGTTGTTAAGTGAATCTGGCTTCCCCCTTGACTTTGGTTGTTGGTGGGAATCTCGTGACTCGGTTGCCAAGTGTTTGAATTGTGCCGCAAAGGTCGTAACTGTGGAAAAAAATGGTCGTAAGTCACCTTTTCCGGGGCCACTGTTAACTTTGGTCACTAAATGAACTTGTTGTTAAGTCGAGGACTACCTGCCTTTCCTGGCTGGGGAATTCTGGGAATGGAAGTCCACCCATCTTGAAAGATAACACACTGGGCTGTTATTGTTTTAATTCTTTGGGGGGTCAGAGGGAGCTTCTGTTAACCGCTGAGAGCATCTACAGATAAGTGGATAAACGTGTCATATATAAAGGTGGTTTCCCAGTGTGGAGATTGGTTACTCTGCAAGTCAGCGGTCATAAAAGTGGTGTCGGTTTTCTGGAAAGGCTGGTTAAATTCTCTGGGTTGCGTTTATTATGAGCTGTCCGGTTTTGCCCAGGAAGATTCAGCCAAGAGAGAGAGAGAAAAAGTTTCTGAAATATCTTAACTCTTGTCTGTTTTTCAGATCTGACCTACGAGTTGACTCTCAAAAGCTCAGACTTGACAGGTGAGGCATCTGAACGCATTCGCGTACACCTTCCTTCCGTACTTAAGGTATTCTTCAAACGTCGTGGAAGGGGCATGTCATGCCCCTGTGGGAGTCTGATTCTAAGGGGGAGGTTGAGCAGCTGACAGGGAGTGGGAATGTGGCTCTGGTGGCTGTGGAGGAAACTGGGGAATTCAGGGGAAGACCCAGGCCCACCCCCTCTTCATCCTAGGGCATGCAGGGAGGAACAGAGAAAGGAGCAACATGGGTTACCGGGGAGAAAAGGGCCCTGATTCCCTCCATTAGCTGCAGCTGGGAAAACAGGATTTCCAAAGGGCGTTTTCGCACAGCACCTTGCTGGAAGCAAAGCGTGAATTATTTTGGTTTGTCAAGTCTTATCTGGGTTCTTTGCTCGCTTCATGGAATGTTGATCCCATCCCGGATCTCTTTTGAAATCAAACCCTCTTTCTCTCCTCCCCCCTTTTTTTCCTTTTCCAGAAAATGGGATTTCGAGGAGCGAAGAGCTCCGAAGGAAATGTGAAGAACTGGAGGCCCAGCTCAAAGTGAAGGAGGTGGAAAACAACGAGTTATTGAAAGAGCTCGAGCAGAAAAACGCCATGATCGCAGTGCTGGAGAACACCATCAAGGAACGGGAGAAGAAATACTTGGAAGAGTTAAAGATGAAAAGCCATAAGTTGAACATGCTCTCCAGCGAACTGGAGCAGCGGGCCAGCACCATCGCCTACCTGACCTCCCAGCTCCATGCCACCAAGAAAAAACTCATGTCCAGCGGGACGTCGGACAGCTCGCCCTCTGGAAGCCCCGTGCTTTCCGGCTACAAACCCGCTCCTCCCAAAGAGAAGCTTCCGGAAACCCCGCGGCGCCGGATGAAGAAGAGCCTGTCCACGCCGCTCAATCCCGAATTCGAGGAGGCCTACCGATTAGGCTCAGAGAGCCGCAAGCTGCTGCTGCGGGAGCCAGTGGACGCCATGCCTGACCCCACACCCTTCTTACTGGCCAGGGAGTCCACCGAGCTGCACCTTCTGAAGGAGAGGCCTTTAGTCATCCCACCCATCCCGTCCGAGCGCATGTCATCCGAGCCCCACAGCCCGGCCCGGGAGAGGCAGCACAAGAGCCACGTCGGGGTAGCCCACCGTATCCACCACGTCCCTCCCACCCAGCCCCAGCCGCCCGAGGTGGAGACGCTGGCCGTGGACCAGGTGAACGGAAGCAAAATGGTTTGCAAGCATTCGGGGACGGATCGGACTGTTTGAACCCGGGCGCTTGGAGGGGACTCTCGGTGGTCAGCAGAGGGCTGGGCTGCACCCCCGCCTCCCTCCCTCCCTCTTCCGAGCGCCCCCCTCCTCTCTCCCCCCTCCCCCCCACGTGCATGCCAAAATCTTTCCAGAACTAGAGTCACTTCTTCCTCACCTGTACCTATTGCAGAGTTATCTACCTAATGAAACGCTGTAGCCAAACTCAGGTGTGTCTGCCTGAATTGCTTGCTTCTGATGCGCCTTACATTTATTCGGGGCGCGTCCCGAGGGAGGGGGGCCACCATGCCTGGCCAGCCCTCCATAGCCCCAACGAAGACCGCCAGCTCACCATCAGCCCCGCCGCGCACTGTGTATCGGCTCCTTAAAGCCTTCCCTAATCTGCCACTTTGCACAGTCGTGATAAATTCTTATTTTTTGAGTGGGGTGGGGCAGCTTGGACCCCCACAGGGGTGCGGGGGGGGGGTGTTAGGAAGGAAGTGCAGCCGAAGGAGAGAAACACCCCCTCCCCAAATTCTGTCCATCTTTCCAGAATGTGATCTTGGTCACCATGTTTCCTTTTTTTCTTTGTTCACGTTTTTATCAACTAACCGACTAAAATCCCAACAAACTCTTTATTTTGCTAATCTTGGCTGAGCTTGTCTGTGTCCTTTGTTGGGGAGGGGGTGTGTGGAGGAGGAGCGGAGGGAGGGGAGCGGAAGTGGGTGGAGGGGAAGAGCGGGAGCCCAACGTGGTACAGTGGAAGGGGTCTCTGTTGGGAGATGGATAATCCAGCAACCATTGTGTGTGGGGGGGGGCATTACAAGGGACTTCTGAAGGCCAGCTTGTGTCCTCAGTTGGAGGGGCTACAACCTGGTCGTTTTGAAATTCGGGCTGGAGGATAGGAATCACCAAAGTCAGAAGGGGCCTTGGAGGTCTTCTAGTCCAACCCCCAGCCCAAGCAGGAGACCCTACATCTTCCAACTTGACAGTTTTAAGACTTGTGGACTTCAACTCCCAGATTTCCTCCTCCAGCCATGTTAGCTCAGGAATTCTGGGAGCTGAAGTCCACAAGTCTTAAACGTGCCAAGTTTGGAGCCCCTTGGTCTGGAGGAATAAGATTATTGTACTTTTCAACATAAGCTTATGATATTCCTTTTCTAGTGGATTTGTTAAAAAATGTTTAATCAGGGTTTCTCACTCTTGACAATTTGAAGACCTGCGAACTTCAACTCCCAGAATTCCCCAGCCAGCATCTGGGAGCTGAAGTTCGCAGGTTCTGCTGGCTGGGGAATTCTGGGAGCTGAAGTTCGCAGGTCTTCAAATTGCCAAGAGTGAGAAACCCTGACAGGTATTTAATGAAGGATAAAGGCACTACCTTTGAAGAGGATACCATTTTAAAATGCATGGCATTAACCAGCATCAATTTAGAACCTTCCTGCTTGTTTCTGGGTCAAATTTTACAGCCAAGCGTCCAAGAATTTGGGAGAATGCACCGTGAAATTAAAAAAAATGCACTTAACCTTTCTTACAGATTAAGGAGACAATTTTTACTGGTGTGATTTCACTAGACGGGGTTTAAAATTGCATCCAGACAGAGAAAAATTGGCCCAAAAAAGGACCAAATAAATCCATTTTCAAGGCCGGCAGACAAGTTAATCCGCTGTAGGCAATTTGTGGAACTGTATCAAGTCACATATTTATTTTGGGAACAATAATAAATACGTTAAACCTTCCTGGTTGCCACCTTAGCTTTAGAACCCGCCCAACTACACCTTTTATATCAAACACATTTGCAAAACTATTTATTGATATAAAGTGCAATATATAAATTTAAAAAAGATAAGAAAGAACAAAAAACAGCAACTGAAAATTAAACGAACCTCCAAAAAGGTAAGGTTGCAACCCGGAAGCCTCCAGTGGCCAGAGCAAGGAAGACTGGGTTTTTCAACTGTCTTCTTTCTTCGCCTCTTTCCCAAAAAATTGGTTAACGGAGCTACGGCATGGCTGCACCGAGGCTCAATCGGCATTTAAGGTGAGGCAAACCCCTTGGAGGACCCAGTGAGAGAGATGCCTTGTGGTAAACAGATCGGCTTCAAATACCAATCCAACTCCCATAGCGTTTCTCCGCATGGAGGTCGTGTAGACTGGCGTCCGGAAAGTGTTCTGAAAAAAACAAAACAAAAAACCCCAAAACCACCACGAGGTCCCTGTTAAAAAAGCAGACAAACGCAGAAGGGAATAATTGGAGCTCAGGGGTTGAACTGGGGGAGTCCTGGGTGCTCTCTGAGCTTGGTGGTTTTCTTGCAGACGTTTCATGACCCAACTAGGTAGCATTATCAGTACGAGAAGAGAGTGGAATTTGCAAAGAGGAGGAGGAGGAGGAAAAAGAGAATAAGAGAAAGGAGAATGGGAAAGAGAACTCTGGGGTCCTTGGTGCTCTCTGAGCTGGGCGGTTTTCTTGCAGACGTTTCATGACCCAACTAGGGAACATCATCAGTGCTAGAAGGGAATGAAGCTTTTGGAAATGAGGAGGAGGAGGAGGAGGAGGAGGAGATGACTGTGGGATCTTTAGTGCTCTCAGTGCTTGGTGGTTTTCTTGCAGACCTTTCATGACCCAACTAGGGAACATCATCAGTGCTAGAAGGGAGTGGGGGGTTTGCAGGGAGGCGGAGGAGGAGGACTGTGGCATCCTTGATGCTCTCTGAGCTTGATGGTTTTCTTAAAGACGTTTCATGACCCAACTAGGGAACATCATCAGTGCTAGAAGGGAGTGGGGGGTTGCTCCCTGTTTATATACAAGCAATACACAACACTCCAATCAAGGAACTAATGCCACAAACTGTAAACAGCAGCCTAATCAAAGGGCCAACAATATCGCTCCCACCTACACTGACAGGGCAAGGCTCCTGTGTATAAACAGAGACCAAACCCCGCTCCCCCTAGCACTGACAATGTTACCTTGTAGGGTCACGAAACGTCTCCAAGAAACCCGCCGAACTCGAAGAGCACCAAGGACCCCGCAGTAGCCGTACCACATGCCCAACCAGGTGCCCATTGATGACCAGGTGGAAAGAGAAGGCTGTCCCTGTCTGGGAAGGACTGTCCTGCCTCTCTCTCTCACACACACACACCCCAAATCGAAAACTCAACCGCCAGCTGGCGACCTCTGCTCGTACCTGCAGCTTGAGCCGGTGGGCCTCAATGGGGATGATCTTCAGGATGGGCAAATCCACCACCAGCACTTTGGGCTTGCTGCGGGTGAGGCAGCCGTTGTCCAGGTCCCAGTCGGCCCCCTCCAGGTACAGGCCGGAGACAAAACACCCTGGGGAGAGGAGAAGGGAGGCACCCAGCCCCAAGACGGGATCCTCAGCTGCCTCGCATTTTAGAAATGCTGCACACGCGCACACACACACACACACACACACACACCCTCAACAAAAGCAGGGCTGGGAGACCCGGGGCAGCTGCCCAGAGACAGGCAGCGTGTAAGTTTTAATAAATCGTTGCTATAGCAAGTCCCATCAGGAGCTCTGCGCGGCCCCCTTGGGAAACACCTTACCTTGTCCTGGCCGCTCTGTGACCTCGTCGGCGGTCCGGTATTTGGTGACTTGGGTGTATAAAGTGGAGCGGTCGAGCGGCCAGCCGTTCTTCCTGCAGGTGGCTTGGACGAGCGCCGTGAGGTAGGACTCCGGGATGTGCAGCCCTGACAGCCACATGACGCTCGGCTCGCTTTCCTCAACCTAAGGGCAGCAAGGAACGCCGTGTCAGGGCTCCAACAATTTCACCCCCATTCGAATCATGAGTCTCTAGCCACATCTCTCAGGATTAAAAAAAATATATATGATTTATTAGGAGCGACCATGTCGGCATTACCTGGGTGCAGCTGGCTCTGAGACACTTGTCAACTAAAAAGAGACTCCTTTGGTCTTTTTAGCTGCCAGAAAAAGGGAGTGGGGGGGAAACAAGGCATTCCTTACCTGCCTAGATAACCAACTCAGCAGCCCAAAGTTGTCAGTGCATAAAAAGGTTATTGGAGAGGATGATGGATGACTCTTGGAGACGGATGTGTCCCATTGGAGAAGTCACATCCAGGGGGGTGGGGAAAAGACCAAAGCTTTACCCCAAAGCACAGGCCTCTCCCCCACTTAACAAGAGTGCTGCAAAGGTGTCGTGTCTACTTACCCACGAGGTGTATTGGAGAAACCTATTCTTAAAATAAATCATCCAGTTGCCCAAGGTCTTCAGCGTATCAGGAGCCAACTTCCTCCAGATGTTTGGAATCTGACCGTTGAAGAGAGCCCGGGCTACTTCATCCAGTTCGTTGCTCATGCCAACCTCCCCAGCCAAGGCCTGGGCGCGAAGACACAAAGGATGGTCAGTCCACCGGCCACTCAAGATGGGGAAAGGAGGAGGGTGGAGAGTTTCGACGGGTGGGCAAGATCTGCTTACTCTCTGCAGCTCGGCCAAAGACTTGGTCATCCGGACGATGAGTTTGTTGAACCTCTCCAGTTCCTGCAGCAGCACCACCGTCGTCGGTGAGATGTCGATGCCCAAAACCTTCCTGATATGATCCAGATCGAAAACCTTGGGCAGCTTATTCTCAATGTCCTTGGCAACCTGACCAATGTACTCGTCCCGGCTGATCCCAGCACCGGATTCCCCTAAAATCAGGACAAAGGGATCGGATGGAGGAGAACCATTTTTTGTTGCTGGGTGATGACGAATCCAACACTGCAGAATGGGAAATGTTATGCTGATTGGGGAGGGTTTTTATTTTTGTTTTCTTGCTGATACAGGATTACGGCAAAATTCCAACTATTCATTTCTAGATTTTTAGCTCTTTATTCCAGGCAACGAAAATTAGGAAGTGCTGGTCAGCAGAGTTTGAATTGCCTTCTTCCCTGGGGCCTCAAAAGACCAGAGGCCCATTTTGTCCAATTCTGCCGAACCTCTTGAGGGCCATACCTGTTTGGGGCTGTAGCTCTAACAGATGGGACCACATGTCGCGGGCTGCCTGGGTATAGTACCCAATTTCAGCGTTCGGGTGCAAGCCAAACACCTCCGGCGTGTTGGCTAGGGGTAGGGACTCAATCTCTTCTGTGGAAGGAAGACGCAGAAAGAGCGGGCTTGAAGATGAAGAGAAGGACCAGGGGTGACACGATAGCAGTTTTCCAATATCTCAAGGGTTGCCACAAAGAAGAGGGAGTCAAGCTATTCTCCAAAGCACCAGAGAAGGTAGGACCAGAGAAGCAATAAGGATGGAATGTGATCAAGGAGAGAAGCAACTTAGAACTAAGGAGAGATTTCCTGACAATCAGAACAATTAATTGGTGGAACTACCTGCCCCCAGAAGTTGTGAATGCTCCAACACTGGAGGAAGTTTTTAAAAAGATGTTGGACAGCCATTTGTCTGAAGTGATGTAGGATTTCCTGCCTGGGCAGGGGGTTGGACTAGAAGACCTCCAAGGTCCCTTCTAACTCAGTTATTCTATTTCTGTTTCTATTCTAATGGAGTGTCAATATAGAATTACATTTAAAAATGTTGTGTACTTCTTTTAATGTACGTAATTAAGAGACAGCAATGAAAGAAAGCCAAATCAGGCTCTACTGTAAAATATGGACGTGCTATTGTATCTGGAAGAGTGCTATGTTAAGGGGTGTTGTTCTATTTCTCCCCCAGACCCGTCAAACTTTAAACCAGGCGTGTCCAACTTTTGAGACTTCTGGACTTCAACTCCCAGCTGGTGCCTTACCCACATAATCGTCCTTCGACGTCCCTTCGGGGATTCGGTAATCAACTTCGTCATTGTAGAAAAAATGGAAGGGCTGGAACGTATCAAAGATAAAATCTCCCAGGTATTCGTCCATGTAAATAGTAAGGATGCGCCGGTCGAAGCTGTCAATGGCTCGCCCGCCGTACATCACCTAGAAATTTGGCAGCGTGACAAGGTTTTAATCACCATTTGAGATGGATTTTTTTTCCCTGGACTATTTTTATTTTATTTTATTTTTATTTATCAAATTTAGAAACTGCCTCTTACAGAAAGACTGTGGACGATGTACGAATAAAATATCGAAACGTAAAAACCACGTATAAAATTTTAAAAGTGGCAAAGATGGTTAAAATTCAACAAAGTGAATGAAAAGGTGGATGGACGGTCTTCGGGGCACTGACCAGCCCTCTGGTACCACCCTAGTAGTCCTAAACCAATTTACAGGTAGTCCTTGACTTACAACGGCAATTGGGATTGGGATTTCTGTCCCTGAGCAATGCAGTCGTAAAGGACAGGCCTCAGCCTTAGCCAAAGTCAATGGGGAAGCCTGCAGGAAATTGCAAGTCCCAGACCCACCGGTGGGGGAGGAGTATTTTGCTCCCTCCCCAATAGTCAGAAGACGTGATACTGGGCCTTCTGGTTGAATATTGACCAGTTTCCTGGGGTCATTTTTGAACCCCCACCTGTCATTTGAAGGAATCACTCTCTGCCCCTTGTCCGCTCACCTCTCCGATGAGATACTTCAGGCTTCCCCAGGGGATTTTGTCATCGTTTTGCTGGAAAGCTTTGGTCAAGTATGTGTTGAGGATCTCCATGCAGACCTGGTGGAATTGTGGGGGGGAAATCCACGGATTAATCACTCATAAAATATTTCTATGGTCTTTTTTAGAGTTGCCAGCAGAAAGGGAAGGAAGAGCAGTGGTGGACGTAGAATGTTACCTTCAAATAAATCCTCTTTAGTTCTGGGAATGTGACTCAAGGCTTATGATTTAATTGGAGTAACTGCCAGAACCCTGACAGTGGGGCAGCTTGCAAACCGAAAGTGCATTCCATAAATGTTTTCAGAGATAATAACTAGGTGACTGAAGTTTCTGCCGGGCAAAATTCTAACTGGAGAGCATGACTGATGACTCTGAGCTATGGAAGTGTCCCATTGGAGAATATGAATTAGGATACACCCAGGGGGTGGGGGAAAACCAGGGTCAAAGGTGACAATGAATGATGTGTCCCAGAGTTGGCTGCACTCAGGCAGCGCCGGCATGTTAATTCCCAATAAATCATTTTGAAGTTTTGGAAGTTTGGCTCAAGACTCATGATTTAAATGGGGTAACTGACAGAATCCTGACACACTCGGGGGTCTCTCTTCGCTCAGCCTTTCTAACTTCCTGCTCTTAAAACTGACAGCGATTGGCAAGGCTCCTTTCTCAAAGCAAAATGAAAGGAAAAGTCCTCAGGTTTTTTTGGGGGAGGTCCTCCTAAATCCAAGAGGATCCTGACCGCGCCTTCCTGAGGAACCAGAATGCCGACTACCTGGAAATCCGATTCGTTGAAATCGTAGGGCACGTTCCAACCGATCTTCCCAAACTTCCTCCTCTCCTGGACTACAGCATGGAAAAACGCTAAGACGTAGACCAAAGACTTAAAGGCGGCATGAGGACACTGGTCGAGAGACTCGTGGGAGATTTTGAAGAAGGTCGCTCTCATGTTGAGCTTCAACCCGTTGGGGGGCTCCGTGACAACCTGAGATGAGGGAAGAAAACGACCCCAGTTCGGACGGGTTGAGTCCGCAGATGCAACCACTTTCTCATGCTCCTCTACCTGGAGATGCTTTTTGAACTTTCGCTGGTCTTTCTCCCATGCCCACTGTGCCCGTGGTGTCCCCGGGCTCCTCACCCAAAATTAAACCCAGTGACGCTGATCAACACTATGTCAACTAAAAAAAATACTCTTGGTCTTTTTAGCAGCCAGCAGAAAGGGAGTGGGGGAAAGCAGTGCATTCCTTAAATGCTTCAGATAATTGCTAGGCAGCCGAAGCTGTTGGCACACAAGTTTATTACTGGAGAGCGTGATTGGTTATGGATGTGTCCCACTGGAGAATATACATCTGGGAGTGGGGGAAAACCAGGGTCAAGGGTGAAATGAATGATATGTCTTAGTGTCAGCTGCATCCAGGTAACGCCGACATGGTCATTCCTAATAAATCTTTTTTTTTTACTCCAAGAGATGCGGCTAGAGACTTATGATTTGAATGGGGGTGTATTGTCGGAGCCCTGACACATGGTCACTCAGGAAGTTTGGGATGTTCTCCTCTTGTCAGATCATCTGCCCCAATGAGGTGATTTGGTGGGTTTTTCAAGGTAGGACAAACGGAGGCGGCCACCAAAGTTTGGCTCCCATGCTCTGATGCCTCCTACTAGAAGAGCAAATCAGAGTCAAGGGCACGAAACAATCCCTTCCAGAGGTCATTTACCTTAAGAGATTTCTGAAGGATCCCAATGGGAAAACCTTTGGTCGGGTCAGTGGTCAGCCACAGTCGGAAATCTGGGTGAGGCTTTGTGATCCTTTCGACGGCCTTCTCCAGGTCGATCAGCCACTTCACCAAGAGATGACAATTCTGCAACATGAGCCACTGGCCACGGGCCACCGCGTTCTCCAGCAGCTGCAGCGCCACCTGGGAAGAGAACGAGATGGGAGGGTGACGATTTCTTCAGGATTTGAGCCAGGAGAGCTCTTCAACCAAAGGAGTGGGGGGGTTCCATGCAGAGATGCACCTGAAAGAAGGGCAGTAGAAAAACAATGGATTCAATTGATGGACCTCTAAGGAATTGAGCACCATAAAACACATCTAGTTGACTTGTTGATCTCCAACACTTAATGTGGCCAATAGTGAATTCTATTCTATTCTATTCTATTCTATTCTATTCTATTCTATTCTAT
>NW_020716999.1:342172-360902 GCF_900518725.1 Notechis scutatus | reverse complement strand
AGTGAGTCCATTAGTTGTCAAGGAGGATCTATTCAAATAGGTGAGCACTGGAAAATCTCACAGCCACCAGGGCATAGTCTGGCCATGACAAGGGATAATGACAGATCCCCAGCAATTCATTTCACTATTGCTCTGAAAACAAAATCATATCTTGAGTATGACCATTATCCTGAGTTGAGCCTTGCATGATCTGGGGTAGACCCATGGCCATCTCTTTTGGGTGAAATCACCTAGTTGCAAAGACTCTGCAAATTCCAGGCAGATCTTTTTTTTCAATTTAGCCCATTTTCCATATGATGTACACTAGAAATCTGCCAGTGTTTGATTGTTTCAGAAACAAATTCATAAGCCCTAACTTTTTAAATGAAAAGCTCGTTTGTATTTAACTCACTACTGGAAGAGGATGGAAGAGAGGGGAGGAGCTGGCGTCGCGACGGTACGCTCTGCAATTGAGCTCCAAGATTGCAGCCGATATCTTCGTCCCTGGCCGGTCCAAACGGACCTAAACTGTCCTGTAGGGACGGTGACAGTGAGGGGCACATCCTGTGGACCCCAGGGACATCGCAAAGTCCCTGGTTGATCCATGAGAAGTCCCCTTTGCCGGCGGTGGAGAGGCAACCCCAAAACTACTGAAGTTGGGACAGTTCTGGAAAGGAAGAGATCGAAAGAGAAAGTGTGTCGGCTGGGTGAGATCGTTTTTTTTTTACTAATATCTTGAGATTTTAAAGGACACTCTAAGAATAAGAAGAAATCTGTAAGATTCTTGACAAAATTGGATAAGCGGCGATTTTTAAAGAGAGATGTCAAAGTGAGGCTTGGCTTTTTATTTTTTTATTATTTTTTTACTGGACTTTCATTGCGACTTAGCAGTTGCTAACTGGACTGATTTTTCTTTTATATATATTCTTTTTTTCTCTTCTCTCTTTTGATTTTTTAACTTTTTAGATTAGAGGCTCCCTTTAGTTATTTTTCTTTATATATATATATAAGTATATACTCTCTTTTTCTTTTTTTTTAACCTCTATTACGTTTTCACTGGGAAAGGGGGGGAACTGAGAACAAAGAGACTTTGTAACACTGCCAACTAGAGGCTTGAAAATATTTTATTTGAAGTTGTGAGAACTCTGAAAGACTCCTTCTCAAGGACATTGTAACTGGATAAGATAGAGGGAAGAGCACGGGTGAGTGTTATTACAGGTGCTCTTCTGGACTTTTATCAATAACTAAATACTTGAAGCTTGGCTTTGAAGCTTGTGGAGAAGAGAGTCATAACAAGAGCCTTGGATAATTAAATAAAGTGCAGTGTGTGTGTGTGTGTGTGTGTGTTTAGTTGTGCTACCCCCCCCACCAGCTCCATTGTAAACTTTTATTTTTGTAATATTTTTATGTTCCCTTTTACTTTAAAGGGAAAGCCTCAGAATTTTTCCTTTCTCCTTTTTTTTTATTGGGACTTTTGCTTCTTCCATCCATGTTTTTGGTTTATTCTTATGGTTTGCTTTTTTTAATTATAACTGAGATTTTTTAATTGGATTAAGGTGTGAAGAACCTGAAGAAACTTTTCTTTTATTTATTTTTATTCTTTTTTCATTTTTTTTTATTATTATTGGGCCTTTTTCTTCTTCCTATTTTTATTCATTATTTTGGATTACAATTGATTACTTTCTAATTGGATTAAGGTTTAGAAGAACCTGAAGAACTTTTTCTTTTCTTTCTTTTCTTACTACTATTGGGTTTTTCATTTTTTACTATTTTTATCCTCCATTTTGGATTATAATTGTCTATCTTACTAATTCGATTAAGATTTAAAAGAACTTGAAAATTTTGAATCATTCAAAATGAGTAGGAAACTCATACCTTCTGCTGCCTCAACTTCTACTTCCGCCTCCCCACCATCTGGAGGACAACGTTTAATTCAAACAATGTTAAAGCAAGACAAAGAGCAAGAAAAAGTGACTTTACAGGTGATTATGCAAGGAATCCAAGATCTTAAGACAAAATCAGACACCATTAAAAAGAGAACAGAGAACATTGAACAAAGAATAGAGAACATTGAGCAAAGAACAGGGAAGACCGATGAAAAAATTGAAAATATTCAAAAAATGATGGCGAAGTATGATGAGAGATTCCAAAAAATTGAAGAAGAAGATAAACAAAGAGAGGAGAAGATTGGAAATATTGACAGCAGACTAACAGTGGTCGAACAAGATAAAAGTGGGATGCTGAAGTGGGAGATGGACAGGTCAGAATTCTATCTCAGATTTCAAAATGTAGAGGAAGAAAAAGGACAAAACTTAGCTGCGATAATGATAGAAATTCTGGCTGAAGCCTTGGAAATAACAGAGGAAAAGATGATGGATGGAGTAGATGAGGTGTATCGAGTCTTTACATGATATGCGATGTCTTTACAAGATATGCTACCTACCAAGAGAAGTTCACATCAGACTTACAAAAGATATGCGAGTCTTTACAAGATATGCTACCTACCAAGAGAAGTTCACATCAGACTTACAAAAAAAGCCATTAAAACATTAAAATATTACAAGTAGCAAGGGAGAAGACGTTGAAATATAAAGGCAAGGAGATTGTGGTTTTAAAACAAATACCTAGAAGAGTGAGAGAGATGAGAAGAGAATATCGATTCCTGACTAAAATGTTATTGAAAAAGGAGGTGAACTATAGATGGCTGATCCCAGAAGAACTAATGTTTACATGGCAAGAACGGAAACATAGAATCAATTCAATTGAGAAAGCAGAACATTTCTATGCAGAATTTTTTGGAAGGAGGGAGGAAGAGGCAGAAAAAGAGGTTTCATTAATTGAATTCCAAGAGGACCAAATGGAGACTGAAAAAGAAGAAGGCGCAGTAGGTGGAGATCAAAGAACAATGGGAACCAAGATCTACGAGAGCGGCCAAACCTAATTACAAGATATAATCATGGAAGAGAAAAAATTGATTACAATGAACATAAATGGACTTAATTCAGCTGTTAAAAGGAGGAATTTTTTTTCATAAATTAGAGAAATTAAAATTTGATATAATTTGTCTACAAGAAGTACACATTAAAAAACAATATGAACAATTGTTGGTACAGCCAAAATTAGGTAAAATATTCACTTCTTTGACTCAATGTAAGAAAAGAGGAGTGGTTTTTTACATTAAAGAGACTATACCAGCTAAATTGATTTATACTGATGAGGATGGAAGAGTATTAATGGTGGAAATAATGGTTAATAATACGAAAACACTCCTGATTGCAATTTATGCTCCGAATGATAAACAAGAAGAATTCTATAAAAAATTACATTTGAAAATAATTGGATTGGACTATGTTAATATAGTTATGATGGGAGACTTTAATGGAATTGTAGACAAAAAACTGGACTATACAACAACAATAATAAAGCAAAATAGAAAGACTCTCCCTAAATCCTTTTTTAAAATGACAAATGAATTAAATTTAAAAGATATATGGAGAGAAAGAAATGCTAAAACCAAACAATATACTTTCTATTCAAATATACACTTATCATGGTCCAGATTAGATATGATTTGGATCTCAACAGAACTAATATCTGACATTCAAGAAACAAAACATTGAAACAAGTACTTGGGCAGACCATAACCCAATGACAATTAAATGGAAAGGACAAAAAAAAGATCAAGATGGACGTTAAATAATACTATCTTAAAGGAAAAAGACTTTGCACAATGGATGGAGAAAGAACTGGCCTTTTTTTTAGAGAAAATAAAAAAGAAGATACTTCAATACAAAATGTTTGGGACACAATGAAGGCATATGCCAGAGGCTTGATAATAGATTATATAAGAAAAAAGAATATCAAAAAAAGGCAAGCTATTAAAGTTTTAGAAGATGAGCATAAAAGACTTGAAAAAGAATTGTAAAAAATGCCACAGAAAAAAGATATTAAATTAAAATTGGACATAATTAAACGTAAAATGGGTCTAATAGAGAAAGAAGAATTGGCACAGAAAATTAGAAGTGCTAAACAGAACTATTTTGAAGATGCAAATAAACCAGGCAGATGGTTAGCATATAAATTGAGAAAGGAGAAAGAGTCAAGGAAAATATTACAATAGATAAATGATCAAGGCCAAGTTTGCTATGGTAATAAAGAGAAAAAGGAAATTATTCGAGACTTCTATGGGCAATTGTATAAGCAAGAGAATATTGATGAGGAAAAAGTCAAACAGTATCTACAGAATGCTAATTTACCTAGGATACCTAAAGAGACTGAGAAAATGTTAGAAAGTTATATAACAATGATGGAATTAACTGAAGCACTTAAGAAGCAAAACAATGGGAAAGAACCAGGTCCAGATGGGCTTCCGGCAGAATTTTATAAAACACTACAAGAATCATTGAGTATTCCATTGCTAGAAGTCATGAATGAAGCTATGTTAAAAAAGAAGATACCTAAAACATGGTCAGAAGCTTATATTACACTTATTCCAAAAGAAGAGGCTGATCCATTGCAAATCAAGAATTATAGACCTATTTCTTTATTAAATGCAGACTATAAAATTTTTGCTTCAATCTTGGCAGAAAGACTTAAAAAATACTTAAATAACTTTATTCATCCAGATCAAAATGGATTTTTACCAAAGAGACAAATTAAGGACAATATGAGAGTAATCCTGGATACTTTGGAATACTATGAGGCACATCCCGAAAAGCAAATGGCTTTGATATTTTAGATGCCCAAAAGGCATTTGATAATGTGAATTGGAGATTTATGTTATTACTATTGGAACAGATGGGTTTTGCCAGAAAATTTATTCAAGCAATAGAAGCCATATACCATAAGCAAATGGCAAAGGTAATGATAGAGGGAGAATTCACAGACCCTATTAATATAAGAAAAGGTACAAGACAAGGATGCCCTCTATCACCTTTGCTATTTGTATTGACTTTGGAAGTGTTGAATAGAAATATTAGAGATGATAAAAGTATAAAGGGAATGAAAATTAAAAAGGAAGAATTTAAATTGCAAGCCTTTGCGGATGATCTGGCTTTTATCTTGGAAGACCCTTTAGAAACAGCTCCAAAATTACTGGAAAAGATAGAGACATATGGTGAGGTGGCAGGTTTGAAAATAAATAAAAATAAAACAAAGATTTTGACAAAGAATATGTTATTAAAACAAAGAGAAGAACTGGCAGACCTATTGAAAATTCAAGTTACGAATAAGGTCAAGTATCTGGGGATATATTTGACACCAAGATGTAGTACATTAAAAGAGAATAACTATATTAAACTTAAGCAACAGATAGCCTTAGACTTGATGAAATGGGAAAATCTACAATTGTCATTAATAGGGAGAATTTCAACAATCAAGATGAATATCTTACCCAGAATCTTATATTTGTTTCAAACAATACCAATTAGGCTCGGAAAAGACTATTTTGAAGATTTAAATAAAATTGTATTGAAGTATATATGGCAAGGCAAAAAAGCGAGAATAAAGTTTATACTTCTACAAGATGCCAGAGTTAGAGGAGGTTTTGGCTTGCCTAATTGGGAATTGTACTACCAAGCTGCAAACTTGATGTGGGCCAAGGAATGGATAACACTAAGAAAGACTAGATTGTTGACATTAGAAGGACACGATTTGTTGTTGGGTTGGCATGCTTTTCTATGGTATAAGGGAACTAAAACACAGAGTTATTTTAGAAGACATCATATAAGGGAGTCTTTGTGGTTGAATTGGGAGAAGATTAAAAGACAATGTTATTTGAAAATTCCAGTTTGGTTATCGACCATTGAAGCATTTTCCTATCCTATAATATATAAGAAGGAACAAACAGTTAGATATGGGGAAATACTGGATGAAAAGGGTGAACTTAAATCAATGCAAAATTTAGAGGAACAAGGTATAAAGATGAATTGGTTTTCATATGCGCAAATACATTCAAAGTATGATGAAGATTTTAAGACAGAGGGATTTTATGACAAATTGACTGATTTACATAAGATTCTGACAGGTACTGATGAAAAGGTGATTAAAAAACTATATGGTTATTTATTGGAAATTAAATTAGAGGAAGAACAAGTTAAAGAAACTATGATTGCTTGGGGAAAGAATTTTGGATATGGGATTGATCTAGAGAAATGGCAAAAATTGTGGTCACAAAATTATAAAATGACAATGTCAACAGCATATAAAGAAAATTTGTATAAGATGTTTTACAGGTGGCACTTTCCCCCGACAAGAATAGCAAGAATGTTCAAGAATAAATCTGAAAAATGCTGGAAATGTCATCAGATATCTGGCTCATATTACCATATGTGGTGGACTTGTGAGGATGCGAGAAAATATTGGACTAAAATTCGCATGTGGTTGGAAAAAATGACAAAGAAACATATAGACTTGAAACCAGAGATTTTTTTATTGGGAATCTTACCTGATACATACAGTAAAGATTTGAAATACCTGATTGTAAATGTATTAACATCGGCTAGGATTGTATTTGCTAAAAACTGGAAAAATGAGAAAATACCATCACAGGAAGAAATTATTAAGAAAATATTGGCATGTGCTGAGATGAGTAGATTGACATTTGAAATTAGAGAACAAGAGGATAAACAATTTTATGAAATTTGGGATCTTTTCTATAGATGGTTGGATGATAAAACATAATAAATAGAATATTTAGAATTTTAGATAATAATGAATATATAAAGAGACATTTTTTCTTTTATATTTGATATTATAATGTGTTTAGGATAGATCTGGTATGATTATATGATTTGCTATTAAATAAATTAAGTAAATTATAGCTATCTCGTAAAGCATGAATGAATAAAATTAGAGTCAAATAATTGTTTAATAGTGATACTAGGGTATATAATTTTTGATTGATAATATGAGTCATTATGTAATGTAACTGTAATTGAGACTACGAAATGGATGCACACAAAAATTGGTAAACCAACCGACACACTGTTTGTATACTTATGGAAAGTTGGAAGTTTTTACGTTTTGTTTGTTTTGTTTGTCTTTAAAAACTAATAAAACTTTTTTTTTTAAAGAAATTTACAATTCATATTTAATCATATATTTAGTCAAAGCTGTCTATCATACATGAAATATGTCCCTATATCAATTTATCCATATGCTGTAATGTTCCCCATTTTTTCCTGAAGGAAAAAAAAATCTTAGGCCAATCTTACTGCACATTGTTCTCTGGCTAAAATGTGCCAGTGAAGAATATCTCCAAAATCTACATATAAAGGATATCAGGCAAAGGGAAAGATTTGTTAAAACTTTCTCTTCATGAGCTGATGTTTATCATTCAGTTCAGGTCTCATCACAATGATAAAACAATTGGGAAGAAAGATGCACACCAATAATCCAGCACTGGAGGAGATTATGGAGAAGATCTCCACAGCCAATGTATATTTTCCCCTTGTGCTTAGATAGGTTGGGATAAAGCACAGCCAAACACTGCAGAAGACCAACATGCTGAAGGTGATGAATTGGGCTTCGTTGAAATTGTCAGGGAACTTCCTAGCTAGAAAAGCAGCAGAGATGCTAACCAGAGCAAGGAAACCCATAAAGCCCAAAACACAGTAGAACATGACCGAGTCTTCATTGCACTGCAGAATGACTTCTTCAGATATTGAGTGTGCATCAAAATCTCGGAATGGTGGGGATGTTATCAGCCACACAGCACAAACACACATTTGGACAAGAGTGCAGGCTAGAAGAATGAAACTGACCATTCTTCCCCCCACCCATTTCCTCAATCTGGAACTAGGTTTGGTGGCCATGAAAGCTAGAACCACAACAAAGGTTTTGGCCAAAACACAAGAAACCGCCACCGAAAAGATGAGCCCAAAAGCTGGCTGTCGAAGGAGACACACAATCGTATTGGGTCTCCCAAGAAATAGAAAGACACAAAGGAAAGAGAGGAGGAGGGAAACTAGGAAAATGTAGGTGAGATTCCGGTTGTTGGCTTTGACAATGGGAGTTTCTTTGTGTTTCATGAAGATTGTGATGACCAAAGTTGTCATCAAAGAAAAGCAAAGGGAAAGAACAATCAGACTGATCCCCAAGGGTTCTTCATAGGACAGAAAAGTGATCCATTTTGGAATGCACATATTTTTGTCAGGGTTTGGATATAGATCTTCTGGACATGGAGAGCAGTCATCCATATCTGAAAAATAACACATTGATTGGAATTGATACCATGGATTATAGACAGTCTTGTACCCTCCTGGCTTAGTCCCATTATACTGTATTTGGAAATTTCCTACCTTTCTTTTTTGATATTTTCCCCTCTGGACACAGATGGCAAGTATAGCAACAAAATGATTCTCCTTCTAACTTTTCCTTACTGTGTCCTGTCTCACAAGGATCATTACACAGTGATAAAGGCAATGCCTATCAAAGAACAAAGTATATTTTAAGATACAGAGGAAAAAGAAAGTGCCTGGAGAGATAGTTTTGCTGTGGAATCAGCTGCATAAAAATGGATTGATAAGGAGAAGTAATGTGATTACATCATTTTAAGATCTAATTCATTTGAAATAATAATTAATTCTTTGTATAAAAAATATTGATATTAATGGCTTTCTATATCCATCAACCCGACTTTCCAAAGAGAATATTTTTGCTGGTCAAAGATGTTTTTCTCAATTTCTTAATTTTGAAGTCATCAGACTGATGAAATTTAGTACACTGGATTAATGCAGAACCATGCATTGTTAACAAAGGGCCAAAATAATGAGTACAATATTCTATGCCAGGGGTGTCAAACTTGCTCTCATTGAGGGCCTCATCAGGATGCAAGCAGGGGGCTTGTCCAAGTTTGCTGGGCCAGGGTGGTCATGGCCAGATCAATGTCACCCAAGTTTAGGCACCTGTGGTGTCCTGAATGGTCTCCCCAAACTCCGTTTTCAGCTGGGACAACCTCCTGCAGCACTCTGCCAACAGGCACAGCCCCCACGAGTTCCATATTTGCTGGCAGAGGCACCACAGGATGGTCCTTCACTGTTTCCATGGTGGCTCTGTGGGCCACATCTAAGCATCCCATGGGCCGGGTCTGGCCTGTAGGCCTTGTGTTTGACACCCCTGTTCTATGCCAACTATTAGAAAAGTAAACATTCTTGCAGATAATTTCTTCCTTCCCTGGAACATTGGCATTTGCAGGTTTAGAGAAGATGCTCTAAGACTTTCCTCAATAAAGATATGTTTATGTTACATAAATGAAGGCAGAACAGCCTAGATTCAGACAGCTAACCTGATTAAAGCCTACTGGCCATGTGATGGAATCTACAGAAATATTGAAGAACGTGTCTGCTGGAGCTGTGGGATCTATCATCCCAACTTTGATCCTAACAAAGGATTGGTTTGGGAAAGTGACCCAATTGATAATATCATATCCACCAATGAATTCTCCATTTTCATCAAGGGAGATCTTCTCACCAACACTGTTGTTGAATCTGACACTTCTCAGAAAAGAATGAACCTGAAAAACAGGGACAGCCAGAGAAGGACAAAGAGAGAAAAGTACAGAGAAGAGAGAAAAATTCCATACATTCAAAATTTACATATGGATGTTTCTTTAAACAAAGAAAATATTAAAATGTTGAAATAATTTAGTTGTTCAGAATTATACCATTCCAACAGAGAGGCAGAGGTAAAATATCAGTTTACTGAAAAAGAATCAACATAGCATAGCAAAATAAGAAAAAGAGAAAAAAAATTAGCAATTCATTTAATTGTTAAAGCCGCATAATCGGGCGACTTCTAATAAATCCATAAGAAATGGTAGGATGTATAGTGCTATAAAAGTTTAATGCTATTCTTACTTGTAAACAGCCTTATACTTGCTGTCGCCATGCTAAAGTTTGATTTGAAATATTGCAGTTACATTCCAGCAGACCAGAAATCAGATGATAACAAGATAAATGAAATGGAAAAGGTTTATGTTTATCTATATATTTTTTATTTATTTATTTATTTATTTATTTATTTATTTATTTATTTATTTATTTGATTTGCCAATTGTTTACAAGATAATAAGTGTATACATAGTTGTGAATACATGAAATGGGTACATATAAGAAAAATAAAAGAATAAGAGAAACAATAGGACAGGGACGGTAGGCACGTTGGTGCGCTTATGCACGCCCCCTACAGACCTCTTAGGAAAGGGGTGAGGTCAATAGTAGACAGTCTAAGGTTAAAGTTTTTGGGGTTTGGGGAAGAGACTACAGAGTCGGGTAGAGTATTCCAGACATTGACCACTCTATTGCTGAAGTCGTATTTCCTGCAATCAAGTTTGGTGCGGTTTACTTTGAGTTTGTATCTATTGTGTGCTCTTGTGTTGTTATGGTTGAAGCTGAAGTATTCATTGACAGGTAGGACATTGCAATGTATGATTTTATATACCATGCTTAAGTCAGACCGAAGACGGTGTAATTCAAGGTTTTCTAGTTCTAGAATTTCAAGTCTGGTGGCATAAGGTATTCTACAACGAGTAGAGGAGTGGAGAACTCTTCTTGTGAAATATTTCTGGACTTTCTCAATTGTGCTAATATCAGATACGTAATGAGGGTTCCAGACTGATGAACTGTATTCGAGTATTGGTCTAGCAAATGTTTTGTATATATTCTCTTCATACACACAAGCAAATACATTTTCCAGTTACATCATGTTTTATCCTATTATTGTCTTATACATTTGAATATATTATCTATAAGAGAATGGAGCCCCTTCCCTATGGTTAACAGAGCATATTTCTAATACCGATAGTAGAGTGGGCAGTCCTACAAGATTTTGCCTATAGATGAATAATAATAAAGAAAGCAGCTTGGAAGAATCACTGCATGTCCTGAAGAATATTTTGGGCAATTCTGTCAATTTCATGGATAAAATAATATTCTAAGAAATGTAGTTGTAATTTTATAGAATTCAATTTACAATTTTAATATAAGCTTATCAATATTTCAACATTTCAATATTATTACATTTTAGATCTAAAGTTAATCCCCCTATAAAATATTGTTTGTTTGAGTTTATGGACAGACCTTGCAACTGCAGATATGGTTGTCCCAAAGGTGCTTTTAGAAGAAATAACCGGATTTTCTTGATTTCCTTGAAGAGGTTTCTCTTCTCATCCAAGAGTTTCTTCAGTTCTAAGTGAATGGTGGGGAATGGAATGATATATATTCCTTGCAATCATCTGGTCATTCACATTCTTTCTGAGAGTTATTGAGGGCACTTGGAGGTCTTCAAGGAAAAGCAAAAAAGTCCAGTTGCCTCTTCTAAAAGCACCTTTTGGGACATCTACAGTGGTAGGATTCAATTTTTTTTACTACTGGTTCTTTGGGCATGGCTTATTTGGTGGGTGTGGCTCGGTGGTCATGTGATTGGGTGGGCATGGCCAACTCAATGTCACTCACATCAAGGGGTGCCTCACCTGCCCCTCCCCTCCCAGCCATTCCTTATCACACCCAGCCTCAACATATCTATAGTTCTGTAAAAATGTTATTTACCTTTTTTTGACTTTATTATCTACATACTATAGATGTACTTTCATGGATCACTGAAAGGAGGAAATGGCTCACATGCTTTGCCCAAGAGTGTGATAGGCAACAGGCTTTTAAAGGCTGCCACAAAGAAGTGGGGGCAATATATTTTCCAAAGAAGCAGAATGCAAACAAGAAGCAATGGATGTAAACTGTGCAAAGAGAGAAGCAACCTAAAACTAAGGAGAAACTTCCTGACAGTGAGACCAATTAACCAGTGGAGCTGCTTGTCTCCAGAAGTTCTGGGTGCTCAATCACTGGAAGTTTTTCAGTAAAGACTGGACAGCCATTTCTCTGAAATGGTATAGGGTTCCCTCTAGGTCCCCCTAAGTGTTATTCTGTTTTTCTGACACTTTCCTAGGATCTCTACTCAAATTAATTCATAATTTCACATATAAAATAGCCATTCATGTAATACAAAGTGCATATTGTTCAAAACAGTAATTATTATGGCTGATGTTTGACAGCAAGCCTAAGTCAAAGATCACAAGAGTGCTTCTTTCTCTGTATGTATACACAATATCACATACGAGGATAGCATATTAAACTGGACTTATACAACCTGATCAGGGGTGGATTTCTACCGGTTCTGTCGACTTCTGTAGAACTGGTAGCTCTCAAGAGCAGCAGACATAGAACCGGTTCTATGTCTGCTGATGTTTTTGCCCACCCGCCTGCCTGGGTTCTTACCTGACCTTTATTTCCTGGTTTTTCAACTTCAGCTGCCGAGCAAGGCACAGCTGCAGTTAAAAAAGCAGGAAAAAAGTACTTTTTCAACAGCTGCTTCTCAGCACGGCATATAGTGCTGCTCAGCTGTCCAGGCATCAGGCTGATGACAATTTACAGGCATGCGCAGTGTGTAGGGAAGCACATCGTAAATCACCAAACCTTGTAAATCATCAAACTGGTAGTTAACCCTGTGGATCCCACCCCTGAACCTGATGTACAAAATAACACACACATATTTGTGGTCTGGATTAGACATTGATGTAAATACCTGAAAAATATGCGGTAGCCCTGGGCAAAAGAAAAGCAGTAATATCACCCTAGATGTAGTGTAGGGACAGTGTAAAATATTAACACATGATAAATAATGAAACTGTCGGGCTCTGTGGAATCCTTGCCTGACAGCAGCATGATTGCGGACAGAAGAGACAGCCTCATCAAAAAAAACCGTCATCAATGTCAGCCGAGTAGTTTAGATGCTGAATAGTTTAGAAAAGAGTTTAATCTGAAGAGTGAGGAGGGAACACTCTAACCAGCCAGCTTGTTTATCAGGGACAGACTGAGGCGATGAAAGGAGCTGTGGAAAAGAGGTGCAACAGAATGCGAGGGGGAATTTCTTTCACATGCATACAAATGCAGAAATACAAACACACTCACAAAGATAAAGCCATCATCCTGATTTTTTTTTAAAACCATCTTATTTCCATAAATTGTAGGGAAAGGAACCATAATATTTTTTCCCCAAAGAAGAAAAGTAGCATCTACCAGCAGAGAGAAGAAGAACTAGGGGAAAACATGATAGCAATGTTACACACACTCGCATACACACCCACACCCCCAGGCTGATCTGGGATGATCTCCAGTGAGCAGCAGGCAGGGAGCATTCCAGCCCTCTCTTTCTTGCACACACGCACACACATACACACACACACGCGCACACATACATGCTAGCTAGGCCACACCAGCAATGAAGTGAGCCAAGAGAACCCAGGAACGATGGGGGGGGGGGGCTTGGCAAGATCAGGGGATAGTAGGGAAGGGGAAGGCAAGCTCCAGGGATGCTGGGGTGGGGGTTAGCACAACTCTCAGGCTTAACTTTCAGCAGGAAGATCAGAGCTGCTCACTTGGGATATAGGGCCAGGCACCATGTGGGAAAGCAGGTTAAGCCACGAGGACCCAGTGTGAAGTGAGGAGTGACTGGGCAGGGTGATTGTAAGGTGGGGCAAGTGAGCAAGTTGTGACCGGGAACCAGTTCGGGGGCATGGCCAGCCAAAAGTCGCTACCTGTTCGGCGACCCATGCCAAATTATCGCTCCCGATTCTCCTGAGTAAGTGCGAACCGGCTGAATACCACCTCTGGACAATTATGACCTGGATGGCTGAGAATCTCCAACGACATTCAGGTATGGTTGTCTCCGCACTAATCTGTTTACAGGCTTACCTTCCACCACACTTGATTGTGAAACTGTTTCCTTCCCTCTTTCTCTATTGTTTTTACCCTGGATTTGGACAAATATATAGATTGCAAAGCATGGGCCACAGGATAGACTGTGTTGTAAATATTTTAACTCTGTCCACTGATGTGTGCTTCAAACACAGATGTAGGAAGAGTCCCAAGCTTCTCCTGACTGGTACAAGTTGCCTCAGATGTCTCTGTTCTTGAGTTGGAGAGGAAACAACCAAATGCCTGTTCCCAGAAATCTTTCCTAAAATGATCATGATGGTCATTGTTTGGATGAAGATTGTGAAGGAGTTTCTGGAAGTCTGGGACCTCTTTTGTGTAAACTGCAAAGGATAAAGCCCCATGTCTGAAAATGGATGTCCCATGATTTATGAAGGGACTGTGTAGTATAATCTGTCTGAACATTTATAAGCCAGATCTTTGACTTCTTTGGTATGTCCTCCAATTCTGAATACCGGAGGAAAGTTCTCAGAACTGTTATGGTGTCAATTTTACCATATATAATTATGACATTGGACCTGCTTTTCATGAGAACATGGTATATATGTAGTAATTCATCCATAACATCAGCAAAATCATTATAGAATTCTATGTTTGGCAACTCTGCTATGAATTCTGTGCAGATGCCATACTCAGAAAAGGTAGGAACTACCTCCTGGACAAATTTCTCTGCTTTCTCATCCTTTACTACAAGAATTCCAACCCAGATCCATCTTAAATACTTCAATAGAAGCTTGAGGCCCTTATGTTCATGGGATTCATCTGGAAACATTTGCTGGAAGAAAACTCCTTGAGTCTCTTTATCCATGGCTGGAGCAGAGCCATAGGTCAACTAAAGAAAGACAAACATATGCAGATGGAGAAGTCTAAGTTTTTCTTGCCATGCATATTTATACATTCAAAGTAGACCTCTTTGTATGTATGTTGTTTCTCTGTGTCATATAATATATGCAGGTATGTGGATATATGCACATATACATGTACAGAGATGCACATAGACACGTCAGGAATTTCCTGACAGTTAAAACAATTAATCAGTGGAACAACTTGCCTCCAGAAGTTATAAATGCTCCAACACTGGCAGTTTTTAAGAAGAGATTGGATAACCATTTGTCTGAAATGGTATAAGGTCTCCTGCCTAAGCAGAGGGTTGAACTAGAAGACCTCCAAGGTTCCTTCTAACTCTTTCTCAGCTGATGGTCTGCATAACCGTAGATAGGAAATTTGAGTCAGCAAAATTGAAGGTTTGAAGTATCTTTATTCCTCTATGCACACAGCAGTCAGAAAGAATGGTTTATTCTGGACTTCCATTTTGAGCTTGTTCGGCGACAGATCAAAATCCGTGATCGTGTGCAGTTTCTATCCGTACTCGCCGCTGGAGCGCCCTGAGCCTCTTGGATTCGGGGATGAAGCCACCCCATAGAGGTGGTGAAGAAGGGGGAGACTGCCAGCGGGGTGGAGTAGAGCCGCATCTCTCCTCCTCGGCTGGCCATTACCCCCTTTCCCAAAGGCAGTTGCAGCAGTGGTCAGAAATGGCCACCTCAAAGAAGAATCTGTTTGGGCAAGATTGTACAGGAGGATCTTTAAAGGAGAAAATTTGACTGACCGGGTTGAATGGAGAAAACTTCTATTTAAGGTACCTGGAATTTGAATTAAAAAGACTAATACTATTCCTAAAAAAGATCTTTAAAGTGGCAAAAGAGAAAGGGAAAGGAAAAAGAATCGGCTTTTGTTCTCTCACATTGACAGCTCTAATTGACTTTGAATGTTGAAAGAGATCTAAACAAGAAATTGATATTAATGCACTTTGACATTAACAGGCTATTTTTAGCTGAAACTAAAGTGTCAAAGGGATAAAGACTCTTGGATAATTTAAAAATTTTCAAAAAGGAAGAAAGTATAGGAAAAAAAAAAGAGGGTGGGATCTGGGAAAATAGAGGAGACCACCTGGAAGTAAAAAGAATTGATAGTGGAATTTTAACAAGACTTGTAAAGGATACGTTGTAGCTGAAACTTTGTTACAAGATAATAAAGCCACTGGAAAGAGAAAGTGAGAAAAGAAGCAAGAAACAGCTTTGGATTACTGGGTGATTCCTGGAATTTTGGATGGTGGATCCTAATGAAATGAGATAAAATCAATTGGGGGTTGTTTAAAAATCTTGAAAATGGCATCACTCCTTGAAGAGCTAAAATAGAAATAGAATAGCTTTATTGTCATTGCATTCTACAAATACAATTAAATTTGAAAGCTATTCCAGCACAGTGTCCCAAACACCACATCACAATCACACTACAGAGTTTTTAAAAAGTAAAATAATTAAAATAATAATTAAAAACCTAGTCTAAAACCTATCTAAAACATATAGTAAGTTAGTTTAAAAATGCCACTATATACTAAATCACTAAATCACATATGCATTGTTTGATTCAAGACAATTATTGCCTTGGAAAAGAAACTGTTTCTCAGTCTATTAGTCCTCATTTTAAGACACCTATAATGCCTCCCTGATTGTAACAGTTCAAAATATGAATGTCCAGGATGAGAATGGTCTGTGGAGATTTTTAGTGCTCTAGAGAGGAGTCTGGTCTTTGCAATCTCTTCCAAAGAAGAAAGAGAACAACCAATGATTTTTTGTGCTGTGTTTATAACTCTCTGAAGCATCTTCTTATCCACTACAGAGCATCCAGCATACCACACCATTACACAGTATGCCAAAATGCTCTCGATGGTAGAACGGTAAAAAGTAACCAGCAACTTCTCACCCAGACCACTCTTTTTCAGCAGCCTCAGAAAGTGCATGTGCAGGCTTCCGGTTTTGCAAGGCTTCGGCGGTGGCAGGAATTTGTGATCCCCCATGATTTCTGCTGCACTCGCCGCCGAGGTTCCTCCGATCCGAACGGATCCGGAGGATAAGGCTAACCCATAGAGAGAGGGGATCCGGATTTGGGTTTGGGGGTATCGCAAACCCCCTCCTCAGCCGGCAAAACCCCTTTTTCCCAAGGCAGTGGAGCGGCGGTCAGCTATGGCTGCCACAAAGAAGCCTGCAGCCAGGTAAGATATGTGCTGGAGGAAGCAGGTGAAGGTGAAAGTTTTGGCTGAACTGGGACTACAAGAAACCTCTAAATACCCTGAAAATTGAAATGCTCAAAGGATACATTGTCTCCCAAGGAACATCGTAAAAGCGGCGGGAAAAAAAAGCTGAAAGGGAAAGTTACTTTCTTTTACTCTCCCTTCCCACAGAAACAGCAGTTGGAAATCTGGAAAACCTGCTTGGGCATAGAAGGTAAACTTGAAATTTTAAGCCAAGGGGATAAAGGATTTCTGGACATTGGAATTAAAAACTTAAAATTCTTTTTATTTGTTATAAGTGGAAGGGAAGAGGTAAATATTTATTTTAAGACTGTATTGAAGGAGACTGCTTTGAGCTTATAAGATCAAAAATAAAAGATATTACGACTTCTAGAAGATTACTTTGGAACTGTGTATTTGAATTCTACCCTAGGAAGAGAAAATATAGAAAGAAGAAAGTGCTAAATGGAACTGTTTGTTTTGATTTGGTATGCTTTGTGACTTTGGGATCTTTGTGAACTACTTCTTGAAAGATTAAACATATTTGGGTTGTTTTAAAAAAAGGGAAAAAATGGCATTATCTTTTGAAGATTTACAAATGGAATTTCAAAAATTGAAAGAAGAGGAACAGGAAGGCATGGGCTCTTCTGGATCTATTTTCCACTTTTTAGAAATGGCAATTTCTACCTATCATGAAATACAACAGCGACAGGAAGACTGGGACCAAGAAGAAGAAGAAGAAGCCATCTTTAATGGACAGATACTTTTAGTGGAGGAAGAAAAGCATAAGGTGTGTGTGTGTGAAGAAATGGTGAATTCAGGACTTAAAAAAGCAACCAAGAAAAAGAAAATTAAGATGAAAAATCGATACGATGTCAGAAAGCAACAGAAAAGAGAAATACAACAGAGAGGGAAGATTAAGAGAGTGAAACTTGAGAGATGGGGGGGGTGTCAAAAAGCCAGAATTGATAAGAAAGGAAGGGAAAAAGGAAAGAGAAGTCATAAAAGCTTTAAACAAGATGTCAAAAAACAAGTTTTTTTTTAGAGATAAGGGGTAAGATATAATTTTATAAAAATGATTCTGCAAAAGTACATAAGATTGTATGGTAGATATTAGTATTTGAAATTGAATTAGAAAATTAAAATATTACATGAATTGATAATGCATTAAGGAGAAGCTTGAAAATGTTTAAGATTTGATAACCGGGTTTAATTTATTATGAACTATTGCTTTTATTATATCATAAACTCAATATCCCTTTTTTTGGTTTTACTATTACTTACTAAATTTAATATTATTTGCTTGTCTTATTATTTTGAAATGTAGTACTTAGAATGTACGAAGCAGAATCAGTATGGAAAGTATGTATTATTTTAATTGTAAAATTTAGGGGAAAGATAAAAAGTTGTCATACTTCAACCAGTGGTTACAGGGAAAATATTGTATTAGAAAGGAAGGAAAAATAGATGATTGAAAGAGAACGGACAAAAGATGCAAGTATAATTATTTAAATTGATATGCAATAAATAAAATAGAATTAAAAGAATGAATAGAAGAGAGAAAATATATAGAAAATATAGAATGTTAATTAAGATATGAAATAGTATATTATGTGAGCACGAATTTGATTTACGTCTGTACAAAAAGATCTAACCCGGGGTAAGCCACTTCCCAAAAAGAAGTTTTATGTATTTATGTTTTGTGTAATGTTTGTTTATGTTTGAAAGGATGTTGGAAGAGAACTAATGAAATTATATATAATGAATATACATAATTTAAGGTAAAAGAAATACAATTAAACAGAAGGAAAGGGAGCAGTAAAGAGAAGTTGGGAAAGGATATGAAGTTGAACAGATAAGATATATATTATATATTAAATGGTGTTTGTATAGAAATGTGATAATTTGGAATTAT
>NW_020716999.1:287767-320473 GCF_900518725.1 Notechis scutatus | reverse complement strand
TTCTATTCTATTCTATTCTATTCTATTCTATTCTATTCTATTCTATTATATTCTATTCTATCTACCACAAATCATTATCTCTGATCTGGCCAGAATCAAATACCCTCTTTTGGTTCTTAATAAAACTAGTAAAGCTAAAGTGTGTAATGTATGGTATGAATGAAGGAACTATAAGGAAGTGTTGGCATTATCTAAAATTGAACAAGTAAAATGGAAAGAAGCCATGTGTCAAGCCTGAAATTAATACATGTGTAGCCATTTTAGTTAAGCTTAATATATATATATTTTTCTTATCTTCTCCTTGATGGTAATGAGGAAGGGTTTGGGGCTTGCCACATTCCTAAGGAGGGAGGAGTGGAGATGGAGAGAGTCTGGGGTGGGCATGGCTAGGTGGCCATGTGCCTGGCAAACCAAATATAAGTGTTCCTCGCTTAATGGCCAGTTGCTTAACAAGTGTTCTAATTTACGACTGACCTCCTCAGAGCTACTTGACTTGTTTTTGGTGTTTTGACAGCCACACACACACACACACACACACACACACACACACACACACAAACACACTTACTTATGACCAGTTACAACTTCCCACACAGTCTTGTGGTTGAGGTTTTCTATGTTTTTTGCCAGTTTCCAACAATTCCTTCTGGTTTCTGTTTAAAAATGCCCATTGGGGAAAATGGACTTGTTTAACAACCAGTGTTTGCTTCATGACCACAAGGTTCACTTAACGTCCATGGTGTTTGCCTAACCCAGGGGTCAGCAACCTTAAACACTCAAAGAGCCATTTTTCTATTTTTTTAACAGGTATCGCTGTCTCTTTCTTTTTTCTCCCTCTCTTTTTCTAATCTCTCTCTCTCTCTCATCTTTCTCTTCCTTCCTCATCTCTCTTTCTCTTTCTCCCTCTCTCTGTTTTCTCATTTCTTTTTCTCTCTCTCATCTATAACTGCTAAGATTGGTGGCATTGTGGCTTCTGGGACCAGTCCCCCCATGCCATCCATCTGGCTGCACACATGGTGCATTGGGGTTTCCAGGCTCTGCTCCCCACAACCACCATAAGCTGTCTTGGACTTGATCAAGGGGCACCTTGCTGACACGAGCTTCTCCATGTGTTTTTTCCTGCTGCTGTTGCTGGGAGAGCAAAAGTTTCCAAGCACAGTAGAAAGCTTCCAAGTCCCCCTCCCATTGGAAATGGCTCCTGGGCAAGCAGAGAGAAGCAGGATTCAACCTGGCTTGCTTCTCTGCTTGCCTGGGAGCCATTTCTAATGGGAGGGGGACTTGGAAGCTTTCCGCTGTGTAGCAGCAAGTGAGAGAAACAGCCGCTGACCTGGCCAGAGCCTATACGAGCCTCTCCACATGTTCCCTGGTGGAAGGCAAGTGGTGGGGGAAAGGTGACTGGCAGCGGCAGCAAAAAGCAAGTGGGTGGGAAGCAACTGGCAGTGGCAGGAAAAGGCAAGTGTGTGGGGGAAGACAACCGGTGGCAGGAGCAAAATGTAAGTGGGAGGGAAAGGTGACCGGGGCTTGCAGAGTCTCACACACTCAGGGAGATCAGTAAAGGCAGGGCTGCAGAGGAAGGCAGGTAGCAATGGCTGGCCTGGCAGGCACACAAGAGCAGGCTGCAGCAGCAGTATTGAGCATGCATGCAATGTCACGCATGTATGATAAGGACTGACAGGCAGGCAGAGAGAAGTGGGTGGAGAGTGTCAGGGTCAGCCAGAAGCCCGATTTAGTGGTTCTCCGAACTACACAGAATCAAAACAACTGATTCTACCAATCCGGTCCAAACCGGTAGAATCCCACCCCTGGTTTAGGTATAGAAACTAAGCCATTAACTACCTCCATTCAATTCCAAGAAGTGGATAGATCCATGATAAGGGGAAGTCCAGCTACAGAAGTCGCTGAAAAAATAAAACTAACCATAGGGAAACACTGGGAAATAATCCAGTTCATAGTAGTCCCAAAGATGACCCAATCAGTAATCCTGGTTTTTGCCTGACTGGACAAATGGCACCCAAATAAAAGCTGAGAGGGGGCTGTAGGAGAATAAAATTAGCACATAGCAGTTCTGGGTTAACCTCTTTCCAAATTAATACTGGAATGGAGTTCGTTCCCATTCCTGAATTGCCAAGGACAACCTCCCCATGCATGTCAGTAACTGAATGGATGGACACAATTAAGGAGTGTTGGATAGAACAAAAATAAAAAATATATTTGTGAACAATGTAAAATGTAAAAGAGGTTGTAATTATATATTTGCAATAAGATGTATTTGTAAATGTATCACCAGTATTGATAACAAACAAGGAACCATAGACTGTTGATAATAGAACTGCTAGTTCTTTAATCATTTTCTTTTTTCCTTTTTCCTTTTTTTTCTGTGTGTTGTGTATGTGTTTGTTTGATATTTTAGTTGTATAATCAATAAAGTTTGGTGTTGTTGTTTTTTTAAAAGGAGTGTTGGGAAAACACAAAAAAGGCTTTGAATAAGGCAGCACAAACCCAAAAGATATAAGCTCACAAACATTGTTCCCAGCAGAAATTGTTTTGGAAGATGGACTTTTCTTTTAAATGGATTTCATTACTTGGAAACCTGACACCATGGACAAGGAAGTGAAATCCATGGGAGAACATGAAATCCAGTTTTCACATTGTTGGAAGAAATATCCTACTGGGTTCAGTTCCAAGTGGGGGGAAAAACACTGGAAACATGGAGGCTGTTTAGAAGGTTTAATAGTGGACAGGATCACATGGCCTGGAGCTCCAGAGTGAAAAGATCAAGGAAAAGATCAAGAAAAGGGGCTGATATGCTGAGAGTGCCTGGGTTTTATAACCCTTGTTGGGATTTGAATAGGAGCTTGTATTCTAATTGGTTGTCAGACTCCCATGAGGCCATGCAGGGGCAACTCTGTAGGCTGTCCTGAGTTCCAGGCTTGGTTGAGCCTTGGTGGATGATGATGCTGAGATGATGTTTAGATTGAGACTAATATCAGAGACCAGGACTAATTTGTTTGTTCTTTTCTTCTGTAAAAGTTGGAATGGAAAAGGTAATAATAAAATTAAGTAAAAATTGGAGGAGATAGGAAGTTGAATGTAAAAAATGAATATATAACTATTGTCATATTTGCATGTAACAGTGGTGACCCGGAAATATGTTGTCCACTGAAAAGAGCTTTTTTGTTTTGTAATTCATGGGAAAAACTGAATAAAACTTGTTTTAAAAAAGACAAATTTATAATACATATCTAATCATATATTTAGTCAGAGCTGTCTATCATACATGAAATATGTCCATACATCAATTCATCCATATGCTTTTATGGTCCCCATTTTTTCCAGAAGGAAAAAGAGTTCTGAGCTATCTTAAATTTCAGACTCAGGGAAATATCTTACTGCACATTGTTCTCAGGCTAAAATGTGCAACTGGGGAAGATCTCCAATACCTACATACCACTATAAAGGATATCAGGCAAAGGGAAAGATTTGTTAAAACTTTCTCTTCATGAGATGATGCTTATCATTCAGTTCTGGTCTCATCACAATGATAACACACTTGGGAAGATGCACACCAATAATCCAGCACTGGATGAGATCATGGAGAAGATCTCCACAGCCAATGTATATTTTCCCCTTTTGCTTAGATAGGTTGGGATAAAGCACAGCCAAACACTGCAGAAGACCAACATGCTGAAGGTGATGAATTTGGCTTCATTGAAACTGTTGGGTAACTTCCTAGCTAGGAAAGCAGCAGAGAAGCTAACCAAAGCAAGAAAACCCATAAAGCCCAAAACACAGTAGAACATGACCAAGTCTTCATTGCACTTTAGGATGAGTTCTTCAGGTATTGAGTGGGCATCAAAATCTGGGTTCAGTGGGGACGTTATCAGCCACACAACACAAATACACATTTGAACAAGAGAGCAGGCTAGAAGAATGAAACTGACCATTCTCCCCATCACCCATTTCCTCAATCTGGAACCAGGTTTGGTGGCCATGAATGCTAGAACCACAACAAAGGTTCTGGCCAATACACAAGAAACCAGCACTGAAAAGATGAGCCCAAAAGCCTGCTGTCGAAGGAGACACACAATTGTATTAGGTCTCCCAAGAAATAGAAAGACACAAATTAAAGAGAGGAGCAGGGAAACTAGAAGAATGTAGGTGAGATTTTGATTGTTCGCTTTGACAATGAGAGTGTCTTTGTGTTTCATGAAGATTGTGATGACTAAAGTTGTCATCAAAGAAAAGCAAAGTGAAAGAATGGTCAGACTGATCCCCAAGGGTTCTGTGTAGGACAGAAAAGTGATCTGTTTGGAATGCACGTATTTTTGTCATGATTTGGATACGGATCTTCTGGACATGGTGAGCAGTCATCCAAATCTGAAAAGAACACATTGATTGGAATTGATGGAGTGGAGTATAGGCAGTGTTGTACCCTCCTAGCTTATTCCCATTATATCTTGAAATTTTCTACCCTTTTCTTTTTATGTTTTCCCCTCTGGACATGGGCGGCAAGCATATTAGCAAAATGATTTCCATTCTAATTTTTCCTTGCTGTATCCTGCCTCACAAGGATCATTACAGAGAGATAAAAGCATATTTTAAGATATAGAGGAAAAAGAAAGTGCCTGGAGAGTTATTGTTACTGTGGAATCAGCTACATTAAAAATGGGTTGATAAGGAGAAGTAATGTGATTACATCATTATGAAACCTAATTGGTCTGAAATAATAATTCATTCAATATCTACAATAATTGGTATCAATGGCTTTCTATATCCAAATCCCCAGTCTATAAAGAAAATTTTTATGCTGGTTAAAGATGCTTTTCTTAATTTCTTAATTTTGAAGTCACCACTGATGAAATTTAGTACACACTTTTACTTCCAAATTTTTTTAGTACGCTTTTACTTCAAAACCTGGCATTGTTAACAAAGGGTCAAAGTAATGAATACAATATTCTATACTGATTTCATTCAGGGCCGCAACAAGGGTGTTTTACCTCAGGAGGTGGGATGAGTGTGTGGACAGGGTGGGCATGGCCAGAACAATGTCACTCATGTCTAGGGAACCTGTGGTGGACTGGGCAGCTCCCCCCAGGCTCCATTTTTGGCTGGGAAAGCCTCCTGCAGAGCTCTGCCAGTGAAAACAGACACAAGCACCATAACTCCATATTCACTGGCAGAGGCATTGTATACTTGTTCTTTGCTGTTTCCAGGGTGGCCACGCAGGCCAGATTTAAGCTCTGCATGGGCTGGATCCGGCCTGTGAGCCTTAAGTATGACACCTCTGTTCTATGTCAACTATTAGAAAAGTAAACATTCTTACAGATAATTTTTTCCTTCTCTAGAACATTTAGATTAGTTCAGAGAAGGTGCTCTAAGACTTTCATCAATAAAGATATTTTTATGCTACATAAATGAAGGCAAACCAGTCTACATTCTGACAGCTAACCTGATTAAAGTCTACTGGCCACATGATGGAATCTACAGAAATACTGAAGAACTTGTCTGCTGGAGCTATGGGATCCACCGTTCCAACTTGGATCCTAACGAATGACTGGTTTGAGAATGTGACCCAGCTGATAATATCATATCCACCAATGAATTCTCCATTTTCATCAAAGAAGACCTTATCACCAACACTGTTGCTGAATCTGACACTTCTTAGAAAAGAATTATCCTGAACTACAGAGACAGCAGAGAGGGAAAAAGAGAGAAAAAGACAGAGGGAAGGAAAAGAATTTATAAGTTTAAAACATAAACATGAATGTTTAAAAAATTCTATTCTGTTCTATCCTATCCTATTCTATCCTATTCTTTATTTATTTTTTATTTATTTGATTTTTCAATTGCTTACAAGATAATAGGTATAAGTATAAACATAGTTATGAATACATGAAATGGATACATATAAGAAAAATAAAAAGAATCAATAGGACAGGGATGGTAGGTACATTGGTGCGCTTATGCACGCCCCCTACAGATCTCTTAGGAAAGGGGTGAGGTCAATAGTAGACAATCTAAGGTTAAAGTTTTTGAGGTTTGAGGAAGAAACCACAGAGTCAGGCAGAGTATTCCAGACATTGACCACTCTGTTGCTGAAGTCGTATTTCCTGCAATCAAGTTTGGTGCGATTAACCTTGAGTTGTATCTATTGTTTGCTCTTGTATTGATATGGTTGAAGCTGAAGTATTCATTGACAGGTAGGACATTGCAATGTATGATTTTATATACTATACTTAGATCTTCCATTCTATTCTATTCTTAATAAAGAAAATATAAAAACTTTTCTTTTAGCTGTAGACCAGAATCAAATAAATAACAGCTAGCAGGAGGCTAAGGTAGTCAGGCTCCTTCCTCCCCAGCGAATGTGTTGTGAATGGGGAAATCTCTGCATCTTTGGAGGTCATAGCAATGGTCTTAAAGGACAGGAGGGAAAGTCAATGAGATTAGAGACCTTGAGGTGCGACAATGACAAATAACTTGAGAAAACATTTCAAACCTGCCCAGTTCATATAAAAAAATGTGAGGGAGGGGTAAAGATGTTCAAATTTGTAGGATACTGTTATTATAGAGCTTGCAATAAAATTAATCCTGACCTAACCGATCTTGGTTTCTCAATCAGGCCTACCCTTTGAGCAGAATGGGACAACTTGCCAACAGCTAACTTGCTGTGGCCACCCCACCATGGTCAACTCTCCATGGCCAACTTACTCTGCTCAACTCACCATGGCCAACTCACCTCAGGACAATGAATCAATTCAATTCAATTATTTAAAATAAATAAAAAAGTTTTAATTTTTGTCATTCAGATTTTAGTTTGTTCTTCCTTTTGCATCCTTTTTTAAATGATTCTATTCCACCATTTTTGTCCACCATTAGTGTCAGACTAAATGCAGCATGGAAGAATCATCATGTATTATCAAGACATTTTTGGGCTTAGAAGACAGTTAATTTCATAGACAGAAACACATTTCAAGTATTTCAATATGGTTAATTCAATGCTATACCTAACTTTTAGAACTAAGGTCAATCTCCCTAAAAATATTGTGGATAAATTTTGAAACTACAGATATGATGTGATCAAGCAAAAAAAAAAATTGGAGTATGGTTCATATTTTAATATTTAATATTTTAATACAGAAAATTTTGAAAATTGAGATAAAGATGAAACCAGAACTTTTGCCTTTGGGTCTAATGGAAAAAGACTTGGATAATAAAATTAGAACTTTGTTACTATATATGTTGACAGCAGCAAGGTTATTGTATACACAAAAAGGGAAGGACACTTCAATTCCTAATATGGACAAATAGATGCAGAAGTTGATGGAGTTGGTGGAAATGTTGATTATTTTGATCAAAGAAAAGAATATAAGTACTTTTGTTTCCATAAGGAAACTCCTTTTGATCTTTGTGCTTGAAGTGGAAAAGAATGAAATTTTGATTTTGGGTTACCAATTAGATTGTTAGTTCTTTACAAAAATGGCTTGTTCATATTATTATGAAAATCGAAAAACAAAAAGTTGTGATTTGATGTTAATGCTTTATTTTACTGCAATAGAGAGAGTTGAAAGTCAATGCTTTATTTTATTTTCTTCTTATCTTTCCTCACTTCTCTTCCCTCTCTTCCTCTCCACCATTTCCCTATTTACTCTAGTATTTTGTATCTTATTTTATCTTATAACCCAATAAAAACATTAAATTGAAATTACAGATATGGTAGTTTTTTACCTGCCACCACATCTGTTTGTGAAACTGTTTCCTTCCTCTTTCCCTATTGTTGTTTCCCTGGATTTGGACATATATAGAGATTGCCAAGCATGTGCCACAGGATAGACTGCATTGCAAATATTGTAACTCTGGCCACTGGTGTGCCAGATGTAGGAAGAGTCCCAAGCTTCTCCTGTCTGGTACTAGTTGCCTTTAGATGTCTCCATTCTTGAGTTGGAGGAGAAACAGTCAAGTGTCTGTTCCCAGAAATCTTTCCGAAAATGATCATGATGGTCATTGTTTGGACTTAGATTGTGAAGGAATTCCTGGAAATCTTGGACCTCTTTTGTGTGGACTGCAAAGGATAAAGCCCCATGTAGGAAATAGAGATCCCATGATTTAAAAAATGACGCTGAAGTGTAATCTGTCTGAGCATTTATAAGCCGGATCTTTGGCTTCTTTGGTATGTCCTCTACTTCTGAAAACTGGATCAAAATTCTCAGAACTGACATAGACTGAATTTTCCCATATATGATTATCACATTGGCCCTGCTCTTCATGAGAACATGATAAATACCTATTCCTTCATCTATGACATCAGCAAAATCAATGTAAAAATCTATGTATGGTAACTCTGCTATGAACTCAGTGCAGATGTCATTCTTGGAAAAGATAGGGACTACCTCCTGGACAAATTTCTCTTCTTTCTCATCCTTTGCTACAAGAATTCCAACCCAGATCCATCTTAAGTACTCCAGTAGCTGCATGAGGCCCTTATGTTCATGGGATTCATCTGGAAACATTTGCTGGAAGAAAATTGCTTGAGTCTCTTTATCCATGGCTAGAGCAGAGCCATAGTTCAATTAGACAAACAGATGCAGATGGGAAGGTGTATGTGGACCTTGACACTGTGTACATTCATTTTAGTCTTTGGGTGCCCTTGAGTTTATATATACCCAAACATTATGCAAGTAGCTGTGTTTATTTAGGAAAATCAACCAAGATGTCACATTTAAGTTATTAAGAAATGCCCTTTTCTGGGAATAGTCTCATGGTGAACATTTCAAATTTCAACTTCCATCTGGTGTCTGGAATTGCAGAAATAAGACCTTGGAGGTCTTCTATTCCAACCTCATGCTCCAGCAGGAAACACTACACCATTTCAGACAAGTGGTTGTTTAATCTCCGCTGAAGAACCTCTGATATTGGAGCACCCACAACCTCCAGAGGCAAGCTGTTCCACTGGTTAATTGTATTGATTGTCAGGAAATTTCTCCTTAGTTCTAGCTTGTTTTTCTCCTTGATTAGTTTCCACCCATTCTTCGTTGTGTGGCCTTTGGCTGCTTTGTAAAATAGATCCCCCCCCCTTTCAGATTCCTAGATGTTATTTTTTGTGTGATAAAATTAAGCAGAAGTAATTATAAGCCTGAACAGGCAGTGGGGCTATTCGGCATAGAAAAACATTATCTATTGCCAGACATTGAATAACATTTTAAAAGTCTCCTAGTCCACCCTCTTGTTCAAACAGGAAAGCCTATACCTTTCTGTACAAATGACTGTCCAATTGCTTCTTAAAAAGGTCCAGTGATGGAGCACCCGGAACATCTGAAGTTCATCAGTTCATTCCACTGGTTAATTATTCTAAGTTGGTTCTCTCCTTGATTAGTTTCCACCCATTGCTTCTTGTCCTGCCTTCTGGTACTTTGGAGAATAGGTTGACCCCATCTTCTTTGTGGAAACCTCTTAATATTAGAATACTGCTATTAGGTCAGCCTTAATCATTATTTTCATTAAACTAGATGTATCCAATTGCTCTTCATATGTTTTAGCCTCCCGACTCCTAATCATTATTTGTTGCTCTTCTCTTTTTGGAGTCTCAACATTTGTTTTGTATTGTGGCAACCAGAGGTGGTATTCAGCAGGTTCTGACCAGTTTTGAAGAACTGGTAGCAGAAATTTTGAGTAGTTCGGAGAACTGGCAAATATCCCCTCTGACTGGAGATTTTACAGTATCCTTCCCCTGCCATACCCAGCAAGCCACGCCCACAGAACCAGTAGTAAAACAATTTGAATCCCACCACAGGTGGCAACAATGTTTAGCCCTGTCCAATATCCCCAGTATCTATTCAGAGCTTTGAGTACTTATGCTGCTATAGTAATCCTATCAAGCAAAAAATTATATCTTGGAATCTGAGAGTTGTCTCCTTTCTTTAGAGAAAGAAGCACACAGACTTCTGGGGAAGTATGGCAATACAATAAAGAATAACTTCTGCACCTCTTACCTGAGGAACGTTGTAGATGCACAGTACATGTGAAGAGAGATATCAGGTCCCCCAATCACTGCAGCCAAAGGTTTTGGGATCTCACACTTGTAGTTAGGGATGAATTTTCCATGAGTGAAAGGCATCATCATTGAAGCAAAGTAAATCCTGCTTGGACTTAAATGGCTGTTAAAAATATGGAAGCCCAGCATGATATTGGGAAGGATCTGGCAATTTTCATTGATCTCTTTTAGAGCAAACACTAAGGCCAGGACATGCTGGTAATTCTGAAAAAATACCCTGTAAAGAATAAAAAAGAACATTAAGAATGGTCTGCTTCATTCCACATTCCATGTTTAGTTTTAGTGTCATATTTTCACTCTTCAGCTAAGATCTTGAATAATGAAATATCCACCCTACAGCAACTGGAGTTATTTTTAAAACAAATATTGGACTAAAACTGGAAACATTATTTCTGAAAACATGAAAAAGGTGCAATATCAAACCTCAGCTTTTAAGAATGGCTTATATCAGGAGGAAATTTCAGAATTTTGGTACCAGAAATATTCAATCAAAAAATTATCATGGGAAATATATCCCATCCCCAAATCTTAGCAGTAATTACATCTTCATAAATTAAGCCATTCATATCTCTATGGTCATAAGTATTTGGATGTGATTTATTAGTTTAGCTTAGTTTACTTTAGTTTACTTTATTGTCATTGCACATTATACAATGAAATTAAATACCATCTTCAGTTTACATTATGACTATGAAAATAAACACAAAACATATCCTTCACATTCTATACATTGAATTGAAAACCCCGATTGCATTAATATTGCACTACACAGTACAGTATACAGTATTATAAACATGTTGGGGCTGTAGAATGAGTACAGAAAAAAAGCCACAAAATTGATTAGGGGAGTAGAGGCTAAAGCTTAGAAAGAATGGTTTCTGGAATTGGGTTTGTCTAGTTTAATGAAAAGAAAGACTGGGAGTGACATGATAGCAGTGTTCCAATATCTCAGGAGTCAACCTATTCCCCAAAGCACCTGAGGGCAGGACAAGAAACAATGAGTGGAAACTAATCAAGGAGAGAAGCAACCTAGAACTAAGGAGAAATTTCCTGACAGTTAAAACAGTTAATCAGTGGGATGACTTGCCCTCAGAAATTGTGGGTGCTCCAATCCGGTAGGTTGTTAAGAAGAGATTGGACAACAATTTTTCTGAAATGGTATAGGTTTGACTGCTTGAAGACCTACAGTAACTTTGTTATCCTATCCTATCCTATTCTATCCCATCCCATCCCATCCCATCAAGGTATTTCTTTCTGGAGCTTTTGTCATTACAAGAAAACATTTGAAGCATCATGTGATTTTACAGCAAGGTCCAGAACTTGACAATGAATGGATGATTACTTACATAAATCTATCCTGAAGTGCCCGAGAAGGATGTTGATTGAAATCAGTGGAAATAGAAAATGTAAACAATACAGAAATAATGCCAGCAATGTTGATGTCTCCAAGCTGATGATACGTGTGACGATTAGGAAGAGGCTCCTCATGGCCACATTGAAGGCTAGGATTCTTGCACACTATTGAGGGTTTACTATTAACAGCAAAACCATGAGTATGAACATCTTCAATCAGTGTCTTCTTTCTGTGTGCAAATACCTCCGTCTGCAAGAAGATCTTTGAGGTAGATCAGACTCAACTGTCATCTTGAGATGTTTTTCAGACACAAATAGTGAATGCAATGTACTATCAAATCAATTCACGGAGCTCTGAGGCTCTGAGCCATGGGATGGAATATCATGGGGGTGATAAATAACATCCTTCAGAGTCTGTTCCTCCTATTTCCACAGGATCCCATAGGATCTGGAGAAGAGAAACTGGCTAATTTCATAATGATAGTGAGACAGTCATGTATGTGAACATGTGAGTGCCTCCTGGGGCAGGAAGGCACCAGCCACACACAAAAAAAATCTTTATATCCACAAATGAAAATACAAATGTAACTTTAGGCATTGATATAGTTTCTATTCTATTCTATTCTATTCTATTCTATTCTATTCTATTCTATTCTATTCTATTCTATTCTATTCTATTCTATTCTATTCTTAGTTCAGTCTATAGTGTAGTCTAGTTTTCCACTGTACTACTGTATATTATTCTGTTTTCCACTGCACTGCACTGCAGTCAACTCCCATTCCCATTCCCATTCCCTAGTCTAGTCTAGTCTACTCCATTGCTCTCCATACCCTACTCCATTCCACTTCACTCCACTCCACTCACATTCTCATTCTCATTCTTATTCCCATTCCCATTCCCTAGTCTAATCTAGTCCATTGAAATTTTGTCTTCCACTAGACTACTCTACTCTACTCTACTCTACTCTACTCTACTCTACTCTACTCTACTCTACTCTACTCTACTCTACTCAATTCCTAGTTCAGTATATAGTGTAATCTAGTTTTCCACTGTACTACTGCATATTACTCTCTGTTTTCCACTTCACTGCACTGCAGTCAACTCCTGTTCCTGTTCCCATTCTCTAGTCTAGTCTAGTCCATTGTAATCTTGTCTTCCACTAGACTACTCTATGTTGCTCTCCATTCCCTACTCCATTCCACTTCACTGCACTCACATTCTCATTCTCATTCCCATTCTTATTCCCATTCCCTAGTCTACACTAATCTAATCTACTCTACTCTACTCTAATATATAGTATAGTCCAGCTTTCCACTGTACTACTTTACATTACTCTCCATTCTCCACTCCACTCCACTGCATTCCTATGGAATTCCAATTCCAATTCCAATTTCATTCTAAGATGAAAACCTCCTAGAATCCATATGGGTCAATGTAAAAAAAAAAAAAATGTTTTGGCGTATACTACAACCACCCAACCAAGTAGAAGAAATAGATAAACTCTTTCCTAATCAATTAATAAATATAGGTAGGAAACATACCACAGTAGTAATGGGAAATTTTAACTACTCTGATGTCAACTGGGAGACAAACTCTGCCGCAAGTGGGAGATTAAATATATTCCTAACCAACATAGCTGACAATTTTGTCATCCAAAAGATAGAGGAGGGAACTGGAGGAAAAACTATATTGGACCTAATTCTTACTAATAGAAAATAAGTAATAGAGGGAGTTGAAGTTTCTGGAACCTTGGTCAGGAGTGACCATGTCATACTGGGTGGGTGCTTCATCACTCAAAGTTTTTAATAAGAAACTAGACAGGCACTTGCCTGAAATGGTAGTGGTGGTGAATCTATGGCATGCATGCCACAGATGGCATGCAGAGCCCTCTCTGTGGGCATATGTGCCATCACCCCAGGTCAGCTCTACCACATTTCTCCATGGCATTCTCTCTGTTGTTTGCAGAGAAACAGGGGCATGATGTTCCAAAGAAAAGGCTCATCTCCCAGATCCTGCCAGCCTAAATCCCTTGACTGATGGGATCCACAGCATACCTCTTCTGATGGTCCTGGTGGGGCAGGATCATCCCAAAGGGCTGGCTATACATACATACATACATGCATACATATTTGTGGTCACCATCTTGTTTTTTAATCTTTTGCCTGATGACACCCAGGGGTCAGCTGCTGGGGTTTTGCAGTGATTTGGTAGAGCCCCTAGCTAAGATTCTATGCCAATCAGAGAACCCCCAAATCCCACTCCTGGCTGGACCCACCCACCCCATTCCACCCCTCCCAGGAGTCTCCACATGGTCCGTTTTTGATGTAGGTAAGTGCAGGGCTCATGCAGAGGCTTTGGGAGAGCAAAACACAGGCTTGGTGGCAGACTTGGACAGTGAGTATGTTGGGCTGGAACTTGGGTCAATCCTGGAATCTGGGGAAGGCTCTGATGAGTGCTCTGCATTGGAGGCAGAGTTGGGGACAGGGCCATCCGACATTTATCAGATGCCTTCAGAATCAGAAATAAGTGGGGAAGAAGAACAGCTGGAGCCTGTTCCAGATGTGCATATGCTTAGAGCTATCAGGAGAAGGGAACAACTAAGGAGCAGGGGTTGACTCAGAAGAAAAGGCACCCTCTCATAGGGAAAGGCCCCTCCCATATGGAATAAATAGGAAAAAGGGGGAGGGGTGTTTGCAGGAGACAATTGATTCACTTATGATTGTGAAGATTTGCTTATCTGTGTTTGTGCCTCACAGAGACTCCTTATCAAGTATTTCCTTTTACAGCATTGCAACTGGAAGCTCTCAGCCTGGAAACTAGCCAAGGACTGATAAGATCTGTTCTTGCAGTTAAACTTGGGAAGAATTATTGCTGGGACTTTTCTGGGTGTGAATGCCAGGAATTACATTAACCAACTAAAAAGGTCCCCCCCCCCCCAGGACAAGGAGTCTGTTTAGTGATTCTATTCAGCCAGGGTCAGAAAAAAAACCTTGCTTTTCTCCACTTTAAATTTCATCTTGATCCCAGCAAGAGGCCATTGTTTAAGTCAGTCAAGATCTTTTGGGATCCCAAGCTTGTTTTCTGGGCACAAGGAGAGAAAATGATGATGACTTTTCTAAGATGGATGGAATATTTTTCTAATTCAGGTTATGACAATTTAGGAGTAAGGAAGTAGATATTGAAAATCAGCTAGAATAAAAAAAAAGGTTGAACTGGGTGAGCCCTGATATGCCTCCTCTTAAAAGCTTTGATGCTCACGCCTGTGAGTTAATGAGAAGAAAACCATTTTTATTTGTTTTTAGAATTAAGGTCTTCCAATCAACATTGTATGGCATTAAATGTAACAAATGTAACTGGAAATCAAGTGGTAGCATCAAAGGAATTATGAATTTGAGGAACTGAATCACACATACAAAGTGATGGCAATGTTCCCACCCACAATAGTTCAAATTGTCCATCCAATTAAAAGTTTCATATAATGTCATGTGGTGATGAGGCATCTGTCCATTGAGCTTGGCCTATTGGTCCATTGATAAAGAAGTGCACTTGCGCATAGCATAGGAAAGAGGCATAAACAAGAAACTACCCCCACAACTTATACAGTTTTTTTCTCTCAAACCTCCAGCTCACTTCCCATAACTATTCCACCCTTCCTCCCCCTGTTACTTATGACAGCCAAAAGATGCAAAGCAAAGGGAACAAATCTTGAAGGCTGACACAAGCACTGTTTGATTAACTGGATTGTCAATAATCATGTTCTGAAAGCACACAGTTCTCTTTTTTATTTATTTGGATTTGAATTTATATCCACCCCAGCCAAACAATCTCAAGATGGCTCACATGGTGCCCGTGTCTACAGGTTAATTACTATAAAAATGTATGCTTGGAATTAAAGCCCTCTAATCAACAATGTATAGCAATGCCAGTAGGAAAGTCACGCTACAAGATTCCAGGAATGCAACAGTGGTGAATTTCTGTAGCTCAGGTGTAGGATGAGGGTGAAAGTGTGTTCTCTGAGCTTGTGAGTTGATTTCCAAATGTTATGTTACCAGGCTAGGTAACATCTTCAGTGGAATTTAGGGGATATCTGTGTCTCTGTTCTATTTATAAGGGTTTCAGGTCTGGATGTGTCAAGTGAGGGTCTTGTGATGGATCAGTTGTAAGTCATCAGTGAACCTTATGATGGGTCTTGTGATAAGACAATTACTTCAGGTCAGGGTCATTGGGAGGTGAACTGCTGGTGGTGGGGAATTGCATGGGTTGGTTTAGAGTGGGTGCCATCTAGTTGGCTCTGTGGTTGTTTTGGATTCTGAGGGGTTTGTAGGCTGATTATAGGTCAATGTCTCTGCTGATGGAATTGCTTGTGGAATGGTGGGTGGTAGCATGGGCGATGATTTTTGTGTTGCTCCAATTGCACTCATGCTGTTGGGTGTCAGTATGGGTAACAATTAAGGATTGGGATTGTGGCTTTTGACTGCCATTCCAGGAATATTCAAAGAACCAGCTTAGGATGACCTCCTTGACAAGTTTACAAGGGAAACTTTTATGTCCTTGTTCCTCAGTGTATAGATAATAGGATTCAAAAGTGGAGTCAGTGAGGTGTAGAAGACAGCCACCACTCCATCCAGTGAATCCTGAGATCCTGGTCTAAGATAGATGAAAACAAGGGGCACATAGTAAGTCACCACCACAGTTAAATGAGCAGTACAGGTAGAGAAAGCCCGTTTACGACCTTGAGCACTGCGAATCTTCAGGATGGTGGAGACAATGTACATGTAGGAAGTCAAAATCAGAAGGAAGCATGTGGTGGCCACAAGACCGACATCCACCATGGTTACCATCTCATTGAGTGTTGTGTCAGCAGAGACCAGCTTCAACACAGCAGGGATATCACAGAAGATATAGTTGACCTGGTTTTCTCGACCAAAGGGCAAGCGAAAAACAAGGGCTGTCTCCATTATGGAGTGAAGACATCCTCCAACCCAGGTGCCCATGGCCAGGAAGAGACATGTCCTGTGATTCATGAGGTTGCCATAATGGAGTGGTTTGCAAATAGCCAGAAAACGATCATAGGCCATCAATGTATAAAGGAAGCATTCTGTGCAACCCAAAAAATGGAAGAAGAAGAGTTGACATACACAACCTCCAAAGGATATGACCACCCCATCTTCTAAAAATCCAACGATGACCTTGGGAACAATCACGGTGGAGACTGTCATGTCTAGAAAGGACAAATGGCAAAGGAACCAGTACATGGGCTTGTGGAGATGGGGACTAGACAGAACAACTAACAGGATCAGAAGATTGCCAAAGAGTGTCATTAAATAGATGAGCAGGAAGAAGATAAATAAATATACCTTCAGACTATCGGGATATGGAAAGCCAACAAGGACAAACTCATTCAATGAAGTTTGATTCTTACATTCCATCTGTGCAACATCAAGGGTATAATCAATCATAGAAAGAGGACAAACCATAAGCAGAACAATAATGAAGTCTTTAAGCAGATGTTCCTATTGAAGAGCAACCTTCCCTGTTGGGAGGAGTGCCCAAGTGCAAAAGTAGGCTACACATTCTGTATAAAGTGAGCTAGCTTTGACCTTTCCTGAATGCCTTAGATCTGTATCTAGTAGTTCTCTTGTGAAGGCTACCAGCCTGTGTAATACGGAGAGAGATTAAGTAGTCACCTTGAACCTTACACGCATAGGTCTGATTGTTTGTTCCTGACATAAACAGATGTTTAATGTACTTTGTTAGAGTTTGTTTATTTCATGTTTCTATGTCCTGCAAGCACCAACTTGCATGTGGTTTAGTAGCAAATGACACACAGATTGTTCCTGATTCCTCCAAATAGTACCTATGTAGTTCACACAATATTATCATAGCAATCCATGGTTTGAGATGAAAAAGGCCCACAACATAAGTTCTGAGAACATCTTCCTTCAGCAGATGAAATAGGCTATAAAAGGGCCATTCATTCTTGAACCAGAAGAGGTGAACTGTTGAAAGAAATGGAAGTAACAGGAAGGTGGAATATTATATGTATTTTGTTGTTTCTTCTGTCTTATGGTGGATACATTCAAATAGAAGATAACTTTATGACATCAACCAGAGAGGCTTTAATATGGGCTCCTGCTTTGAACAAGAAGTTGATCTCAATAGCCTCGATGGCCTTTGCACTTCTGTAATTCTATGATAAAAAGAGTTCTTTGAAGGGGATAATCAGAGCAGACCATCAAGCCCTATCTTCCAAGTCTCTAAATCACTCTCTTTGTTCCTTGCTGATCAGATCAGCCTTGGACATTCCCCCAAAAGGCTGCTCAAATGTTTTGCTGTTAAGATAAGGAACCTTTCATATTCAAATCCTTTTGCAACTTCATATATAGATGACATTTTCTTACCTCAAACTTAATAAACATTTTGGTTATTCATCTTAAAAAGGTATGTCAACAATGTTGGAGGAGTAACTTCTGAATTAGACCCATCTAAATGGCTGAATTAGACCCATCTAAATAAGGGACACAGTGGCTCGGTGGCTAAGACACTGAGCTTGTCATTCAGAAGGTTGGCAGTTCAGTGGTTTGAATCCCTAGCGCCGCACAACAAAATGAGCTCCCATTACTTGTCCCAGCTTTTGCCAACCTAACAGTTTGAAAGCACATTAAAAATGCAAGTAGAAAAATAGGGACCACTTTGGTGGGAAGGTAATAGTGTTCCATTCCACATTTGGCATTTAGTCATACCGGCCACATGATCACAGAGGCATCTTTGGACAGCACTGGCTCTTCTGCTTAGAAACAGAGATGAGTGCCTCCCTCTAAAACTGGAAACGATTAGCATGCACATGCAGGGGAACCTTTATCTTTACTTTTAAATGGTTCCAGATTTGTTACAAACTTACCTTCTTTCAAATATCTTCTGTCACATGTTGAGATGCTTGTTGACATTTTCCTAAACTCCTTTCTTCTATTCCACTCAGATGGAGACTTTGCCTCTAAAGCTAATTGTAGTCAGAACACAACTGAGGGTGAAGAGAAGATTATTGAAGGCAGCTTGATAAAGTCTTGCATTTTGTCTTCTCTCCAAGAGTCTGAGAGACACTGCTCATGGTAGTTATAGAAGGAGGAAATGGTTCATGCAATCCATCCATTGTCTCCACAAGGAAGAAGCTGGGCTCTCTGGTTTAATTCCAGTCTTACTCCCTTTTCTACTACCTTTAAAACAGTTGTTATTGTATATACTCCCAAGTTGTTCCTCTCTCCAAATCCCACTTGCATTTCCATCACTAAGGACCTGGTCTTCTTAATTCAGTGTCTTTGGATGTCTCATTAAACACCACTGCACCTCTGAACGAATCACTTTGAGACTGATTTAAAAAATTGAGTGAGAAGATTCCAGAAAATAAACATTATGGTGGAATCAGCTCTGGGATTGTTAATAAACAGAACAGGATAGCTAGAAATAGTTTGCTTCCAGGTGCAATTCAAGGTGCTGATTTTAACATTTAAAGCTCTACATGGCACAGGGCTAGATTATTTGAGGGACTGCCTCTCTCCAGTTACATCTATCCATCCCATCAGATCTGGAAAGAGAGGTGTGTTGGATGTCCTGTCTGTTAAATAGTTCCATCTGATGGGACACAGGAAGAGATCCTTTTCTGCCATGGCAACCATCCTCTGGAACAGCAACCCTCCTGAGATGTAGGAGAAGGACAGGCAGCCCTAGGAGGAGACTCTATGGTGGAGGAACTGGACTTCTGCTCCCTGTCATTGGCAGAGAAAAAAGGATGCCATGCTAGGAGATTCTATGATGGGAGAACCGGACATCCGGTTGGCTCCAGAATTGAACTTCCAGTTAGGACCTTTATGGCTCTTTGAGTGTTTAAGATTGCTGACCCCTGATCTAAATCCATCCCCTTTTGGATTCCAGTAACTCTTATCTAGTGCCAATTAAGTGCTGTCAGCTGACTAGATTCCCATATATTGTCATGGGAAATAAATCAGATTGACTGGAACTTAATGTGTGGTCCTGCTTCTTTATACCTGACATCTTTTCTGTATGCCAAATAGTTGACTGCAGGCAGGTGTTCTTTTTATGTTATTCCATGAAACATGACCAGGTGAATATATAGTTTGCTTTCAGGAGAAACCAAGAAACCCATTCATGGAGCTGATGGATTGCTACATCTTGATCTTCTTGACTTTTCTGTTGCAACAGCTTCTCCTTGCTACATTTTGAAGCTCAGAAAGGCCATATCAAGGGGCACAGAAAAAAGCCAAAATGATGGGTACAACTGTGTGATTGAAAAGGCAAAGTTTGATTGCACAATTGCAACTACTATTTTCATTTTTAAAAACCACTCCTTCCTCTTTCCTTTGTTCCTCTACAAGATGAGGAAGATGACTCTGAGAGCTGCATATGGTCCAGGGGACCCAAATTTTGCATTAGTAATAATCTTAAATATTCTAAATGTCTTAGAGCAGTGGTGTCAAACTCATGTCGTCACGGCATCATCATGTGATATTGGGACTTTTCCCCCATTCACTAAACTGGGCATGGATGTGACACATCTGGCTTGTGGGCTGGGAGTTTGACAGCCCTGCCTTAGAGCCTGATGGTCTAAGGCAGGGGTGTCAAACTCAATTTTATTGAGGGCCACATCAGGGCTGTGTTTGACCTCGGGGGGCTAGGGTGGCATGGCTGGTTCAATGTCACTCGTGTCAGGGTGCCTGTGGTGTCCTGAGTGCTCTGCCAGTGAAAACAGGCTCCTAAGCTCTGTTTTCGGCTGTGACAGCCTCCTGCAATCCTCTGCCAGTGAAAAGAGAGCTCAGGAGGACTTCATGTGGCCCTCTCAAACTCCATTTTCACTGCAGAGACACTGCGGGCTGGTCCTTTGCTGTTTATAGGGTGGCCTCTTGGGCCAGACTTAAGCATCTCATGGGATGGATCTGGCCCACGAGCCTTGAGTTTGACACTTCTGGTCTAAAGGACTCTCTTCCTATTAATCATATCTTCTGTTGTTAAAATCTGCAGGATGCAAGTTACACAATATTACTGAATAGCCCCTAGAGTTAAAAATTCCTTTTTCTGGATTATGGAAGCTTGTTTACTTTTTTTTTTTTTTTTTTACTGCAGATAGAGTAGACAGTGAGGAAGATGATTCTGATGGAGACACCTAGGAACTCTTACCTAGGCAAAAAAGGCTGTAGCAACTTTCAAGTAAAAAACAAGAAGCTAACATTCAAAAATGGTTCAGGAAGACATCTTCTGGATTCAGAGTATAAGAAAGGACATCAAAATTCAGTTATTGTAGCCTAGTTAAAAAAAAAATAGCCTTACTATGGAGTTGATTTCTTGGTCTGGTCTACCTAGTGGGGATTGCATGTGGTGCAATGCAACCCCTTGGGCTTCCATTTAGTCCCAACTCAAAGAACAATCTGAAAATCTGCAAGATTGAATGTCTTTCATTAGATTGTTAAAGATCTGTTTGTTGGTTAGTGGATTGATGGGGCTGATTAACACACATAAATGCAAGTCCAAGAGCTATACAGTGATTAAAAACATAATTACAATATTTTTAATGACAAAAATTGTCAAAAATCAAAAAAACAAGAAAACCACATGTTAACAATTCTTACATTTGCCATGATGAGCTCATCTAATATCTTTGTCCCAATGCCAAGAACACTGGTCAGCTCTACAGAGCCTTCCTGAAGGACCACAGAATTTGGACCAATCAAATTTAAAGGGGAAAGACTATTCCACAGGGCAGGCCTCACAACTCAAATCACAACTTATTCATCCTATTTGAATGTGTTATAGATTTATTTAACCTCATATGCATTTATATTTTATCGGATTGGAAACTACTTTGAGGATTCATTTTACCTAGAAAAGAGGCTTATAGATCAAGTTAATAAATTCATTTTAGAACTGCTATGTGGATCAGGCACAAATCACACAATAGCAATAGCACTTAGACTTATATTCCACTTCATAGTGCTTTACAGCCCTCTCTAAGTGGTTTACAGAGTCAGCATATTGTCCCCAATAATTTGGGTCCTCATTTTACTGACCTCGGAAGGATGGAAGGCTGAGTCAATCCTGAGCTGTTCAGGAATGAACTCCTGGCTGTGGGCAGAGTGAGCTTGCAATATAGTATTCTAACCACTGCACCACTGCAGCTCTTCCAAAGCCCCATTTTCACTCACCCATCCACCCTGTTTTTGCTCCTGGATTCTAATCCACTTTAAATGACTCATTTTGGGGGAACTCAAACAACTTCACACTCTTTTGCAAAACACCAGTTTCCTTACTGGATTTCTTTTTCATAAGCAGCACAGCACAGTCTGATCTTCATAAATGCTTCATGGATTAATTCTGAACTAAGTAGTGAAAAAGAAAAAGAAAGAAAGAAAGATCCCTGAAACCCCGCTAAAGCAGGGGTCACCAACCTTTTGGACCTCAGGGACCACCAAACTCATAATTTTGAATTCCGTGGACCACTAATATGAATTTTGACTGACAGTGGCTTGCAGCAGAGACCCTGGGAAAATCCCCAAAAAAGTCTGCAGGAAAATTTCCCACACCATTTTCCTACCAATTGATCATTCTTTATTTGGGATTGCAGGATATCGTCTACAGTTCCGTTCTCAGGGAGGGAGGGAGGGAAGGAGGGAGGGAGGGGGGGAGAGAGAGAGAAAGAGAGAGAGAGACTTTTGGTTTCATGCAAGGAAAGCAGCAGAAGTCTTTCTTTCTCTCCCCCAAACTCCACCACAAATGAGTCTTTGTGAGACTCGTCATGCCGGTGCAGCCTCTTTGAGCAGGAAGCTTTGCAGGGTCCCAAAGACTCATTTCTGGTGGAGTTTGGGAGAGAAATAAAGACTTTTGCTGCTTTCCTTGCGTGCAGCCAAATGCAGAAGAAAGAAGCGGAAAGAAGCAGCCTGGTGGCCAGGCGAGGCACATGGGGTGCATGGGGCAAGTTCCTCCCTCCGCCCTTTCCCTCCTCCCCTCACTACCTCATGTTTACAATTCAAGCAATGCAAGCCTTGTGTTCCCCTGGACGATGTGGGCAGTACAGCCTTGTGTTCCTGCTCAGCCTGCATTAATTGCTTTGGGGGGGGGGGGATATTTCTCTGTGGACCACCAAAAATTTCTTGTAGACCACCAGCGGTCCCCGTCCCACTGTTGGTGACCACTGCCCTAAAGGGCAAATGTATGGAGCACTAAATACAAAAATACACAAAGGGACAAGCTTTAAGAAAAAAAATAAGTGATCATTAAAAGGTACCATATTCTAAACTGATGAAGGAAAGCTACAGGAAATTTATAGTAGTAGGAAATGTTACCTTCTCTTGAGGAAAGCTTAGATCTTTTCTTTGCTTACATTCTATAGACAAGGATAGTTAATTAAGGAAATAGGTAGCTTTGATAAAGAGCATATCATGATAAAATGCTTTGCAGCTAAAATCTATTCATCGCTTTTCTTTTAATGGAAATTATGCAATCAAGGATGTAGCTACCTAAAAGACTCATTTGTTTTTTCAAAGTATCTGCTCTTAAAATGCTCTGAAGGATCTGGGAAAGGAAGACCAGAGAAAGGTATGATATAGAACAAGGATCTTCAAACTTGGCAAGTTTAAGACTTGTGGACTTCAACTCCCAGAATTCCTGAGCTAACATAACTGGAGGAGGAATTCTGGGAGTTGAAGTCCACAAGTCTTAAAGCTGTCAAGTTTGAAGACCCCTAAATAGAATGACAGAAGAAAAATTGGGCAGATTATAAGTCTCCAATGAAGAAACTAGAATGTGTTTGGAGTTATATGAGAGATGTTTTCTCATGTTCAGAACTGTTTATATCATCTGTTTCAAGCCATTTTATCCAAGTTGTGTCATGCCTCCTAAGGCAAATCTTCCCCTTATTAAGTCAGAAATGTAAATAATTTGTATAAATGTTTTAGGAGACAAATGATTTAAGAGTCCAAGACTAGTTTGGATGGAGATTCAGGATTTTGGTGAGTAACTAAAAAAATGTCTTGGCTGAAGAATGGAGAAATATTTCACACATAAAGATTTTTTTCTCCTGAGTTTCCATGGATCTTTCTTGCATCCTGGACAGATTCACTGAAATATAAAATCTACACCTCCAAGCTTCTATTTTCAACAACAACAACAACAACAATTAAAAACCAGAATTTCATATGTTGTGAGTGAAGAAACATTATTCTTATGTATTGGTTTCTGTGCCATTTAATTGCCATGGATATTTCAGTATCCACCATTGTGGTCCCAAAGGTGATGGGTGGGTTTGTCGAAGGGGGACAGGTTATTTCTTTTGGAGGCTGTCTGACCCAGCTCTTTTTCTACCACTTGGTCGGCTGTTCGGAGTTCTTCCTCTATACTGTCATGGCCTATGACCACTTCCTGGCCATCTGTAAGCCTCTTCATTACAACAGCCTGATGAATCACAGAATTTGCCTCTATCTTTCCTTGGGCATGTGGTTTGGTGGCTGTGTGCATTCCATCATAGTTACCTCACTCTCCTATAGCTTGCCTTATGAACCCAAGAATGAGGTGAACTTTATCCTTTGTGAAATCCTTTCCCTGTTGAAATTGGCCTGTTCGAACAATTGGAAATTGTTCGGACAATTGGAAATTGGTTCCAGGAGATATTTACCTTGGTTGATATTGGCTTAGTAGCAATCATTTGTATCTTCCTCATTGTGATGTCATACATGTTTATTGTCACTGCCATTTTGAAAATCCCTCAGCTGAAGGACAGCAATGGGCTTTTTCCACTTGCACTTCTCACCTCATGGTGGTGATGATCTTCTATGTATCTGTAGCTTTCAATTATTTGAGAAGGGAGAGTTAGGATCTTCTCAGTGGGATAATAGGTCTTTTTTATACCACCGGGACTCCATTCCTTAATCATTTATACGTTAAGGAACAAGGAGATGAAAGAGTCCATGCTGAGTATGCATTATAGGATTAGGAAATTCTAACAGGGTTAGGAAATTCTAACCAACCTAGATTAGGCATCCGAAGATCTGAATAGAATCCCAGGAAGAGTTTTCTTTTCTACAGCTGGTCACTTGCATGAACCATCCCCTCCCCCCACCCCAGCTGATTAGCTAAGCCAGAAATATTGGGGAACACTGGGTTACACAGTACCCATTATTGAAGTGGGGTAATAGCTGATTATGTACACCTTGGGAGAAGAGGTGGCATTTAGTAGGTTCTGACTAGTTCTGGAGAACCAGTAGTGGAAATTTTGAGTAGTTTGCAGAACTGCCAAATACCATCTCTGACTGGCTCCACCCCCACCTATTATCTGCTTCCTGAATCCCAGCTGATCATCTGGATCTTCTTTTGTTGCCCTGCATAGGAGAACAGAGCTGTAAAGCAGGTTAGTGGGCTGGGGAGGGAATGGAGATATTACAGTATCCTTTCCCTGCCATACCCAGCAAGCCACACCACCAAGCCACACCATAACCACCAAGCCATGCCCACAGAACTGGTAGTAAAAAATTTTGAATCCCACCAAAGCTTGGGAGGTGGCAGAGATACATTATTTTATTTTTTATTTATTTATTTTTGTCAAATGCTTACAAGATAATAGGTATAAGTAAAAACATAGTTATGAATACATGGATTCATATAAGAAAAATAAAAGAAACAATAGGACAGGGACAATTGGTGTGCTTATGCATGCCCCCTGCAGACCTCTTAGGAAAGGGTGAGGTCAATAGTAGACAGTCTAAGGTTAAAGTTTTTGGGGTTTGGGGAAGAAACCACAGAGTCAGGTAGAGTATTCCAGACATTGACCACTCTGTTGCTGAAGTCATATTTCCTGCAATCAAGTTTGGTGCAGTTAAACTTGAGTTTGTATCTATTGTTTGCTCTAGTGTTGTTATGGTTGAAGCTGAAGTATTCATTGACAGGTAGGACATTGCAATGTATAATTTTATATATTGTACTTAGATCGGACTGAAGGCGGAATAGTTCTAGCTTTTCTAGGTCTAGAATTTTGAGTCTGGTGACATAAGGTATTCTGCAACAAGTAGAGGAGTGGAGAACTCTTCTTGTGAAATATTTCTGGACTTTCTCAACTGTGTTAATAGCAGATACCTAATGTGGGTTCCAGACTGATTCTGTTTGACAGGAATGCTTCTATCCAGTTATGCAGGTGTCCAGAGATACCGTAAGAATTTAGTTTTAGGAGTAGTTTGTCGTGTACCACTGTATCAAAGGCTTTACAGAAGTCTATGTAGATTGCATCTATTGCTTTGCTATGGTCGAGTTGTGTAGTCCATATGTTTTTGCAGTGTAAGAGTTGCAGATTACAGGATAGTTTTTTCCTGAAACCAAATTGTTTATTAGAGAGTAGGTTGTTTGTTTCTAAGTGGAGGATGATGGATTGGTTAATAATTGATTCCATGACTTTACAGGTGACACAGCATAAAGAGATTGGTCTGTAATTTTCAACTAGGCTGGGGTCTCCCTTTTTGAAGATGGGGATGACCGTGGCTTGTGACCATAGTTTAGGTAAGGAGCTGGTCCTGAAAGATTTTTCAAAGATTATGCTTAGGGGTTCGGCTATGGCAGTGGATAGCTTTTTAAAGAAGTAGGCACATATTCTGTCCAGGCCAATAGATAGAGATGGTTTTAGATTGCATAGTGCTTTTTCAACATTGTCTTCTGTAAAATCGATATGTATTAGTTCATTGTAGTTGTCTGTGGTTCAACTAGGAAATACTGGGCATGATCCATTGCTGTTTACAAATACTGAGCCAAAGAATGTGTTAAAGAGGTTGGCTTTAATAGTGTCATCGTTGCAGTCTTTACCATTAGGTCCTTTCAGGGGTGAGATGGACCTTGAGTCTTTTAGTTTGTTGTTTACAAAATTGTAGAAAGCGCAGGTAGAATTGGTGCATAGAAGGTTTTTTTCTTGTTTAATGTGATAATTGGTGCGTTCAGTTTTTATCTGGTGGCATAAATTTTTGTATCGGCTTTTGAAGTTGGCAACGTGACCAGATTTGTTTTTCTGCCAAAGTGATGTATGTGTATGGTGTAGCACATTGCCATATGTTCTCTCAAAAAATATATATATGGTATCTTATGAAGATAGACAGTGGCTTAATTCAGTAACCAAATTATGGATGTTGTACAAACAGATCCTTTAATTCTTATGTTCCTTTCTTATAGAGTAATCTGGAGAATCAGGAGGCAATGCCTCTTCACACCAATTAATGGTATGTAATAGCTTGTAATATTCCAATAAAGACCTCAATCCAAGAAGATGTAAGAGAAAGGGCCTATTATTTTCTTCTTCACATTAAGCTGGAGAACCATGGCACAAGACCTCTTGAAACCAAATTGATGGTAAAGTAACCAGTGATTGAATTTTTCCCTATCAGTTTGGTGATTGGGCACTTTGCGCATGAATGCGCATGCCTAACATGTTCATGTGTGCAGCTTTCCAAATATCAGTTGAGGCTCTGCCATGCCAATCAGTGAGGATAAAGAACAGAAAAGCACAGGGGCAGGTGGGAGGGCTGATCCTGCACTTTTTTCTTCTTTCTCCTCTCAGCTGATTGTCGGAGCTTTCATTTTATTACCAGTTCAGCCAAACAGGTAGCAATTTTTGCTACTGGTTCGGCTGAACCAGGCTGAATCAGTAGCATTTCACCATTACATGTAACAGCTGTAGAATTCCAGTTAAGTGCTTTAATGGGTCAGAGCTCAGTCCAAGGATGTGTAAAAGACAGGGCAGAGATACCATTTCTGCCCATTTATTTAAGGAGCAGATAAGAGTGGCACAGCATGTGATTTGGTCCCAGAACTGGGTTAGAGATAGACTGAAAACTGATGTATCTTATGCCAATTGATCTATATAATTCTAGAAAAAAATTACTGGTAAGAGAGATCTGTTGGTGGTATCAACACTGTGAATCTCATGTTTGAAGATGACTCTAACCATACTAATATACATGGAAATTGTTATATTCTGGAAGATGGGCGTAATGACGGAGACGAGGCATTGAATAGTGACTCCAACTCTTTATTAGTGACTTCAGAACAGAGCGAAAAAAGGCCTGGCAGCAGCAGCTCCTTTTATAGAGCTGGCTGCTGTCAAAGCGTCCAATGACAATGATTTAAGCTTGCCGCGCTTGGAGCGTCCAATCGTGGCAGTCCGTTAACTAGCCAATTGGATCAGCCCGGAGCGACCAATCACGACCCGCTGTTCACGGACCAATCAAGTATGCAGGATTACGAGCCTGCTGTGGATGGGCCAATCAGGTTCGCAGGCTTACGAGCCTGCTTAGTTCGGAACACCCCTCCCCTCTAGGTTCCGTCTCAGGGATGGGGTGATGTATTCGCGCAGGTAGGCAGGTCTTCGCACCTGTCTACCTGATTTGCGTTGTTCAAAATGTCTTTGCTCGGATTCTGGTTCTGATGGACTGCTAGCTCGGCTTGGCTGTAGGGGTGACCTGGCTTCTACGCTGGGTATCCTTGGAGGTGATTCGGGGATACCTTCAACGCTTCCTTTATTCCTGTCGTCTGGGTTCTCTGGAATCGCTGATCCTGTTCGGCTGCTGTTACCTGGAGAGATGACCATCTGCCACGGTTCTTCTTCAGCTGGTGAGTATGCTGGGCTTTGCTGTCCTGGTTGTGGGGTTGTGTTTTCAGAACCAGGTGTTAGTTCATTTTCAAAACCCTCAGTTTCCCTTCCCCCTCTGGTTTTGAGTTCAGGGTTTGTGATGGGGGTTGTGATCAACCATGAGCGCAGCTGGTCGATGTGGCGTTTCCATAGTCTCCCATCTGTAGTTTCTAAACGGTAGGAGCGGGGGCCCGTGATTTGTGTTATTTTGGCAGGGATCCACAATGGGTCACCTGTAAAGTTCTTTGCAAATACGGGGTCTCCTACCTTAAATGTGCAGTGTTTGCTGCTGGAACCCAGGGGCTTCTCCGGGGTGTATGCAGGGTGTAAGTGGTCTAGATGCGATCTGAGTTTTCTGCCCATCAGGAGTTCGGCTGGGCTTTTGTTTGTGGTGCTATTTGGTGTAATATGCTGGAGGAGGAGCATCCTGGTGACTTTGTCATGGATGTTTCCTTGTTCCATTTTATGTAAGGTTTTTTTGGTGAACTGAACCATTTGTTCAGCCCTGCCATTGGCCGCCGGGTGAGCAGGTGATGTCAAGGCGTGGCGTATTCCCTGGTCTGCTAGGTATTGTTCAAACGCCAAGGCGGTAAATTGTGGGCCATTGTCAGAAACCAAGACATCTGGTAACCCGTGCGTTGCAAACAGTCTGTTTAATTTTTTGATGACCGCTTCTGTGGTGGTAGTCTTCATCTTGTTAACCTTGAGCCAGTTCGAGTAGGTGTCTACTGTTATCAGGAAAGTATGTCCTTTTGTAGGTCCCGCAAAATCGATGTGGATGCGGGACCATGGACCCCTGGGCATTTCCCATTCCATTGGTGGTGCTTTTGGTGGGGCCGAACGTGTCTCTTGGCATTTGCTACAGGTGGCAACCCAGGCTTCAATTTTTCTGTCCATACCTGGCCACCAGGCGTAGCTCCTTGCCAGTGCTTTCATTCGTACGATGCCGGGGTGTCCATCATGTAGTAATTTTAGGACTTTCTTTTGTAGTTTTTCTGGAATGACCACTAGGTCTCCCCATAACACGCACCCTTTTTGGGAGAAGAGTTCTGTTTGTCTGTTCTTGAAGGGTTTAAAAGTGTCGTTGGGTTCGGTTTCTGGCCATCCCCTCTCCACCCAGCTGAGGACCCATGCCAAACAAGAGTCCTTTTTTGTTTCCAATGCGATATCTTGTGCAGTTAGTGGAGGTGAGGGAAGCATCTCGATTTGTAGTGTGGATAGTGTGGGAGCCGGGTCGTCTAGGAACTCAGGTAGTGGAGAACGGCTTAAAGCGTCAGCATGGGGAATGGTTTTCCCTGGTCGGTGTCTCAACTGGTAGTCGTAGGCAGCTAAGAACTCCGACCATCGTGTCATCCTTGGAGATAGAATGTGGGGAGTTGGTTTGTCTCCTGCCAAAATGCCAAGCAATGGCTTGTGATCTGTGATTATGGAAAAGGATCTTCCATACACGTATTTGTGGAACCTTTTAATTGCAGATACAATAGCGAGGGCTTCTTTATCTAAGTGACTATAGTTTCTCTCAGTTTTAGACAAAGTTCTTGAAAAGAATGCAATAGGCGCCTCTGTACCATTTGGTAGGACATGGTTCAGGATGGCTCCTACCTCAAAAGGTGAGGCGTCACAAGTCACAGTCAATGGTAGTGTCTCGTTATATTGGATTAGCACTGCATCTGATGTTAAAAGGTCTTTTACTTGTTGGAAAGCCTGCTCCTCTCGACGTCCCCAAAACCAGGAAGCCTTCTTGTCGAGGAGCCTATGCAGGGGTTCAGCAACAGTCGCCTTCTGGGGTAGGAAGATGTTATAAAAGTTAATGAGTCCCAGGAAGGCTTGGAGGTCTGTTTTGTTCTTTGGTCTTGGGGCATTTTTAATGGCAGCCAATTTCTTTTCAGTAGGGTGAATTCTCTGTTTGTCAAGAAGGTAACCAAGAAATTCAACCCTCTCAGTGCATAACTGGCACTTTTCCTTCTTAACCTTGAGGCCTGCGTCTTTGAACCTTTGTAGAACAGTTCTCAGGTGTTTTTCTAACTGACTTCTTGTAGGGGCGGCTATCAATACATCATCAAAGTAGGGCACAACCCCTTTTATGCCCTGCAGCAACCTTTCCATCAAGCTTTGAAAAATGCCAGGTGCTACGCTTACTCCGAACTGGAGTCTATTACATTTGATTGGTTTGGGCTTCTGTGGTTTCTGCGTCTACTGGCAGCTGTTGATACGCTTGGGCCAGGTCAAGCTTTGCGAATACCTTTCCGCCCCCAAGCGAGTGAAGGAGGTGTTGGACCACGGGTACTGGATAGGCGCTCTGCTGTAATGCGTGGTTTAGGGTGGCCTTGTAATCCCCACAGATTCTCAAGGATCCGTCAGGTTTTATGGGGGTTACAATTGGGGTCTCCCATCGGGCGTGGTCGATGGTTCTAACACGCCTTGTGCTATTAATTTGTCCAATTGCTCGTCAATTTTTGGTTTGAGAGCAAAGGGAACTTGGCGTGGTTTTAGGTGAATGGGTGCGATATCTGGGCAAAGATTAAACGAGATGGGGGACCCCTTGTACTTGCCTAATTGCTCAGTGAAGACTTCTTGAAAGTCCCGGATGAGAGACACCTCCCAGTCTTCGTCTACAGTCTGGTTGATGCCTGCCATTTTGATTCCTAATGGCGCGAACCACTGCAACCCCAATAAGCTGGGTCGGTCTCTATCAATGATGGTGAGAGGTAGTATTGCAGTGTGGTCCTTAAATGAGACCTGGACGTAACTGGAACCAGCAACCGGGATTTGATTGCCCTGGTAGTCCTTTAATATAAGTCTTTGAGTGCTGAGATCCTGGCAGCGGATGTCAGGGATCAGCTGCTTGAGGGTTTTCCAGGAGACCATGGATAGGGAAGACCCGGAGTCGACTTCCATGATGCATGGCCGGTTCTCAATGGTGACCTTTACCCGGATTTTTCTTGCGTCCAATGATGAAGCGTGGCCGATGGTGATGGTCTGATGTGCCTCTTCTCGTCTGGTCGCGCCAGCAAACATTCGGTTTCTGTTGTACTGGCTCCACTGGTTGTTTGGGCGGTCCCGGTTTGTTGGTGGGGTGCCTGATACTTGCCGGAAACTATTTTCTTTCCTCTTGGGGCTGGATCCTCGTTTGTTCCTACACACTTTAGCAATGTGGCCCCTTTTATCACAGGAACGACAGATGGCATCTAGGAACCTGCAGTCTGATCGTGGGTGGGTTCCCCCACATCCGGCACATTGGAAATTGGATTTGCGACCCCGCTGGTCTCGCTGCTCATGCTCTGACCTGAGTCTGTTGACTTCTTCCTCCTCACTATCCGATGAGGACTCGATGTCTTCATGGTGGGCGGCTGTTGTGTGTCTCTCTGAGGATATTGCTGTGTCGCTGGTGGTTTGGCGGTTGGCCCCATTCGCTCGGTGCATTCGGGCTGCTGATTTGCGGGTAGCTTCCGTTGCAGTGGCATCTGCTATGGCAGCTGCGAGGGTGATGTCTCCCTTGGCCATAATTTTGCTTTGGACAGTGGGGTCTCTTAGACCTAGGACAATCCGATCTCTCATGGCTTCTTCTAGATTTATGAAGCCAAATAGTCCACCCAAATTTCTTAGGTCAGCTACAAAGTCGCCGATGTTCTCACCTTCGCGTTGTTCCCTCTGGTAAAATTTGTGTCTTCTAATGAGGGTTGGAACTGCCGGAGCGTAATGGGCCCGAAGGATGGGAGCAAGGGTATCCCAGTCCATCATTTTGACTTCAGCCGGTTTTGCAAGTGCCTTTGCCATTCTGAAAACGGCGGGTCTGCAGTGCGTTAGGAAAACCGCACGTTTCTTGCTCGATGTAGCATCCTTCAGATTATTAGATTCCAGGAACATTTGGAACCTGTCCATATACGAGTCCCAATCTTCGCTGGCTGGGTCAAACAGGGCAGGTGGTATAGCGCTGCTGGCCATTCTGCCGATATCTGTGCGCTTCAGCCACGTGCTCTGTCAATATTCTGTGAGTGCTCAGTCAGCTCTATCGTCTCTGCATCCCATCCTCGTCGCCAGTGTTATATTCTGGAAGATGGGCGTAATGACGGAGACGAGGCATTGAATAGTGACTCCAACTCTTTATTAGTGACTTCAGAACAGAGCAAAAAAAAGCCTGGCAGCAGCAGCTCCTTTTATAGAGCTGGCTGCTGTCAAAGCATCCAATGACAATGATTTAAGCTTGCCGCGCTTGGAGCGTCCAATCGTGGCAGTCCGTTAACTAGCCAATCGGATCAGCCCGGAGCGACCAATCACGACCCGCTGTTCACGGACCAATCAAGTATGCAGGATTACGAGCCTGCTGTGGATGGGCCAATCAGGTTCACAGGCTTATGAGCCTGCTTAGTTCAGAACAGAAATCACTCTTGTGTCACAAGAGTCACAACAATCTCCATGTGTTAGTGTAAGGAAATTATAAATAATTATAAATAATTGGTTCCCCTTTTCACGCATTACAATTTGTAAAGATATAAACAACCACAGGATAGGAGGAGATATCTTAAACAGTAAAATGTAAAGTGTTGATCCTTTCTGCCTGCCTGCTTGTCTTTAACTCTATTATATGTCCATCTATCTATCTATCTATCTATCTATCTATCTATCTATCTATCTATC
>NW_020716999.1:240840-278395 GCF_900518725.1 Notechis scutatus | reverse complement strand
CTTCTTCTTCTTCTTCTTCTTCTTCTTCTTCTTCTTCTTCTTCTTCTACTACTACTTCTTCTTCTTCTTCTACTACTTCTACTTCTACTTCTACTTCTACTTCTACTTCTACTTCTACTTCTACTTCCTCTCTGACTATTTTGAAAAACCAGCACCCTCAAGCAAGTCACTTTTGTACCAACATCCATCAAAGGGTTTCAGGTAATCTTGTCAAGCAAGTCACTTTTGTACCCACATCCATCAAAGGGTTTCAGGTAATCTTGGAAGGCAAACAGTGGCTTTTAACCCATTAGATTTGTTAATTGGTAATAAAGGGCTTCTATTCTATTTGCTATGTAATCCACAGCTACATAATCATCTTCCCTTCCCATCTCCATCCATTTTATATCTTACATCAGTTTTAGTCCAGTTGTTCAACCTCAGCAATGTGAAGATGTGTGGATTTCAACTCACAGAATTCCCCAGCCTAGCATGCTGATCTGGTAAATCTGGCAGTTGAGGTCCACATATCTTGATTGCTGAGGTTGAGAAACATTGGTCTAGCCACCCTACTAATCTGATGAGTTGCATGTCTTTGAACAAAACAGTTATTTTATTATGCTCACCTGATATAAAGCTTCTGGATTCAGGCAGTTTCTAAATCTTGAAAATACATAAAAGTAGGTACATACTGTAGAGGATGAGAGAGAAAGAGATAGACAGACCATCAATCAATCAGTCAGACAGACAGAATATCACACACACACACACACACACAGAGAGAGAGAGAGAGAGAGAGAGAGAGAGAGAGAGAGAGAGTGACAAAGTGAGGGAGGGAGGGAGAGAGAGACGAAAGAGATGAGAGAGAGAGAGAGAGATGAAGGGAGAATAGAGGGAGAAAAATGGTAGAGAGATGGTAGAGAAAGGGGAGGGGAGGAGAGGGGATGGGGAGAGAGAGAGAGAGAAAGATGGAGGGAGGAGAAAAGGAGAAAAATGACAGAGAGATGGTAGAGGAATTGGATGGGGAGAGAGAGGGGGGAGGGAGGGAGGCAGGCAGGCAGGCAGGCAAGCAGATAGGCAGGCCGAAAGGATCTACCTTGTATCTAGTACAAGTTCCATAATCTAGTTGCTTTTCATTTTACTCTTCAAGATATCTCCACAATCTTGTAACTGTTTTATAAATTGTCATGTGTGAGAAGGGAAAGTTTTGGTGGAAATTTCCTTAGCACTGAAGACTGTTACCTATGACTTTTGTGACACTTTTGTAAGACAAGATTGTTTTTCATGTAAGCCTTACACCTTCTGGGTCTGATATATTTGTTGAAATATTACAGGTGGTTACAGGCCATCAATTGGTGTGAAGAGGCATTGTTTCATGTTTCTCCAGTTTAGTATAAAAAAGAAAAGTATCATAGTTATTAAAGTGTCCATTAGTACAAGCTCCATAATTTGGTTTAATCCACTGTCCTTGTTCATAAAATATATTGCATCATTTTAGGAAAATAAAATAGTTTTCAACATGCTCTATCCTATACATACATATATGTACCCCCACTAGCCTCCCAAGGTGTACATAATCAGGCTGTTACTCAACTTAGAAGATGTGTGCTCTGTAATCCCATCTGCTAAATCTTTCCTGATGTGTGTCACATGAACCCAATTGAAAGAAATTGCATGGAGTGATCAATGTACTATTCAAATGAATAACATGCATCTTACTATTTGATCCTTACTCATCTTCTATGTAGTTTAATAATAATGGTTGTAGAAAAGAAGTACTCTACTGGGATCCTTTCCTGAAACTTCAGATATCTAATCTAGTTTGGTCTGTGTGCTGTTAGAATTTCCTAATCCTGTAACACAGACTCAGCATGGAATCTTTCATCTCCTTGTTCCTTAATGTATAAATTAGAGGATTAAGGAATGGAGTCCAGGTGGTATAGAAAAGAGCCATCACCACACTGAGAAGATCCTGGGTCCCTGTTCTCAAATAATTAAAAGCTGGAGGCACATAGCAGATTATCACTACCATGAGGTGAGATGAACAAGTGGAGAATGCCCTTTGTCGTCCTTCAGCTGAGGGGATTTTCAAAATGGTGGTGACAATATACATGTATGACATCACAATGAGGAAGACACAGATGATGGCTACTAAGCCAATATCAAGCAAGGTAAATATCTCCTGGAACCAGGTATCTGAACATGCCAATTTCAACAGGGAAAGAATTTCGCAAACAATGAAGTTCACCTCATTCTTGGGTCCATAAGGCAGGCCATAGGAGAGTGAGGTAACCATGATGGAATGCACACAACCACCAAACCATGTGCCCAGGGACAGATAGAGGCACATTCTCTGATTCATCAGGATGTTGTAATGAAGAGGCTTACAGATGGCCAGGAAGCGATCATAGGCCATGACAGTGTAGAGGAAGAACTCTGAACAGCTCACAAAATGGTAGAAAAAGAGCTGGGTCAGACAGCCTCCAAAAGAGATAACCTGTCCCCCTTCCACAAACCCACTCATCACTTTTGGGACCACTATGGTGGATACTGAAATATCCATGACAGCTAAATGGCAGAGAAACCAGTACATTGGTTTCTGCAAGTTGGATTTAGATGCTACAGTCAACAGGATCAGAATATTCCCCATTACAGAGAGTAAATAGACAAGTAGAAATAAGATGAATAAGAGGATATAAAGCTGTTGAGGATATGGAACACCCAAGAAGACAAATTCAGTCCAGTCTGTTTGGTTTTCACACCCCATTTGCACAATAGTCCTCTCTCGGAAATTCAGATTTTCATGGGTGAGGATTAGCAAGAATTGAGAAATTCTGAGATTTTCTTTCTGGAAATATATCAGGCCTCAAAGATTCTCTTTGTGAACTGTGATTCTAAACAAGATTCTCAAATTCGTCTAAAGCAGATAAGCATGTTCTCTTCACCCACAACACAGGAGGTTTTGGTTTTTGAATTATTCTATTTTCATTGTTGTTGAAAATAGAAGCTTGGAGATAAGATTTCAGATTTTGGTAACCTGCCCAAGATGCAAGATCCAGAGAAACTCAGAAGAAAAATCTTTATGTTGAAATATGGTATTTCTCCATTCTGCAGCCAAGACATTTTTTTTCAATTACTCACCAAGGACCTGAATCTCCATCCAAAGTAGTCTTGAACTCTTAAACCATTTGTCTCCAAAAACACAGTGTCTTTATGTTTTGAAGCCATTTATACAAATTCTTCACATTTCTGACTTAATAAGGAGAAGATTTGCCTTAGAAAACATGACACAACCTGGAGAAAACGGCTTGAAACAGACGCTATAAACAGTTGTGAACATGAGAAAACACACCTCATATAACTTCAAACGCACTCTAGTTTCTTCATTGGAGGCTTAGAATCTATCCAATTTTTTCTGTCATTCTATATCATATCACCCTCTGGTCTTCCTTTCCCAGGATGTTCAGAACATTTTAAGAATGGATTCTTTGAAAAACAAATCAATTAGTCTTTTAGGTAGCTGCATCCTTCACTGTAGAATTTCCATTAGAGGGAAACTGGGGAACAGGTTTTATCAGAATATGCTCCTCATCAATGCTATTTATTTCCTTAATTAACCACCTGTGTCTGCATAAGATAAGCATGGAAAAGACCTAAGCTTTAAAGAAATGTTTCCTCAGGAGAAGAGAGCACTTCCTGCTGGTCATAATTCCCTGAAGATCTTTAATTTACCAATTTAGAATATGATATCTTTTAATGATCACTTATTTCTTTTTTTTTAAAAACCAAATTTTATTAATTTTTAAAGACATACAAAACATAAATACACAAAAGCACAAAACATAAAAGCATAAAAAATCTCTTTTCTGAAAGTTGCTTAGTCCCGGGTTATAACTCTTGGTACAGACACAAATTCAAATTCATATTCATTTTACATACCATTTCATATCTTATAAACATTTTCAATTTTCTATATAACTTCTCCTCACTTTTAAATTTTCTCAATTTTATTTTATTTATCGCCTCTCAAATCGAATCATAATATTTATTATTATTTGTCTGTTCTATTTCCAACCATCCATTTATTTTTCTTCTTTAAAAAAGAAGAAAAACTTCTCCTGTACACTAAATGGAGTATGATGCCTTTATCTCCTTCCCCTATATTTATAATACTTAATATAAAACACATAACTTACATTGGGATTCTGTCTGGTACATTCTAAAATTATACTATATTATCAAAAATAATACAAATCTATTCATTAATATTGATATTCATTTATATCTTAAACATCTAACACATTACTTTTCAGTTAAATCACATACTTTTATGGGGGCACCTATTTTCCATAGTTATTCCCCCCCACCTCACATATTATAGCTCATTATTTCATTACGATGTTCCTCCTTCTTCTACTTCAAATCTCTCATTTCACAAAAAAATTCGCTAATATACCATAATCTAATCATTAATATTAACAATCATTTATATCTTAAACATTTTATCCATTTCAATTAAATATCATGCCTTTGTGGGAACACTTATGCTTTCCAAAAATTATTACCCCCCCCCCCCCACATCACATGTCTTAAATCATATTTCATTACAATTCTCCCTTTTTCTTAACTAAAATTTCACTAGTTTATATTAAATATTTTATCACATTTTAAATTACATATTATTTCCAATTTTCTATGGTTATTTCTAAATACAAATATAAAAATGCAATCTTATGTACCTTTCTAGAATCCCAATTTCAATAAGATTTATCCATTATCTCGAAAAAAAACTTTTGCTTCTTCGCATCTTGCTCCCCACCATTAAGGCTTCTCATCCCTTCCCTTCTCCCTTGCTTCTTCTTCTCTTTGTCCTCTTTAACCCCTTGTCTCTCCACCTCCCTTTTCTTCTGTTTTCCCTCTTTCTGTTGTTTCCTAACATAATGTCCCCTTTTCACCTTATTCTTCTCTTTTTGGGTTGTTTTTCCAGATCTTAAAGTCTTCTTTTCCTTTTTCTCTTTCTTTTTCCCTTCTCCAACCAAAGTTATTTGTTCATCAAAGATGGCTTCTTCTTTGTCCCCATCATCCTGTTGCTCATTCTGCTTCACATAAGTATAAACCGCCATTTCTAAAAATTGAAAAAGAGTGCCAAAAACATCTTTCCCTTCTTGCTTTTCTTTTTCATATTTTTGATATACAAGTTTCAGTCCATCCACAAATGATGCCATTGTGTAGAGAAAAAGTTTTTCCAAACAACCACCCAGATGATTTTAATCAAAAATAATTCTCAAAAGTTCCAAAATCACCAAACAATCCAAACAGGCTGTTTCTTTTAAATACCTTCTTCTTCTTCACTTTCTCTTTCTGGAGTTAAAGTTTAATCACAAAGTTCTCTTTCAAATATATTTTTTAGAAGTCTTATTGATGTTTAGTAACTCTTTAAAATTCTAGGCAATCTTCTCCTTATTTTCAAATTTTGTTCCGATTTTTTTCCCCCTCTCCCTTCCCACTCACAGCCAAAAGAGTTTTTTCCATCCGCTATCACGTTAGGAAGGAGAGTGGAACAAAAAAGAAAATCTTTCCCTTTTAGAATATTCGCAGCTTGTTACTTTCACTAGAAACAATATATACTTAGCAGCCTTCAAGGTTCCAGGTCACTTTCTTTTGCCTTGTCCTGGTTGAAAGCAACTTTCACAATTCTTCAAACTTTCTCCCTCCTGCACTGCTTGTCCGGCTGCAGATTTCTTCGTGGCAGCCATTGCTGACCGCCGTTCCTCCACCTCGGGAAAAGGGAGTTTTTGCCGGCTGGGGAGGGGGTCTGCGACACCCCCAAACCCCTTTCCGGCTCCCCCCTGTCTTCAGCTGCCTCTACGGGGCAGCTATATCTCCCAGATCCAAACGGATCGGGGGAACCTTGGCGGCGAACACAGCAGGGATCGCACGGTGTCGCGAATCCCTGCCGCCACCGAAACCTTGCAAACCGGAAGTCAAATGATCACTTATTTCTATTGAACACTTTTCCCTTTGGGTATTTTTACTTTTACTATTCCATACAGGGATTTCAGAAGTTTATCTCTTTTCTTTAACAGTTAATTCATGAAGCATTTGCAGCAAATGTTTTATGTTCTGGTCATGGGGAAAAAAACCTTTTAGGCAACTGGTTTATAAAAATCAATCAATCAATTAGAAGAGAACAGGAAGGGACCTCAGAGGTCTTTTAGTCCAACCCCTGCTCAAGCAAGAGACCCCATAACCATTTCAGACAAGTGGCTGTCTAGTCCAGGGGTCGGCAACCTATGGCTCCAGAGCCACATGTGGCTCTTTTAACCCTTTGCTACGGCTTCCTCCTTTCATCCCTCTGTCTTGTGCAGCACAATGAAATTTAGGGCGCTTCACAATGGGGGAGATGGGGTCCCCTTCTCCTCGTGGAACCCATTATGAGGCAGAGCCACAATATAACCCTGCCCCACTTGCCGCTGACAACAGCAGCAACAGCAGGCCAGTGTCTCAGGGCTGAGAGCAGGTTGTGTGTCCAGCACCAACAAAGACTGGAAAAAGCTCACCATTTCCAGCTGCAGTCCATTGGAGAGAGAGAGAGAGAGAGAGAGAGAGAGAGAGAGAGAGAGAGAGAGAGAGAGAGAGAGAGAGATTCAGCTTGATTTGGCTCCATCTACTCTCCTCTTTCTGCCTTTGCCCAGTTTTACAAGGATTCAGTAGATGCTGCCTTGGTGACAGGCAGAGTCATCCCATACTTTGCTTGCCAAGTGTCTTTGGGGACTACATTTTCCAGCCACTTTGGACCCAGTTGCAAGATGCATATGAGTGCATATGTGAGTGTGCTGCTGCTTGGGATGATGCTTCTCTGAAGTGTGTGCAGTGATTTAAGGCAGCAACCTCATGGCACTGTGATGTAACAGCCTGACAGTCACTCCTTTTATAATACAAGGTTTATTTTTGTATCTTTCCAGAGACAGAGAGAACATGGCCGAATTTCCTATATGCTTATTCCCTGAGGGTATGGGTTGGGAAGTGGGGGTGGGGAATGGGGGAGAGGGAGGGAGGGAGGGAGGGAGAGGGAGAGAGAAAGAGAGAGAGAGAAAGGTGAACAACACACTCAAGGCCAAGTATGGCAAAAAATGGCTGGGAGGGGAGGGGTGAGGCAGGGCTGGCAAATAATTTAACATCTGGTTCCCTGCCCGAATAACTTGCTGGGTAGGCATGGCTGGGGGGGGTTTCATGTGACTGTGTGGGAGTGAGTGATGTTGAGTTGGCCACGCCCACCCAGTCATACCAGTTGTTAAATTATTGGCTCCTGGCCTTTTCTTTTCTGTGGGAAATGGGTCCAAACGACTCTTTGAGTGTTTTAAGGTTGCAGACCCCCTGGTCTAGTCTCTTCTTAAAAACCTCCAGTAATGAAGCACCCACAAGTTCTGGAGGCAACTTCTGTTCCACTGGTTAATCGTTCTCCCTGTTATGAAGTTTCTCCCTAATTAAGATAATGTGCAGTTGTTTGAGTTCCCAAAACCTGATTATTGAATGGGGGGGTCAAATGGTCAACTTGACCAATAAGTGGTCAATAAATTGATCATTTAAAGTGGGCAAAAACAGGACTGGGTATATGGTGTGTGAAATAGAGCTTTGTATGACCTGTCCTTGAAATTTTAAAATTAATATATTAACATGATGTCCCTTTTCCAGGTAAAATGTATACAAGGCTAAATAAATATATACAAGGCTAAATAAATAAATAAATAACACATTTAAGAAGGAGAAACAAACCACTTCTTCAGATGTGAAGCCTCTCCCTGCAGTTGCAGGAACTGGGTATGGCTAGTCTAGTGAAGAGAAGGACCAGGGGAGACATGATAGAGAGGAAGGGGTCAAGCTATTTTCCAAGGCACCTGAAGGCCAGACAAGGAATAATGGATGAAACTGAACAAGGAGAGATTCAACCTGGAAATAAGAAGAAATTTTCTGACATTAAGAACAATCAACCAATGGAACAGTTTGTTTTCAGAAATTGTGGGAGTTTCATCACTGTAGAGACTGGACTGCCATATGTCAGAAATGATGTAGGGTCTGCTTGAGCAGGGCAGGAGTTTGGACTGGACCTTGGAAGTCTTCTAGTGAAACCCCTTGATTAGGCAGGAACTGCTACCAGTGTTGGAGCATTTACAACTTCTGGAAGTAGGTTGTTCCACTATTGCATGGTTCTAACTGTCAGGAAATTTCTCCTTAGTTCTAAGTTGCTTCTCACCTTGATTAGTTTCCACCCATTGCTTCTTGTCCTGCCCTCAGCTGCTTTGTGGCAGCCCAGGAGATATTGGAACACTGCTATTCATCTTCTTTTTATCAGACTAGACATATCCAGTTCCAGCAACCGTTCTTCATATGTTTTAGCCTCCAGTCCCCAGATTATCATGGTTGCTCTTCTCCACACTTTCTAGAGTTTCAACATCTCTTTTAGATTATGGTGACCAAAACTGGATGTAGTATTCCAACCATGGCCTTACCAAGCCATTATAAAGTGGTATTAACACTTCATGTGATCTTGATTCTATCCCTCTGTTCATGCAGTTTTTCATTATTTATTTTATTGCTCTATTATCTTATTTATGTTCAGACTCCCCATGCCCAGATCATGGACCAGCACTAGGCTGTGACATGTCACAAACTGGGCCACAGAAACAAGTAAAGTCCCATCTCCAGGATGTGCCAGCATGCAAAACCACACTCCCTCCAGTCTGCGGAAAAATCTCCTCCATAGTGGTGCCCAAAAGGTTGGAGGCCACTGTCCTAGATTAGCCCAATGGTGAAACAGTTAGCAAATAAAATTTATTTAACCTATAAATTAATAAACTAAATAGGAGAGTTATTTATTAATTCATTAATTTTTTTAAAAAAATTCTTGATAAACTTTTGTTTTTTAGTTCAGGTGTACAATAGCAACTAACTACAATAATCTCCAAACATCTGAATAAAAATATTTCAATTTGAGAACGAGAGTTTATTAGGAATTTAGTTTCAATGGAGAAATAGTAATTCATGTAAAAGGAAAAACACCATTGGAAATGATATTCATAATAATATGGTGCAGTGGTTAGAGTGCAGGACTGCTTGCTGGCTGCAATTTGGCAGTTCAGATCTCACCAGGCTCCAGGTTGAATCTGCCTTCTGTCCTTCTGAGGTGAGTTAAATAAGGAACCAGATTGTTGGGGGCAATAGGCTGACTCTGTAAAACTGCTTACAGAGGGGTGTAAAGCACTGTAAAGTGATATATAAGTCTAAGTGCTATTGCTATTAGAAGAGCAAACTTTCTCTGGACAGAGAATAAACCCCAGATCTGTGATTGACACAACCTGTGAGGAGGACACACCAAAGGAATTGAGTACTACCACAGGTCTAGTAGATTGCATCAATTTTATCTAGTCAGGTGACTTTTTATAATAGAAAACTAAGTAAAAATGCTTTGTTAATTTGTCGCTGCTACTCTGAATTTTTATGCCACAATTTCACCAGGGCTTTCTTCATCTCCTTGTTCCTAAGTGTGTATATCACCTACGTTCAACAAAGGGGTTACCATGGTGTAGAACACAATCACCACACCATCCATAGAGCCCTGAGAAGCTGGTCTCAGATAATGTTATATCACAGGCAGTAATAGATGCCCACCACAATAAAATGGGTAGTACAAGTTGAGAAAGCTTTGTTCCGTCCTTCACTACTATTAATCTTCAAAATAGCCAGGATGATGTAGATGTAGGATGCTAAGATAAGGAGAAAGAAGGTTATTGCCACAAGGCCAATGTCAATGAAACTCATCAACTCATTGAGTTTTGTATCAACACAAGCCAGCTTCAGCATAGCAGGAATATCACAGAAGACATAATCAATATAATATTTCTGTCCTTTCAAAATAAGCACCTTCAATTGGGTCCAGATGAAAATTGGAAACCAGTGCAACTCCCAGAGTTAAGGATGACATGTGCTTCTAAGGACACACATAATTTGCCATAACATTTTACACTAGCTTAAGCTTCTATATACTCTTCAAGGGCAGCCCCATGTAGACCACATCATAGTAGTTCATCTGGAAAATGACCATGGTGTGAGTGACTGTGAGCCAGAACATTGCAGTCCAAGAATACATGCTTCCTAGGTCCCAATAGATGACTGTGTGGAAGGAAAAAATTGCAGTTTCCTTCTGAGTAAGTCATAGCTAGAGACTGTAACTGCCTTTAAGGTCAATGCTTTTTAAATATCAAAACTGCTCTGAGGAAAGGGCAGGTGTGAGGGTTGGAGAAGAAGATAGAAGGAATGGCAGATACCAGCAGATGGAGAAGAACAGCTTGTGGAGGAAGCATTGGCTGGAATTAACGTTATCAGACATGTATAAACAGATTTCGCCAGGAATTGCCTTTTCTTTTGGCAAGGCAGAGAAGAGAGATGACTCCTTATTGGAAAAAATAGCAGTGGCAATAACACATAGACTTTACAGTCCTTTCTAAGCAGTTTACAGAGTCAGCATATTGCCCCCAACAATCTGGATCCTCATTTTACTGACCTTAGAAGGATGGAAGACTGAGTCAACCTTGACCTGGTGAGACCCGAACTGCCAAACTGTTGGCAGCCAGCGATCAGCAGAAGTAGCCTGTACTACTGCATTTTAACCACTGTGCCACCACGGATCATAAAAAAGTTACTAAGATAATAAAGAAGAATGCAGAGACTTCTCATAAAGAATTGTCTAATCGGACTTCCGGTTTGTCGGCTTCGCGAGCGGCAGGGATTTGCGACTCTGCGCGATCCCTGCTGCGCTAGCCGTTTTTGGTGCTCCGATCCGGACGGGTTCGGAGCTAGGCTACCCTGCAGGGGTAGCTGAAGATAGGGGGGATCCGGAGAGGGGTTTGGGGGTGTTGCAGACCCCCTCCCCAGCCGGCAGAACCCCCTTTTCCCAAGACGGTGCAGCGGCGGTCTGCAATGGCCGCCACAAAGAAGCCGGCAGCTGGGTAAGAATGCGCAGGAGGAAGAGGAGAAAGCCTTTGAGAGTAAAAGTTTTCTTGGTTGACCCAGGACTCTAAGATACATTTAATATAATTCCTGGAAATTATGGCTTTTTGAATGATTCTTTCCACAAGAGAAAATAAGCGGCAATTTTGAGGTGCTGAAAGGAAAGTTTATTCTCCCTCCCGACGGAATTAATAAGTGGACATTGAGAAACCTGTTTTTTTCAGGTAAAACTAGCTTTGTGTGATAAGTCGGAAGGGAGAGGACAAAAAATATATTCAAATGTTAAGATTTTGTTGGAGGAGATGCCTTAAGGATTTGAAGACAGAAATATAATTCCAATAAGGCTTTAAAATACAGATTTGGATTTTCTTTTTTTTGATTGATACTACCCCAGGAAGAGAAAGGAGAACTTTGTCTTGGCTTGGATTGATTGAGGACTTTGGGACTGTTCTATTTTTTTTTTTTTTTGAAATATCTTGGTTGGTGTAAGAAGGAAGAGGGAAAAAAGAAAAGAAAAGAAAAGATTTATAATGGCTTTTTTTGTTGAGGAACTGAGGGAAGAATATGAGCAAACAAAAACAGACAGTAAAGATGGTATGAAAGAAGCCTTCCTTTTTCTAGAAATGGTGCTGGTTAACTATCAACAAACAATACAACAGATGGAGGCAGAAGAACAACAAGAAGAAGAAGACGAAGAAGCCATCTTTAATGAATTTCAAAATTTAACTAAGAAAGAAGGAAGGAAGAAAGGGAGGAAAATGAAGGACTTAAGATTTAAAAAAACATTCAGGAAAGAGAAAAATAAGGTGCAAAATAAATATAATGATAGTAAACAAAAGAAAAAAGGAACACAACAGAGAAGGGATGCCAGCAAGGCAGAGGCTAGAAGAAGGGGGGGTAGGAAGGTCTGGTGGGGGAAGAAAGAAAGGGAAAAGGTGGAGAAAAGCCACAAAGTTTTGAAATTAGATGGGAAAAGAGGAATTTTTTTTAGGGACAAAGGGTAAAGTACAATTTCTTTAAAAAAGATTTTGCAAGGTACATAAGATGGTATTGTAACATTTGTATTAGAAATAGAAAATTAGAATGGTTTAAGAGTTAATAAGAGATTAAAATGTTGAAATGTTTAATAATGATTGATTTCAAAATTTAATAAAATATTAAATGTTTAGAATATTGAGTTTTAATTAAAGAGTTTAATATGATTATGGTATTGATGTTATTATAAAACTATTATAGTAGCATTTGTTTTTGGAAAAGGCAATGGGAATGTTATAAGATTTAATATTTAGATTTATTATTTAACTATGTGTTTAATCATTTTGGATTTATTATTTTGTTTTTACTATTATTAAAAAAAATTAGTAGATAGAATGTACAGATTGGGTATTAGGTGTTATTTTAAATGTTAATCTAATTAATTTAGGGGGAGGATAGAAAGGCATCATACTCTGATTAGTGATTTCAGGAGAAATTCTTTTTTTTTATTATAAGGAATGAGATAGAGGGATAATAAAGAATGGGCAAAAGATACAAATACAATGATTTAAATTAAGATAGATGAAATAAGATAGAATTAAGAAGAGTGAAATGTGTGGAGAAGTTTATATAGAAGATATAGAATGGTAAATAAAATAGGTAATGATATGTAAGATGAGCATGAATATAATTGAAGTCCATGTAGAGAGAGGTACCTGGAGCCAAGTTACTTTCCTAAAAGAATTTTTATATGTTTGTGTGTTGTGTGTTTATGTTTTTGGGAGAATTAATAAAACCTTGTAGAAATACAGAATGAGAATAATGGTAACCAAGTCAGAAAGAAATAGATGAAATAACAATAGTGAAATTGAATAAGAGTAAAGAAAAGTAAAGAGAAATTGGATAAGAGGTATTTGCATGCTCATATGGAAATGGTTTAAAATAGAATTATATTGTATAAAATAAGGTTTTATTTGACTTGTAAAATTTATAATGGAAAAAGTTTCAAGTATGTAATGGTTGATGATGATCTGTTTGTCTTTGAAATTAATAAAAGTTGTTGTGTTTTTTTTAAAAGAATTGTCTAATCAGTGCTTCTTAACCTATCAACTTTAAGATGCATGGACTTCAACTCCCAGAATTCCCCAGCCAGCCTTGCTGCCAAATACTAACTTATATGTTCAAAGCCAAAGTTAGAAGGCACATTGAGACCATTGCTTGAGACAAACAAACCTCCATTCTACCAGACCCATTTACATTCTTGGTTTGATATTTTCTTTATGCTGAGTTCTTGGTTTGGAGGATTGACACTCTACAGAGTCAGTTTTTTCAGCTGAAAGCTGAAGGATCTAGGGAGAATAAACTGCCTTGGAAAACAGATTGACCCCTTCCTCTATGTGGCATCCCCTCAAATATTAAAAAAACTGCTATTATGTCTCCCCTGGTTCTCCTCTTCACTAAACTATCCATACCCAGTTCCTGCAACTGTTCATCATATGTTTTAGCCTGGTCCAGGGAAGCAGTTTTCCAATATTTGAGGGATTGCCATAGAGAGGAAGAGGTCAACCTGTTTTCCCTGGCACCCAAAAGCCACAAAAGGAATAATGGATGGAAACTGATCAACAAGAGAGTCAACCTAGAAATAAGGATAAATTTTCTGACAGTGAAAGCAATCAACCAATGCAACAGAAATTGACTTCGGAAGTTGTAGAAGCTTCATCACTGGAAACTTTCAAAAAGAGACTGGACTGCCATCTGTCAGAAATAGTATAAGGTCTGCTTGGGCACTGCCCAATGAGTGGACAAAAAGTATTGAAAATAGGTAGTCCCCATGTTTAGGATTAACATCATTGGTGATCTATAGCAAGTCCTGGGAAGTAGGGAAAGGGAGGCACTGAGGATTTATTCATATTAAACATGGTGAGGTCATGACTATATTTATTGGTATCTTCTTTTTAATTTCTTTTAAATTTTGTTTTCTAATTCGAGTGTCCGATAGCAACTTATAACATGTAAATTCCAAACATCCAACAAAATTATTTCAATTTGAGAATGAGAGTTTATATGAGGAATTCAGTTTTCAATTGAGAAATAGTAATTTATGTGATGTACACAAAAAATGCTGGAATTGAAATTCATTAGTGTCTTTAATGTCAGAAGAGTAAACTTAGTCTGGAATACAATATCAATAAAAATCTTTGATTGACACAACCCGTGAGGAAGACACACAAAAGGCATTGAGTACTACTGCATTTCTAGGAGGTTGTGTTCACTTTTCTTTATTCAGGTGACTTCTGATAATAGAAAATTAAGTAAAAATGAGATTGTTTACTTGCTGCTTTTTGCTTGCTACTCTGAATTTCTTCTCCACAATTTCACCAGTGCTGCCTTCATCTCTTTGTTCCTAAGTGTGTATATCAGTGGGTTCAACAAAGGGGTTACTGTGGTGTAGAACACACTCACTACACCATCCATAGAGCCCTGAGAAGCTGGTCTCAGATAATGATATATCACAGGCAGGTAATAGATGGCCACCACAATAAGATGGGCAGTACAAGTTGAGAAAGCTTTGTTCTGTCCTTCACTACTACTAATCTTCAAAATAGCCAGGATGATGTAGACGTAGGATGCTAAGATCAGCAGAAAGCAGGTCATTGCCACAAGGCCAATGTCAATGAAACTCATCAACTCATTGAGTTTTGTATCAACACAAGCCAGCTTCAGCATAGCAGGAATATCACAGAAGACATAATCAATATAGTATTTCTGTCCATAAGGCAAATGGAAGGTAAGAAAAGTCTGAAATGTGGAATTGAGGCTGCCTCCAATTACAGTACCCAAACAAAGGAGGAGACACACCTTCCAATTCATGATATTGCCATAGTGGAGTGGTTTGCAAATGGCCAAGAAGCGGTCATAAGCCATCAAGGTGTAGAGAAGACTTTCTGCACATCCCAGGAAATGAAAAAAATACAGTTGTGTGACACATCCTTTGAAAGAAATGACTTTTCCTCCAGGAATGAATCCTGCAATGACTTTGGGGACCACCACAGAGGAGAAAGCCATGTCTAAGATGGAGAGATGACAGAGGAACCAATACATGGGCTTATGCAACTGAAGGTTAGAGATGACTACCCCAATGATGAGGGAATTTCCAAAAAGTGTCAGGATAAACATTACTAAGAAGAAGAGAAGTAAGAGCAGCTTGAACTCTTGTGGGTATGGAAACCCAGAGAGGATAAACTCATGTGGAGCTGTTTGATTTGGGCACTCCATGCAGTATATTTTCTTTTAATCACCTTACCTGTGGAGCATTTGAGATATTCTATGATATAATCAGATATTTGAAGTCTAAGACATTTATTCAATGTTAATCATGTTTCTGAAAGAAATAGTATCTGGCTAGGAAAAAAGAACTCTCTTTAATTTTTGCATTCCACATATGAGGTATGAATCCAATGCAACACAATAACCCAAAACATTTTCCCTGGGCTCAGTTGCTTTTGGAAACAAATCACTTTTGAAACTATTTATCAATGTGTTGTTTTAATACCATGAGGTGTGCAACAGGGGTGAGATTCAACTGATGTAACAACTGGTTCGGTGAGAGCGTGCTTTGTGCATGCACAGTGTTTGCTAATGACTTTCTCCAGCAATCCCTGTCTATTAACAGTTGACATATGGCAATCCATTATGCCATATAAAGCATAGGCTAGAACCCAGGTGGGCGGGCCAGCCAAACAGCTGATCGTTGGAGCAAATAGAACCGGTTCACTCCCAGCTGATCCTCAGAGCTACTGGTTCACCCAAACTGGGCTGAACTAGTAGAATCCCATCTCTAGTGTGCAAATAGATGCTCAATGTCTGTCCTTTCTCTAAGACTTGCAAGTATTTATAAAACTGAACTTGAATTCATTACATTCATTCATGTTTAGTTCAAAAAGCAGTTCTTAAGTTATTGACACTTGTAAAGATGTGATGTCACCTTTGCTATCTTTCACAGTCATGAAAGAGGAATGTTATTCAGTAAAGAAGGTTTTCTCATATGCAGTTGTATTTTGGAGCCCGTAAAATCCCATTTAATAGACATGCAGCATGAATTGGTAATGCCTTCCTCCTATTAATCTTTTTTATTGGAGGTTTACTGTACAAGATTTGTAGAAAATTTCCTTGCAAAAATCATAAACATATTGAAGAAGAAACTACACAATCCAATTTCCTGTGTTTATAGGCAATGAACACTGATACATTTTTCTACAGGAGAAATGGCAGCTGATTTTAATGATATTCCCTGGAAAAATTGTAAAACACACATTAAAGGGTTTTGGAAATACTTAAATGCTTTAAGGGTAATATTAGCCAAAGCATACTCACTAACTCTCTGTTGCTTTATTTTGGTTCTGTTCAGAAGTAAATTCATGACTTCAAAGTAATTTAAGTTGTCCCAAATATATTTCACCCAGATTGAGTATGCAGAGAAGATCCCAGGCTTTAGATTTCCTCCTAAATAGAAAGCTGGGTTAATCTACTGAAGAAAGATCAATTAAGAATGCGCAGTACCAAAAAATCTTATAAGCTTGCTGTACAACTTCTCCTTACATTGCTTAGAAGAAGATTGGAAGGTATTGATGGGTCACCTAAGCAAGAAGTCACTAGAATAAACTTTCCTTATGTGTATAGAAGCTTTTTTAGAAGATTTCTCTGATAGTAGATCTTTCAATGATTTCTGTGATGGAAATGAAGACTACATTGCTTTTACTCAGACTTGAGTTTGAGTTGAGAGCTCAATCTCAAGGTTTCTTTTCAGAAAGAGACTAGTTTTAATTTGCTATAGAAGAAGTTACCTTTGTGTGAAAAAAAGAGAGGCTATTTGCTTTTGTGAGGACTATACCGAAAACTTCCCAAGCATCTTAGGTTCTCCTCTTTTCCATTATCATGTTGCTTTTTTTCCCAGATGGCATGTTTACATGCTTCCTTAGAAGACGGTATTGTTATTAGCCTGGTATAATTTTTACAGAATAAAGAATGAAAGAAGGTTGCTATAGCTTGAGAACTTGAGACAGAAGAATGGAGGTCCACCAAGAACATTTTTTTTCAGTTTTGCAGTCCTTGACCTTCATCTCTTTATACTTAGGGAGTTTATGCAACTCCCACATCTTCTCAGTCTTCTTTTCCTGAATGTACACCCTTATTGCTTCCATCAAATTCCACTGGGTGTTATCTCAAATGTTTATTTAGAGGAAAGGCAATTAACATTATAAGAAAACCACTGAGGAACTGTTGATTGTAATCAACGTTTGGTTTCAGAATAATCAATGTGATGGATTAGGCAAGAAACAAGAATCAAAGCTAACTCAGTCCTGAGATTATTTACCTATTAAACTTATAGGTAAATAATGGATGGCTTACAAAGCCAGGACATAAATATAAAACATTAAAATTAACAGTCTAGGGAGATTCTCAGCTATCCGAGTCCTGGTTGTCCCAAAGGTACTTTTTCAGGCGGCAACTGGACTTTTCTTTGAAGACATTTCGCTTCTCATCCAAAAAGCTTCTTCAGCTCTGACAGGATAGTAGGGAATGGAATAATTTTATTCCTTGCAGACAGCTGGTCATTTGCATCCTTTTAGAGAGTTGCTGAGGCACTTGGAGATTTATCTGTGTCCTCAGGGTCACTTGAGTAGTGCAAATGATTCCTGTAGTCTGCAATTTTTCTGGAAATTCATTAATACTGTTGTGAATGAATAAAAAGTAATAAACCTAAATGCAAAGCAGGTTTTGGAAGCCTGCACATTTGATTGGTCCTTAAACAATGAACAAGGATTGGTTCATAACAAGCCTCTGATTGGCCAAGCTTAGGACACTTCTTATTGGTTATTAGTTTGAACTTGATGCACTTAGTATTGGTTAATAGGGTAACAGCCAACCCTATAAAAGGGGCTACTGCTGCCCATAGCCTTGCTCTGTTCTGTTCTATTTACTGTTATTAAAGAGTTGAAGTCACCTGTCAGATGTCTGGTCTCCATTATTCTCCAAACATAACACTAGCGATGAGGGTGGGATCCGGAGACCGAAGAGCTGACTGAGTTACAGAGCAACCAACAGAGCACGTGATCGAACACGCACCATCAACGGCAACATGACCAGCGGTGCCGTACCACCCGCTCCATTCGACCCAGAAACCGAAGACTGGGAGTCATACATGGATCGGTTCCAGATGTTTCTGGAGACCAACAATTTGAAAGACGCTACAACCAGCAAAAAAAGAGCTATATTCCTAACTCATTGCGGGCCTACCGTGTTTAAAATGGCAAAATCGCTTGCCAAGCCAGCCGAAGTAAAAGCGATGGACTGGGACGTCCTCGAGCCTTTACTACGGGCTCACTACGCGCCCACCGTGCCAACCTTAGTCAGAAGACACGAATATTACCAGAGGGACCAACGGAAGGGCGAAAGCCTTGCCAATTACATCGCGGACCTCCGAAACCTTGGAGGCCTCTGCGGATTCTCCGACTTAGAAGAAGCCCTCCGGGACCGCCTGGTTCTGGGCCTAGAAGACGGCACGATCCAGAGCAAAATTATGGCTAAGGGGGACATCAGCCTCACCGATGCCCTTAAAGAAGCCACTGCAGCGGAGGCGACCAAGAAGTCGGCAGCCTGAATGCGCCGCACCAACGCACCGCTACGTCAACTCGCCAAAGATACCTCGCCTCGCTCAGAGAGACACCCGGTATCGACTCACCACGAAGACCTAGAATCCCCATCAGAAAGCGATGAGGAAGAGGTCAACCAACTCCGAACGGAACGAGACCAGTTCACACAACCCTCATCCCGACCGTGTGCAGGATGTGGGGTGAATCACCCATGATCCAGCTGCAAATTCCTCGATGCACTCTGCCGCATTTGCGGGAAAAGAGGTCACATCGCAAAGGTTTGCAGAAGCAAACAAAACTCCAAACCCCGACAGGCCGAATGCCAGTCTTCAGAATTCTTCGGCACACCCCGAAACAAACTGAATCACCAATGGGGAAGCCACTCCTACAGAAACAAACCGTCCACCACTTCCACCAGGCGTGAAGAAACCAGGCGGGAAGAGACCCACCAAACAATTACCATAGGCCACGCTACATCCCTTGATGCCGGGAAAATCCGAGTAGAGGTCGCAATCGAAAACAAACCTTGCATCATGGAGGTGGTCTCAGGATCATTCCTCTCGATGGTGTCCTGGAAGACGCTTCAACAGCTCATCCCGACGATTCGCCGCCAAGACCTAAACCCTCAAAGGGTTATCCTCAAAGATTACCAGGGTAACCGAATTCCCGTTGTCGGGTCCCGCCGATTCCAGGTCTCTTTCAAGGACCGCATCGTTGCACTGCCACTGACTGTCATGGACCGTGACCGGCCTAGTCTTTTAGGCCTTCAATGGTTCAGACCACTTGGAATCACTGTAGCCGGAGTCCACCATGCCGAGAGCAACGATTGGGAGGAAGCCCTCGTGCAAGAATTCCAAGACGTTTTCGCGAACAGACTAGGCAAGTACAAGGGGACCCCAATCTCATTTAGCTTGAACCCCGAGGTAGCACCCATCCGCCTTAAGCCGCGGCGGGTGCCGTTCGCCCTGAAACTTAAAATCGATGAACAACTCGATAAACTGATACAACAGGGCGTGTTGGAACCCACCGACCACGCCCGATGGGAAACCCCAATAGTGACGCCTATCAAGCCTGATGGGTCACTGAGAATTTGCGGAGACTACCGGGCCACCCTAAACCACGCACTCCAGCAAAGTGCATATCCAGTGCCGGTAGTGCAACACCTGCTCCATTCCCTGGGTGGCGGGAAAGTTTTCGCTAAACTAGACCTAGCACAGGCTTATCAACAATTGCCTGTAGATTCAGCCACCGTGGAGGCGCAAACTATCGTCACGCATAGGGGCGCATTTAAATGCAACCGGCTCCAGTTCGGGGTGAGCGTCGCCCCAGGAATCTTTCAGAGCTTAATGGAAAGGCTGTTACATTGATAAGAGGGGTCGTACCGTATTTCGACGATGTGCTCATCGCCGCCCCGAACAGGGACATTCTAGAAAAACGACTCCGCCTAGTTTTACAAAGGTTCCAAAACGCAGGCCTCAAAGTCAAAAAAAATAAATGTCAGCTATGTACCGAAAGGGTGGAGTTTTTGGGATACCTCCTGGACAGTCAAGGAATCCATCCCACTGAGGACAAACTAAAGGCAATTAAGAAGGCCCCCACTCCAAGGAACAAGGCAGATCTACAGGCGTTCCTTGGACTTATCAATTTTTATAACGTCTTTTTACCCAATAAAGCAACCGTAGCTGAACCATTACATAGACTCTTAGACAAAAAAGCAACGTGGGTTTGGGGACAACGTGAACAAAACGCTTTCCAGCAAGTAAAGAAATTGCTAACTTCTGATTCTGTACTTATGCAGTACAACGAGACTCTGCCGTTAACTATTACTTGTGACGCCTCACCTTTTGGCGTTGGAGCAATCTTGGCCCACGTCTTACCGAACGGAGCAGAAGCTCCCGTCGCATTTTTTTCACGAACTTTAGCTAAAGCTGAAAGAAATTATAGTCAGCTGGATAAAGAAGCTTTAGCTATTGTGGCGGCAGTTAAAAGGTTTCATGAATATGTGTATGGGCGTGCGTTTACAATAATTACTGATCATAAACCACTACTGGGGATTATTGCGGGTAATAAACCAACCCCATATATATTGTCCCCCAGAATGACCCGCTGGTCTGAATTCTTGGCGGCGTACAACTACACCTTGCAGCACCGCCCGGGGAAATCAATTCTCCACGCTGATGCATTGAGCAGAACACCGCTTCCAGAATCGGTTGAAGATCCAGCCCCAACCATCACAACGTTGCAAATTGAGACTCTATACGCACCGCCATTGATGGCGAGAGACATTGCCCTCGAGACAAAACGAGATCCGGTCCTGCAACACATCTTACGCTGGGTTGAGCGTGGGTGGCCAACAGAACAGCTATCACCTGAATGGGCGCTCTTTAAAGCACGCCAAACCGAGCTGTTTTCTCAAAAGGGTTGCATCTTGTGGGGCGATAGAGTCGTAATCCCGGGCAAACTGCAACAAACTGTTTTAGCGGTATTGCACGACGGACATCCGGGCATCGTGCGGATGAAAGCACTCACATGAAGCTACGCTTGGTGGCCGGGAATCGACAAAAGAATCGAGGCCTGGGTCGCCACTTGTCAATGTTGCCAAGACGTCAGCAACGCCCCACCTAAAGCAAGCCCAACCGAATGGGAAACCCCTAGAGGACCTTGGTCCCGTATCCATATTGACTTTGCGGGGCCTACGAAAGGGCACACTTTCCTTATTACAGTCGATGCTTATTCAAATTGGCTCGAGATCCATCGAATGAGCACCACTACAACGGACTCAGTTATCAACAAATTAAACAGGTTATTTGCCACACATGGTTTTCCGGACGTCCTCGTCTCGGATAATGGCCCACAGTTCACAGCATTACCATTCGAACAATATCTTGCTGACTGGGGCATCCGCCATGCGTTAACCTCGCCCGCACACCCTGCGGCGAATGGGCGTGCAGAACGCATGGTACAGTTCGTAAAAAAGACCCTCCACAAAATGGAATTCAGAAACATCGACGAGAAAATCAATCGAATTTTATTATTGCAGCACATCACGCCCCACAGCGTTACTAACAAAACGCCCGCCGAACTTCTTATGGGGCGGAAACTACGATCGCACCTCGACAGGCTCCACCCCGCATACGCACCCGAAAAGCCTTTCGGCTCCAGCAGCAAATGCCGGGAATTTAAGGTAGGCGATTTAATCTTTGCCAAAAACTTCTCCGGCGACCCTTTATGGATACCCGCTACTGTTACACACCTCACTGGGCCTAAATCTTACTGCCTGCTAACAGACGATGGCAGGGTGTGGAAACGCCACATAGACCAACTCCGTTCGAGATTACTACCCAGTGCCAATGGCTCCCCGGGTTCACCAACTGAGGGGGGAGAAAATATCGAGGAAATTGACTTCGATATAACGGATAGCAGGCCAACGGAAACCCTACGGCCCAGCGAAGTACCGGGGATTGAAACGGGGAGGGAGTTGACTTTTCCATGGGACTTGAACACGGGGGAAACCGAACTGCGAAACCCCGAAGAAACATTGATTGGTGGAAACAACAACAACGGAAGCAGCACGGAATCACTGTGCAGCGAAACGGAACTTAATAAAGATCATCCAAACGCTCCACCGGAACCGGACTTAAGAACAAACCCGGTGGAGCCACGGAAATCATCCAGACAGACCAAACGGCCTGTCTACCTTGAAGATTTTGTTACAGCTCCCCTCAAATGGAACCCAAGGGGGAGGGGTATTGTGAATGAATAAAAAGTAATAAACCTAAATGCAAAGCAGGTTTTGGAAGCCTGCACATTTGATTGGTCCTTAAACAATGAACAAGGATTGGTTCATAACAAGCCTCTGATTGGCCAAGTTTAGGACACTTCTTATTGGTTATTAGTTTGAACTTGATGCACTTAGTATTGGTTAATAGGGTAACAGCCAACCCTATAAAAGGGGCTACTGCTGCCCATAGCCTTGCTCTGTTCTGTTCTATTTACTGTTATTAAAGAGTTGAAGTCACCTGTCAGATGTCTGGTCTCCATTATTCTCCAAACATAACAAATACCCTAGTGCATATTTCAGTCTAGACTTTTAGCTATGCACTTTGAAATGAACTCCCTTCAAATGGTGTGGGCATATGAACAGATTTCCAGAAAAATTGCAGACTACAGGAACCATTTGCACTACTCAGCTGAACCTGATGTCACAGATCAAGTGCCTGAACATTAGCCGTGCTGCTTTATGAAATTTTTCTCTGAAATACCTGTTTCTGCTGGTTTTCGTTCTCATAAAAGGCTTCAAATTTGAAAATTTGTCCTTATTTTTCCACCTTTTTTTGCCAGATATTTATTATTTCTGTATTTGCATTGTAGTGCAGAGAAGAGCAATAAAGGTGATTAGGGGGCTAAAACATATGAAGAATGGTTGCTGGAATTGGGTATGTCTAATCTAGTGAAAAACAGTCCGGGATGAGATGATAGCAGTCTTCCAATATCTAAGGGGCTTCCAGAATGAACCTGAAAACAGAACAAGAAGCAATGGATGGAGATTGATTAAGGTGAGAACCAACCTAGAATGGTTGGGTCCTGCTAGAACAATTAACAAGTAGAACAACTTGCTTCTAGAAGTTGTGGATACTGCAACATTGTAGGTTTTTAAGAGGAGATTGGACAGCCATTTGTTTGAAACTGTGTAGGGTTTCCTGCTTCAGCAGGGATTGGACTAGAAGACCTCTAGGGTCCATTCCATCTCTGCTATTTTATTATCAAGTCAAGAGCTTCCAGATTCTTCCAAAACCTCAGATTGTTTTTATTTCTTTGTTCCTTCCAAGACTCTGGAAATTCCTTCCAGAATATGTACACAATGCTTCTATTCTCTTTTCTTCAAATATCCTGCACCTTATGAAAGTTTTACCTATTCCTGTTTCCAATGCTGAATTATATTACAAAAACATTGTCTCATCATGAATGAAATACCAGAATCCAAAATAAAGCCTTGGAGTTCTTAATGTTAGAGCTTTATTTTATTTACTCTGTTTGAAACAAATGCTTCTGAATTAAAACAGGTGACAATAATAGGACTCTGTTTTTCATTTTCTTAATGAGAATAATGTTTATGTTCTCAGACATTACAAATTACAATTATCTACAATACAATTACAATAGAGCCATGGTGGCAAAGTGATTAGGGTGCAGTACTGCAGGCTATTTCTGCTGACTGCCAGCTGTCTGCAATTTGGCAGTTCGAATCTCTCCAGGTTCAAGGTTGATTCAGCCTTCCATCATTCCAAGGTGGGTAAAATGAGGACCCAGATTATTGGGGGCAATATGCTGACTCTGTAAACCGCTTAGAAAGGGCAGTAAAGCACTGTAAAGCAATATATAAGTCTAAGTGCTATTGCTATTGCTATCTACATCTGAGATGGAGCCAATTCTTTTGAAACCATAAACAGGATGAATATACTGGAATTGTTGCAAAAATATCCAATATATTTTCATTAGGGAAAAAAAACTCTATATTATATAGTACATATTATTAGATAGGTTATTAGATACATATAGTATTATGTATCTATTCCTCTGTCTAAACTATGAAGTTTAGATGGAATCTGTGATGATCAGGGAATGTAATTTAAATGCCAAGGTTATATGAGGTATATGATACTAAAATGATCCATATTAATAGCAATAGCACTTAGATTTTTATACCATTTCATAGTGCTTTACAGCCCTCTCTAACCAGTTTACCGACTCAGCATATTGTCCTCAACAATCTGGATCCCCACTGGGTCCTCATTTTATTGACCTCAGAAGGATAGAAGGCTGAGTCAACCTTGAGCCCATCAGGATCAAACTCTAGACTGTGGGCAAAGTTAGCATGCAATACCACATTCTAACTACTGTGCCACCACTAAGATGCAACTTAGAAAAGTCAGATTGACAGTGAATCCATGCAGTTTGGATGAGTCAAAAGCAGAAGTGGTATTCAGCAGGTTCTGATCAGTTCTGGAGAACCGGTAGAAGAAATTTTGAATAGCTTGGAGAACTGGCAAATACCACCTCTGACTGGAGATTTTACAGTATCTGTCAGCCTTCAAGATTTTCTCCCTTTGCTTTGCATCTTTCGGCTGTCATAAGTAACAGGGGGAGATGGGGGGATATGGTTATGGGAAGTGAGTTGGAGGTGTTACAAAACAGAATTGTATAAGCTGAGGGGAGTAGATTCTTGCTTAGGCTTCTATCCTATGCTATGTGCAGCTACAACTTTTTATCAAAATATGTCAAGATCAATGGACAGAGGCCTCATCACCACCTGGAGATGCCCACATGATGATATACAAAACTTTTAATTGGATGAGCCAATTGAACTATTGAGGGTGGGAACGTTGCCATCATTTTGTATATGTGATTTAAGTGCCCATTTTCTCAGATTCAGAATTCTTTTGTTGCTGCCACTTGATTTCCAGTAAAATATATATTTTCTCTAAATAATGGAGTCTAAGTATTTCTTTCTTGGATTTTGAATGGAGCACCAGCTGACATTATTCTGAATCTCCACATTACCAGCCCACCTGGAGAATTAATAAATTTTCTTCCAAGGGGGTCTGAACACAATGTCAAATCCAGCCAGTGACCAAGAAGACCTGGGAGTGACTGGAGGACCAGATTTCCTGCTGTTAGAGGCGGTCGGGGAAGCCGACTTGTCAGCAGAATTAAGTCTTGGTGGAAAACCAGCTGTAAAACCCAAATGGTCCCTGGGAGTCAGCTGGAAGGATCCTGAGGAAAAGCTTCCTCCAGGAATGACCACTATCCATCGGTGTGGAAGAGAAGAGCCATGGCAAGAGAAGGAAAGAAAGAATTTTTTACTAACTCAAGCCATGCATCTTTTAAATGAAGCTATCGGAGAACCTAAAACTGAGCAAAGGTATGAGGGAGAGGAGGGGGAGGCAGCCCCAGCCAGAAGAATCAGAGCAGCCAACCCCATAAATCAACCTGGGCTGGCGCAAAAGGCAGCAGCAGCCCAGGGCCCCCCAGTAGGAGGAGTAATTGCTAGAAGGCACAGAACTCCAAAGGTTCCTCCGTTGGAAGTAAAATATGGGGGGGGGGGGGGGATCCCAAGGAATTAGGATTCTTCCTGGCACAAGACTGAAGCCATATGGAGGAATATGGAGAGAATTTTTCCTCAGAAGCAGCCAAAGTTAGATGTGTTACAAGGGTTTTGGGGGGAACAGCTGCAAAGTGGATAGTGACTTTACATAATGATAATGCCCCCCAGCTGATGAATTATGATCTGTTCATGACTGCGCTGCGGGCCAGGTTTGAAGACCCACTTGCTGAACGTAAGGCCAGAATTAGGATGAAGACCATAAATCAGGGGTGGAGATCAGTGGCCAACTACACCCAGGAATTTAGAGAACTGGCATGTCATATTCGAGGCTGGTCCCAGGGAGCCCTGATAGAAGCTTTTAAAGATGGGTTGAATGAAGATGTATATCAAAGCTTATTGCCAGAAGAGACCCCATGAGCTGCAGCTGTGGTACATGCTGGCAGCAGAGGTGGAAATTGATCTTACCCGAAACAGACACTGGGGGGGGGGCACTTGGTTGGAGCAAGTCCTCCCCCACCAGCCCTCGAGAAGCCTTAAAACCTCAAAGGGGAGGAATGGTGGCAAAACCCAAGATCACTGCTTGCTTCTGATGTGGGAAGGAAGGTCACCGGGCTGCAGACTGCTATGCCAAGCTAGAGCCAAAGGGGGCACCAGGAGGAAGAAAACCTGAAAAATACCCAGCAAAGCCTCGCGAACTGGCACTTAAAATGGAGGAGGTTGTAGAGATTGCCCCTCAGAAAGGAGAGGAGCTGGGAACTCCAACCTCTTCTGAAGAGAGTGAATCCGAATTGGAAGACGACTCACTGGTAAGTCCAAGCAAGGGCCCTATTACCATTCCAGTGAGATTAAGGGTACCCATGTCGGGAGCCAAAGGGAAATGTTGGCCTTGTTAGACTCTGGGTGCACAAGGTGTGTAATCAGGTAGTAGAGAAAATGGGCTTAAGGCTAAAGACTTTAAAAAAGCCCATAGCCTTTTGCCAACTGGATGGATAGGTAGTTGGGGGCAGCCCTGCACATTTCATAACAGAACCAGTAAAAATGATGATGGGGAAGCATAGAGAGACTTTGTGTTTTATTGTGGCTTCTGGGATGGAGTGCCCCCTAATACTGGGTTTGCCCTGGCTCCAGAAATGGAACGCCCATGTTGATTGGAGGAGGGGATCATTGCACATACGTATTGCCCCTCCAAAAGGGAGGGGCAATCTCAACCGAAACTCAAGAATCCCACTGAGCTGGCCTCCACCGGCACCGAGAGTCTGAGGAGGGAGGAGAAAATTCCAGAGGAATATTGGGACTTAAAGGAGGTATTCAGTGAAAAGGCTTTGGATGAGGTTCCCCTCCATCGCTCAACAGATTGCAGCATTGAAATTTTGCCAGGAGTGAAACTCCCAAAACTGAAACTGTACTCGATGACACTGCGGGAGCTAGAAGAGCTGCGGTCATTTATCAATAAAAATTTGGAACGTGGTTTCATCCAACCTGCTAGACCCCAAGTAGCAGCCCCTGTATTATTCCGTGAGAAGGAAGATGGCTCTTTTCATTTATGTGTGGACTATAGAAACCTCAATGCCATGTCGGTGGAGAACATGTACCCCCTCCCCTTGATGAAGGATATGTTGGCCCACTTGGCCAAAGGGAACATTTTTACGAAATTCGACCTGAGACAAGCATATTACCGAGTTCGAATTAAGGAAGGGGATGAATGTAAAACTGCTTTTAACTGCCCATGGGCTATTTGGAATTCGACATTCTTACATTTGGCCTACAGGGGCCCCCTGCAGTATTCATGTCAATCAGATGTTGCATGAACATTTATACAAAGGGGTGTTGGTTTATCTTGATGATATTCTTATCTACATTGAGATTCGTGATCAACATGTGAAATTAGTGCGGTCAGTTCTGGAAAAACTTCGAGCTGCTGAACTGTACGCAAGTTGTCCAAGTGTTAATTCCAGCAGGAGAAAATTGACTATTCAGGCTATTGCATATCACATGATGGCATAGAAATGGATCTGGGGAAATTTTGTGCAGTTTTGGAATGGGACCCTCCCCACACCAGGAAACAACTTCAAAGTTTCTTGGGACTTGCTATTTTTTTCCATCAATTCCATACCTGTTTTTGCGAAGATTGCAATGCCTATCACAAATCTCCTAAAAGCCAAAGGGGAGGTGAAACCAAAGCCTAGTAAACCACTGGAGTGGTCCATGGAATGTCAAGCTGCTTTTGAGAAGCTGAAACGACTGTTTGCTGCTGAACCAGTACTCAAGCACCCAAACATGGATGCAACTTTTGTAATCCAAGCCGATGCGAGTGACGTAGCAGTTGGGGAAGTGTTACTACAAGCAAATGAGATGGGGACTCTGCAACCATGTTCATATAATCCCTGTAAACTAACTGAAACCGAAAGAAGATGGTCCATCTGGGAAAAAGAAGCTTTTGCAGTTCGCTGGGCTCTGTTAACTTGGAAGCATTTCTTAGAAGGGGCAAAACACCCATTTGAGGTGTGGACAGATCATAAAAATTTGGAGGCTTTGAAAACGCCTCGGAAGCTGTCTCCCAAGCAAGTTCACTGGGCACAGTACTTTAAGCGCTTTAATTTTTCTTTGAAGTACATTCCAGGGGGGAAGAACTTCAAGACAGATGCTTTATCTAGATTACCTCAATATAATAGTGCTCGCCAAGAAGTGGTACGGCCTATTGTCCCAATCAAACAGTTGGCAGCTCCAGTAGTTACCAAAGCCCAGAAAAAGAAGGAAGTTGATTTATCAAATGATTTAACTGCACAATTAAAAGAAGCTCTAAAACTTGATGGTTGGTTCCTTGCTCACTCAAATAACTGTACAGTTAGAGATGGATTGGCATGGGTGGGGGCCAAATTATATGTGCCAGCAAAGCTGAGAAACCAAATATTACAGCAAGCTCATGGCTCTAAAGCTGCTGGACATTTTGCATTTGTGAAGACCTTACACTTGGTTAAAAGGCAATTTTGGTGGCCTACCTTGAAAAAGGACATTGAGACTTATGTGGCTAGCTGTCCTATCTGTGCCTCAGCCAAACAGCCTCCTGGTAAACCAGCAGGCTTACTACAAAATGTTGCTAGACCAACTGCTCCATGGAAGAAAATTTCTATGTATTTTATAGTGGAATTGCCTGAAAGTGGGGGGAATACAGTTATTTGGGTAGTAACCAATTTGTTTTCCAAACAGGTACATTTCATACCTTGTCTGAAAATCCCATCTGCGAAAATGTTAGCTAAACTGTTTATTTTACATATCTACAGGTTACATGGGGTTCCTGAACGCATAATCTCATACAGGAGTGTCCAGTTTACCTCAAACTTTTGGAAGGAGTTCCTGAAGTTATTGGGCTTTGCCTAGGGCTTAAGCTCCACCCACCACACCACAAACCAATGGGGCTTGTGAGAAGTATTGGAACAGTATCTTTGTTGTTATATAAATTATCAGCAAGATGATTGGACTGACCTATTGCCATTCGCTGAGGTGGCATATAACAATTTGGTACATAGTAGTACTGGGTTTACTCCATTTAAGGTGGCTTCAGGACAAGACTTTGTACCCATACCGAAGCTTCCACAGGAGAAACCTAACATTCAGTCATTAGATGAATGGATAACACAGCTCCAGCTTACCTGGCCGGTTACCCGTAAAGCATTAGATGATGCTCATCAAGCCCATAAAAAATTTTCAGATAAAAAGAGAAGTCCACAAAAACCATATCAAGTTGGTGACAAGGTCTTTTTATCCACCAGATATTTGCAGACCACACAGAAGTAAAAAAAAGCTTGGATCTAAGTATGTTGGATCTTTCTCAATTGAACAAATTGTGAACCCTGTGGCAGTCCAACTGAAATTACCTAAAACCTTTCAATGGATCAACCCTGTTTTCCATGTTAGTTTATTAAAACCTGAACATATCTCCAACTCAGGTCAATCCCCCTGTGCCATTGCTAATTGAAGGTGTACAACATTTTGAAGTTAAAGAAATTTTGGATTCTCAAAAACAAAGGGGTCGACTCCAATATTTGATTGTTTGGAAACATTTTCCTCCTTCCCAGTCTGAATGATAAGGACATTAGAGCTCCTAAGCTTATCAAGGCATTTCATACTAAATATCCTGATAAACCCTAAAAAATAGTATTATGGTGTTACCTGTATATTTTCTGTTACCTTCTATTTTTATCTTTTATAGGACTAATGTCTCTTTTGCAGGAGGGCCGAATGTCAACCTTCAAGATTTTCTCCCTTTGCTTGGCATCTTTTGGCTGTCATAAGTAACGGGGGGAGGAGGGGGGATATGTTTATGGGAAGTGAGCTGGAGGTGTTACAAAACAGAATTGTATAAGCTGGGGCAGGGGATAGATTCTTGCTTAGGCTTCTGTCCTATTCTATGTGCAGCTGCAACTCTTTATCAAAATATGTTAAAGTCAATGGACAGAGGCCTCATCACCACCTGGAGATGCCCACATGATGATATACACAACTTTTAATTGAATGAGCCAATTGAACTATATGGGGTGGTAACATTGCCATCACTTTGTATATGTGATTTACGTGCTCATTTTCTCAGATTCAGAATTCTTTTGTGGCTACCACTTGATTTCCAGTAAAAGATATCTTTTCTCTAAATAATGGAGTCTAAGTATTTCTTTCTTGGATTTTGAATGGAGCACCAGCTGACAGTATCCTTCCCCTGCCACTCCCACCCAGCCATGCTCACAGAACTGGTAGTAAAAACATTTGAATCCTACCAAAAGCCAGAATCAACAAGTCCAAAGATGTGGACCATCCCATTGGTTCAGAAGGACTCTTTTCCTTAAATGAAGATCATCAAGGAAGTCCTCATAAGATATTTTCTCTCCAAAAGCTTAGGAAGTTAGATGATCAGAGACCTCAGCATGACTCAATCAGAACACAATGTAAATAGACAGTGTTTGAGTAAATTTTGGAATCTCAGGAAAATATTGGCATAATCTACAAAACTTTCAAACACACAGACTGCTGTTTCATTATTAATATTTCTGAATATTTTTTTACTGAAACAGAATTATCTATAATATTTCCAAAACTGATAATATACTTTGTTACAGTTCCCTTTTAAACAATAAAAGAATAATAGAAGAACAAATTTTATTCCAAAGTGAACGTATTTTAGTATACATCTGATTCAAACAACCATAAAAAGTGGAAATATACACAGATATGCAAGAGATAAACAGAATTTTTTAAAAAATATAAAGAAATGGTATTGGGTTTCCTGTCTAATCAGGAGGTTGGATCAGAAGACCTCCAAGGTCCCTTCCAACTATTCTATTCTATTCTATTCTATTCTATTCTATTCTATTCTATTCTATTCTATTCTATTCTATTCTATTCTATTCTATTCACATAATCTATAAAACTATCAAATCCTGGCTGAGTTACAAATTAGTTAATAGATACTGTAGTTCTGGTCTCTCTTCCTATTCTCATCTGCAGATCCACATAGTAAAGTAAATTGGAGTTCACATCTGGTCATCTAAACTTGAGAAAAAATACATGGTGCACACCTGTTGCTATCTACTCAGGATTCCCACCCCAGAGTTTCACCAGAGCAGTTTTCATCTCTTTGTTCCTAAGTGTGTATATTATGGGATTCAACAGAGGTGTAATGGTGGTGTAGAACACACATACAACACTCTCCATGATGTCCCGAGAAGCCGGTCTCAAATAACGAGAAAATAAGGGCAGGTAGTATATGACCACCACAGTAAGATGGGCAGAGCAAGTGGAGAAGGCTCTGTGTCGTCCTTCACTTCTACTGATCTTCAAAATGGCTGTGATGATGTAAGCATAAGATGCTAGGATGAGGAGAAAGCAGATGATTGTCACGAAGCCCATGTCAATGATGATAACCATTTCTATAACATGTATCTCAATGCAAGCCAGCTTCAGGATGGACGGAATATCACAGAAGATATAGTCAATATAGTTGTTCTCTCCATAAGGCAAATGAAAGGTAAGAGAGCTCTGAAAGGCAGAGTGGAGAGTCCCTCCAATTATGGTACCCAAGGAAAGAATGATGCAGGCTTTTAAGCTCATGAGGTTGCCATAGTGAAGTGGTTTACAAATGGCCAAGAAGCGGTCATAAGCCATCACGGTGTAAAGAAAACATTCTGTACACCCAACTGAGTTCAAAAAGAATACCTGTGAGATGCACCCTGAGAAGGAAATGATCTTTTCCTGCTGGTTGAATCCTGAACTAACTTTGGGAATCACCACAGCTGAGAAGGCCATGTCCAGGATGGAGAGATGACAAAGGAACCAGTACATGGGCTTGTGCAGTTGAAGGTTGGTGATCACTGCCAAGATGATCAGAGAATTTCCACAAAGAGTGAGTGCAAACATGATTGAGAAGAAGATAACAAAGGGGACCTTTAAGTCTTCTGTACAGGGAAACCCAGAGAGGATGAATTCATCTGGGGCTGTTTGATTTGGACACTCCATATGGGATTTTTGTTTTCAATTATCCAACCTGTTGAGCAAAGGGGGTTAGTTCCTACTTGTGAGAGGGCATTGACAGCGGTGGTGGGATGCTGCTGGTTCGGACTGGTTCTAGCAAACTGGTAGCTCCAACGATCATCTGCCCCTGCCCACCTGCTCCCACCCAATCCTGTCCTATATTTCCACGTTTTTCAGCTCAGCTGATTCGTGTGGCACTGTGGATTCCAGCCCCTCAGCTGTTTTACTTACTGGGGCTGCCCTAGAAGGTAAGCTTTCATACTTGAAATTGGTGTATTTTGAATGCTGCGTGAAGAACTATCTCATAGAACCAGTAATAAATTCTTTTGAATCCCACCACTGGTTGACAGCATACTTAAATTTTACAGATATTGCAATTATTTTCTAAGAAGATCATGCCCACCAGTCAACTCTTCCTTTGACATATAAATCTATATCACATCATTGCTTCTCAGCATGATGAAGAGAGAGCTGTTTATTTTTCAGTTTTCATATCCATTGAAATACAGCATTGAGCAGTAAGACAAGTTCCTTATTTAAAAAAAAAAAATCTTCTGGATATCTTTGGTGGAGCTGCTAGTCAGTCGTTTCTCAGTAATTTTGTTCAATATATTATTAGCTCTCTTCCCTTAAAGTTACAATCTGTGATTGCTTTTTATAACTTTAACACAATTTGGAAGATTCTTCAGTTCTCTTAACAAATCTGAAAAAGGCTCCCTCTCAAAATCTGGGGTTGTTTTTCAGAGTTAATGATGTTCCTGAAAGAAGTAATGTCTGGCAAAGAAAATAAATCTCTTCTTCAAACTTCTAAAGTCTAGTCTAGGGCTCAGTCAGGACTTGTGAAGGAGAAATACTCCTTATACCCCAAAATTCTATGTAATTTGGGAAAAAAATAAGAACTGAAAAGGAGAACATATTGTAATGTTAAAAGCACTATTTACTTAGTATTTAACCAGTATTTACATCGGCAGATTTAAATAAGGTTGGGGAAATTAGGTTGTAATTCTTTTAGGAATGTTATCTTGAATGATCTAGCAGGATTTTCTTCTCCTTGACTGATCTGTTGATTGGCTATAACTCATCCTATTTGAGCTGCAAATGGGATACACCTAATGGCTTTTGTCTTATTTAAATCTGCTCACCTAAATCTACTGATCCTGTTTGACTCTGGACAATGAACAATGGGAGTTTCCTCCCACTAGCAAACATTAGCCAAAAGGTTGGCCTGTTGAAAGAGGCACTATCAACAGCAGGTTGAGAAAAAATGCCAGAGAAAGACCAGGCTTCAAAATGTTTGCAAGGTATCTCCTTGAGAAGAGGCCACTAAGAAAGTAACAGGAACATTCTCCTTTACTCATTAACCTGATAGAGAACAGAAGTATTTGGAATTGAGGTTCTTTTATTTGGGTAGGAGAAATCAGATTTTGTTTATATGTTAGTTAGAAATTGCTTGATAGTAAAAAGATAGAAGCTAAGTTTCCATCAACCCAAGAGAAAACAGAGGTATGGAGTTAGAAACAAATAACCTTGGTGATGGAAATCATGCAGTTCTTCCTATATATTAGTTAGGAAATTTTTGATATGAAAATGTGATGGACAGGATCCAAACCATGTTTTTATCTCTTACGCACATATATAGTCCATATACAAATTGAAAAATGTGTATCCTCAAATGACCATGAAGAAAACAATTTGCATTCGCCTAGTATACCTTTTACTATGTTGAAATTCCCGAAGATTCATCGATTACACAGCATGGAGAATAGATTTTGTTTAGCATTATTATATACTTCACTTATCTATTCCAACATTATACTTTGTACAATATACACCACTCAGAATCCCTCTGTGGTTTAACACTCTAATAAATTATTAAATAAATAAAATCTCAGGGAAGGAGTGATTTAATTCATTTCTCCCCCCCCCCCCCAAATGCGATATTTGCTGGAGTGAAATTGACTGGAAGAGTAGAAATGACAATATTTCTAATGCTGTTCCTGGAAGAGTAAGTGGAAAATCCTGATGGAGTTTTTGAATTATTTGCTTATTAACTTGTAGCCTTGTAACTTTTAATTCTCTTTCTGTTTGGAAGACTCACTGAGCACTTCAAGGAAAACAGATGAACTTTCTCTTAATGGACAGCAATGTATTTTAGTTGCTCCAAGATGAATCCTGAATTGAGCATAGAAAGGAAGTTTTCAGACTTTCTGTTTCTGTAAACTTCAGTTGATATAATTAATTGCAAAAATCCCAACAAATGTAATTGCAATTTTTTAAAAAAGTAATTCCATTATTGTGAGATACATCTAGAAATATTTTGATTTCTGTTCTCAAGATCTTATGATCTCTTGTATGATATGAAGTGAAGATGTGAAATGAAGAATTAGGCAGTCGGAATAAAAGAATAACAGAGTTGGAAGGGATCATTGAGGTTTTCTAGTCCAACCTCCTGCTCAGGCAGAAAACCATATAACAGGTCAGACAAATGCCTGTCCAATCTCTTCTTAAAAACTTAGAGTATTGGAGCACCCACGACTTCTGGAGGCAAGAGTCTGTAGGGGGTGTGCATAAGTGCACCAACGTGCCTACTGTCCCTGTCCTATTGTTTCTTTTTTTCTTATTCGTATCCATTTCATGTATCCATAACCATGTTTATACTTATACCTGTTATCTAATAATTGCTTGACAAAATAAAATAAATAATAAAATATAAGATGTTTCACTGGTTAATTGTTCTTACTGTAGGGACATTTCTCCTTAGTTCCAGGTTGGTTCTCTCCTTGATTAGTTTCCATCCATTGTTTCTTGTCCTGCCTTCAGGAGCTTTGGAGAATAGTTTGACCCTCTCTTCTTTGTGTCAGCCCCCCCCCCCGATATTGGAACACTGCAATGAATTGTATGTATTTGTATCTCCAGGTAGGAGCAGTTAGACTCTTTCATTTCCACATCTTTTTATAACATTGCATCTTCAGTGAATGTTCTGCCTTTATTCCCTAGAGTTAATAAACATTATTTTAAAATATGGTTGATTTAGGAGAAAGGCAATTAAAATTGGCCAGAAACTCCCTTGGGAAACAATTACTTTCAAACAATAGGTGAGTTTGAAAGTTTGCACACATAATCATAAAAAAATCAATACTTAGAATGATTAATTTATTCATCATTTTTCTGCCTTATTATTTGGATTATCTTTTTCCTTCTCGAAAATTGAATGTCTGTTTTTCCCTTAATTCCCATAATGTTGTCCTCACCTTATAATCCATGATCCATCTTGTCTCTTTCCTGATTTGTTCTTATGCTTCTGTTACACTAATCTAGACTTACTACTCTAGTCATGGACCATTACCAGCTATATGAATAAAACCAATATTATAATCTCATGACATGCTCTGGATATGATGCATGTTTTTAGCAAGAAATTCAGTTAATTTATAGATATGCAATACTAAAAATGCATCCCTATATATATGACCCTGTCCTGTAAAATAATATTCCCCTTTTGATTACATATTGTTTTTCACTTGCTTCTATGATTCTTTGTTAATTTTTCTTTGGAAGATTCCCTGTTGGTTTTGGTAGTTACAATTCCAATGAAAACAAAAAGACTAGGGAAAGGAATATTGAATGCATTTATAGTTGCAAAAAATCGTAACAAAAATGGCAAGGACCACTAATCTTCATGATTAATGCAAGCTTATATCTCTCTTGAAACATGAGCAGGTGTTACCTTACTAGGAATCTGAAATAAATAAATCTTTATGATTTGTGTTTTAGTGCTGTGGTGGCACAGTGGTTAGAATGCAGAACTGCAGGCTACTTCTGATGACTGCTGCTGCTGCCTGCAATTTGGCAAATTGAATCTCACCAGGTTCAAGGTTGACTCAGCCTTCCATCCTTCCGAGGTCAGTAAAATGAGGACCCAGATTAAAGTGTTTGAAGTGGTATATAAGTCTAAGTGCTATTGCTATTTATATGACTGGACATGTATTGCTTTCCATTTTCCCCTGATTTTATGATTTTCTGTATAAGGGTCCACCTTATATACCGATTGCTGGGGCATTCAAAAAGTCAAGATGCTGTCTGCAATCACATGACATAAGACCAAGAAAGCCATCATTTAGATTTTTCTTGGGGACATTCTTGTTCGGTGCCATAGAATAATGGCTGAACATGACCCATCAAGTCCATATTGGGCTTTAATGAGCAGACAGATTGATTTTCTTCAAGAGGATCTGTGTCCAGCCTGGTTCTTCAGGTCTTCCATTGTTTCGCCCATTGTCACTATAATTGAGTCACCTCATTTCTGTTTTTCATATAACAAATTGACACTGAATAACACTTCCCATGCATAAAAAAAATGCTTTTGATTTTCCCTCCATTCTTCTCCACTAAAATTTTTATTATTGAATTGTTTGTGGCTATTTATTTTATTAAAAAGATGTTGAGACTCTGGAAATCATGCAGAGAAGAGCAACACAAATGATTAGAGGATTGGAGGCTAAAAAATATGAAGAACTGTAGCAGGAACTGGGCATGGCTACTCTAATAAAAAGAAGGATAAAGGGTAACATGATAGCAGTGTTCCAATATTTGAGGGGCTGCCACAAAGAAGAGGGAGTCAACCTATTGTCCAAAGCATTAGAAGGGAGGAAAAGAAGCAATGGGTGGAAACTAAACAAGGACAGAATCAACCTAGAATTAAGGAGAAACTTCCTCACATTAAGAACAATTAATCAATTGAACAGCTTGACTAGAACAGAATAGAATTCTATTCTAAAATAGAATAAGAGTTGGAAGAGACTTTGCAGGTCTTCTAGTCTAATCCCCTGCCTAGGCAGGAAACCCCTGACACTTCAGACAAATGGTTATCCAACATGTTTTTAAAAACTTCCAGTGTTGGAGCATTCACAACTTCTGGAGGCAAGTTGTTCCACCGATTAATTGTTCTAACTGTCAGGAAATTTCTCCTTAGTTCTAAGTTGCTTCTCTCCTTGATTAGTTTTCATCCATTGCTTCTTGTTCTGCCTTCAGGTGCTTTGGAGAATAGTTTTGACTCCGTCTTCTTTGTGGCAGCCCCTGAGATATTGGAACACTGTTATCATGTCTCCCCTAGTCCTTCTTTTTATTAGACTAGATTTACTCAGTTCCTGCAACCATTTTTCATATGTTTTGTCCTTGAGTCCCCTAATAATTTTTGTTGCTCTTCTCTGCACTCTTTCTAGAGTCTCAACATCTTTTTTACATCATGATGATGATGAATGTGAGGAATTCCCTCTTGTATTTGCAGAGAAAGAATTTCCAGAGAAAGAATTACGTT
>NW_020716999.1:187852-216332 GCF_900518725.1 Notechis scutatus | reverse complement strand
CATTTTCTGATTTTTTGCCAATATTTCTGGGTTTCTTTGCAAGACCACCACATATGAAAGTAGGTTCCTTCTATGCTTTTACATTTCCAGCATTTTGGACTCGTGTTTGGGTTCATTTTCGCCAACCTCGAAGGGGGCAAGTGCCATCTATAAAACATTTTGTATGTATTTTCTTTATATGCTGCCGATTTTGTAATCTTAATATTTCTGTTCCAAATCTTTTCCCATTCTGATAATGTAATACTTCTTCCGACATTCCTGCTCCAGGCTATCATGTTCCCTTTGACTATCTCTTGTTCTAATTCTACTTCCAGTAAGTATTTATAGAATTTGGATATGTTCTTTTTGTTTGATCCTAGTAAAATTTTATCTAAATACTGCAGTTTGTTATAAATTCCAAAGTCTTTTATATCTTGTTTGTATCTGCTATGGATTTGTATATATAACCACTGATCAATTTTAAATCCCTGTTCCTGTAATTCTTGTTGAGTTTTTAATTTTCCTTGCGGATCTAATAGATCTTTATATTTAATCATTTTTGTTATGTCCAAATTATTGGGGTGTACCATTGCCTCCATTGTTGATAGCCAGATCGGAATTTTTAGATAGTGTTTTTTGCATATTTTTTTTCAATTAATTAATAATGAGTCCCTAATGAGGTGTCTATGAAAGTAAGACTGCTTTGGTTTCCCCACTTCCCATAAGAAGGCATGCCACCCTCTCTGGAGGTCATGCCCTTCTAATGCTAAAATTCTTTTGTTAAGTAAGTTCACCCAGTCTTTTAACCATAATAGGATAGCTGCCGAATAATATAATTCCCAATTTGGAAGGGCTAGATCCCCTCTACTTTTCGCATCTTGTAAGGCCTTTACATTGATCCTGGGTTTTTTCCCCTGCCAAATAAATTTAAGTGTGATCTTATTTAATTCTTCAAAAAAATTTTTTGGCAACTTAATTGGGATTGTCTGGAATAAATAAAGAAATTTTGGTAATATGTTCATTTTAATCGAGGCAATCCTGCCCAATAAGGAGAGCTGCAGCTTATTCCAGGATTCTAAATCTTTCTTTGTTTGTTGAAGTAGTTTATCATAATTGTTCTCTTTGAGTGATTTACCTTGTGGTGTTAACCATATTCCTAAATATTTGACCCTTTTTGTTACCTGTATCCCCATCATTGCTTCTAATTCTTCCTTCTGGTTTTCTGTTAAATTTTTGGTCATTAATTTCATCTTTTTTCTATTATTTTTTAATCCTGCCACTGCGCCAAATCGTTCTAATTCTTTTATTAGATTATATCTTTTTTCCATGGGTTCCTCCAAAAAGAAAACCATATCGTCAGCAAACGCTTGTAGTTTATATTCTTCTGATTTGACCCTCACTCCTCTAATTTCAGAATTTTGTCTAACCCGTGTTAAGAGTGATTCTAGGGCAAAAATGAAAAGAAGAGGTGAGAGAGGGCAGCCCTGTCTGACACCTTTTTCTATATTTATTGGACCTGTTTGTTCGCCATTGATTAGTATATTAGCCTGTTGTGTGTTGTAAATTGTTGTTATAATGTTTTCAAATTTGGTGCCAAGACTCATATTGTAAATTTTTTGAATTAAAAAGTGCCAATTTAAGTTGTCAAATGCTTTCTCAGCATCTAAAAACATGAGTGCGGATTGTTTCTCCGGGTAGGCTTCATAATATTCTAGGACATCGATAACGGTTCTTAAATTGTTCTTTATTTGTTGGGACGGAAGAAATCCATTTTGATCTTCGTGGATATGTGGATTTAAAGCTTGTTTTACTCTATTAGCTATGATAGAAGTAAATAATTTATAATCAGAATTTAAAAGTGAAATCGGTTTATAGTTGTTGATGTATCTATGATCTGCATCCTCCTTCGGGATTAGCGAAATCAGCGCCCCCCTCCACGAGTCCGGCATCTTGGCTGCCAGAAGTACCTCATTAAACACTTCCAGCATCAGTGGTCCTACTAGTTCCATTATTGCCAGAATCCCATCTGGTCCTGGAGATTTGTTATTACTTTGATTCTCCGTTGCTGACTTCAATTCAGACCATGTAATATCTTTATTCAATAACTCTATCCATTCCTCTCCAATTACCTTGTCATTCGTCTCCTCTAAATAAGTTCTTATTTTATCTTCATTAACTTCCTCCTTTTTATATAATCTTTGAAAATAGTTGTAAATGATATCTTTTTTCTTCTCTATCTCATGTTTTAAGACGTCTTTCTCATCCATTAGTTGGTGTATCAATCTCTTTTCTTTCACTTTTTTAAGTTTATGGGATAGCCATCTTCCTGGTTTATTTGCATGCTCAAAATAATTTTGTTTGGACCTTTTCAAGTTAATTTCTATTTTGTCTTGTTCAAGTAAGTTCAATTTATGTTTAATTGTTATTAACTGATTTTGTGTTCTCTGGTTTTTAGGGGATTTTTGTAGTTGTATTTCTAATTCTTTAATTTGTTGATGGAATTTATTTTGTTGGGCATGTATTCTTTTATTTCTCATGGCATTATAAGAGATTGTTGTTCCTCTTATAATTGCCTTCATTCTATCCCAAATATTTTGTTTCGTGGTTGCTTCATTATTATTTTCTTTTAGAAAATAATTTAATTCCTCTTTCAGCTTCTTAATGTACTCTTCTTCATTTATTAACTGAGTATTTAGTGTCCATCTTTTCTTTGTTTTTCTCCTATCTCTCCAAATTAATTGTATTGGGTTGTGGTCGGCCCATTCATTTGGTAGGATTTTAATTTCTTTTATTTCATTGGCCAATTCCCCATCCATCCAGGCCATATCTATTCTGGTCCAGATTTTGTGTGGATTTGAATAATATGTGAACTGTTTTTCTTCTGGGTTTAGTTTTCTCCATAAGTCTATTAAGTTTAATTCTTTCATCATGTCCTTACAGGACATAGAAAATTCTCTTTTCCCTTTCTTGTTCTTATTCACATTACTATGGTCTTTTTGATGATCAGCAATGGAGTTGAAGTCGCCTATCATGCAGATATTCCTTTTTTCGAAACCTATTATTTTCTGATGGAGATCTTTAAAAAATTTCCCTTGTTCTTCATTTGGCGCGTAGATTGCTACCAATAAAAATGTAATATGATTAATCCAAATTTGTATAACCAGAGTTCTTCCTTCCGGATCCGACCAGGTTAGTTCTGCTTTTACATCATCTTTCACAAATATTGCAATTTTTTTCTTTTTATGTTTGTCTGCTGGTGCTGTAAAGAGTTTTCCAAGTTTCGGGCAAATTAAATATCTTTCATCCTTTTTCCTGATGTGTGTTTCTTGTAGGCATATTATGTCGGTGTTTTGTCTAATTAATTTAGTTAATATCCTTTTCCTTTTAGATGTTGAATTTAAACCATTTATATTAATGGAGAGGAGTTTCTTTCCTATCTCCATTTATCTAGGTCTGTTTAGTTTTTTGTCTAGTGGTGATTCGGTTTTCTTCTTGCTGTTGTTGTGAGATTGGTTCTTTTCTCCCTGGTTGCGGTTTATCGTTCCCTAAATTTTGAGGAAGTCCTTCTTTTTGGTTTCTATGGCGATTACGATCATCCTGTGGTTTCCTTTTAGTTTCCTCCTTGGTGTATTGGTTATCCGTGCCTATTAGCTGATCATGAAAGTCTTGGGCCTGTTCTATAGAATCTATTTTGATTTTTCTCTCTTTCCAAGTTATTAACATCCCTTCTGGGATTAACCATTTAAAAGGAATTTCTTTTTTATTTAAATAATTGGCCAAAAATTTATAATCCTGTCTTATGACCCTCACTTTCCTTGGGATTTGTTTTAGGATCGTAATCTCTTTACCTCTATATGTTATTGTTTCTTCTCTGGACATTTTAAGAATTAGGTCTCTCACACACCTCCTTGTGAAACGAATATGAATTTCTCTCGGGCAGTTATGGCGTCTATCATAACTTGTGCTGACCCTATACACCTCGTCAAATTCTTTGATTAGATCGTCTTTTTCTTTCCCTAACCATTCAGCCAATAGTTCTGCCATTAATTGTTCTAGTTCTTCATTTTTCGCTTCTACCACATTTTGAAACCTTAAATATGCTGCTGCTTTATCCATTTCGAGGTGGATGAGGGAGTCTTTGGTTTCTCTAGTTACATTTCTAAATTCCTCCTCTATCCTTTCAAAGTTTGTCTCCATCCGTTCTGTCCTACTCTCTATTTCTCTTATCTTAACTTCGTTTTTCTCCATAGCCTGTTGCAAGGACCCTATCTTATCCTCCACCTTAAGTAAATCTGCTTTCATTTCCACTTTAAGCTTTCCCATCTCATCTTTTAATTCGCTAATGTCCGTTCTGGTTTCTTTGTGATTCTTAATCACTATTTCTTGCATCTTAGACATTGCTTCTTGCAAGGATAGTAGGGTAGCTTGTATATTAACGTTAGAGACATTGGACTGTTTTTCCCCTATTAGAGATTCATCAATGGTTTTTTGTATTGTTGGTGAGGCAGAAGTTAAAGTAGTTGTTAGGGTCGGGGTGGTCTTCCTTCCTGATTTCAAAGCCATAGTTGTCGTGGAGGTCATCTCTCTTAATATTTGTTTTTGTTGTTGCACTATATTGGATATATTGTCCCAGATCACCATTCAGTGTTTAACTCCTAAAATAAAAATTCTATTCTAATACTTCAATCAAATATATAGATAGGCAATCTGTACACCTATATTATAAAAGGTTGTCTAATAATATATAATAATCTTTATAATTAATTTATATACTGAATATCAATATTAATCACCAATAATACATCAAATCCAACCCAGTTACTTCTTTAAGAATTAATCTTAAGTATTCTAAGTAATCTAAATCAACACTATTTTTCACTCTTGTTTGTTACTATTTAAGACAATCAAATCAATTGTCACTGAAATCTATAAGGACTATATATCTTTTTTTCCCCTTTGAGTAGGTAAATTTATCAGACTTTTTAAGGGGTTAAGATAGGAAGAAGAAGGGCTGAAACAATGGGGAAAGAGAAGAGAGAAAAGTTTACCTTAATTTCAGGCAGTCAATAAGCAAGGGGCTAGAGGTTCAAATTGTAAAAATAGCGCCCAAATGGTAATATTAAAGTATTACCAAATAGAAATTCCAACAAATAAAGAAATGTGATAAGAGAAAAAATAAAAAATAAACTTTATAGTCAATCTTCAAGCTAAAGGTTTAAGTTTTGAGTTTCTTCCCAGCACTCCGGGGAGCGAATGGTATAATGTGCTGACTAATCGCAATAAGAAGTCAATCCTTCCCAGCCTTCTGTTGGTCTCTTCCTCCTTCCTCCTTTTCCTTCTTTCCCCTTCCCGGTTTTGAGTTCAATGTGCAAATCTCCTTCACCTATCATTCCCTCCAAAATCCAATAGTCATCTCTTCTTGATCGCTTAACAATCTGTCCTCCCAAATGTATTAAATAAAGCCAATAATCCTATTGAGCTCAGTTCAGAGAATTAATAAGTCACTTTCAGTGCCGCAATTTTTCCTCCTCTGTCACCTCCTTCTTCTCAAATATTGTCAAAAAGTTAATCCCAAATGCCAAATCACTCACAAATTCAAGTCTCCAATCTCCTGGTTTCCGATGTTCTTCCTCTCTCCCCAGGGGTTTCCCTTTCAAAAGCTGTAATCCACACTTTTGCTCTAACGACCACGCCTTTCTGCTCGCAATTGTCACACTTTCGCTTTTCAAGCTGCTTTTCTGGCCGCTTTTCTCTCCTGCTTCCACAAAGTGCTGCTCACAACCAGGAAGAGAAATCTCTCACCCCACTGTCATTCTTCAATCTTCAATATTGTATTAAGCTCTTTCAACACCTTTTCCTGCTCCGATCTTGCAGGCTGTCACTATCTTGCTTAGTCACCTCAGTGGCAGACCGGACTTTGGAGCCGCCATAAACTGGCAGCTAGCTCTTCCGTGCTGGGCTCAGGAGCTCTTCTCTTCGTTACTAGGGGGTTGCCTACCCCCACCCTGTAACTCGAGATTCTCCTATACTGACACGAACCTCTCCGGGGTTTGTGTATCCCCTGGGGATCGCTCCAGACGCTAGAGAAGGTAACCGAAAACCGCAGCAGTCTTCTCCACCTCTGCACGTCCCTGTCCTGCCACCGGAAGCTTGGACTTTCAATCTTCTAGTTCTCAAGTTTAGTGAATAAAGACACAAAAGAACAACGTTTATTTAAGTTACAATGGCAGATTCATACAGCATGGCAGAAGCATACGGTGAACCATTCAAGAAAGGTATTAAGTGCATTTCTAAAAGAGATAGTCATGTATAACTCTCATGAAAAATTAGTTGCTAAATAATTCTTTTCTCCCTGTCTGATTTCCCCCTCTCTTGTTGAGATCACTTCAGAAACAGACCTTGTAGGAGGCAATGGAATCCTAGCTAGCAGTGTAGGAAGAAGTAGAAATATCACACCTCCTGAAATGATGGGGTGCACAGAATGATTTGTTGGAGTTCATCCTGTTTTGTGTCCAAGTGAGCAGAGATACCTGAGGTTGGCTGAGCAAGGACATCTTGACCTTCTTTAACCAAGCTCTGGCTGGATGAAGACTTCTCTAGGAGACAAAGTAGGTGACACCTGATGGGACCTGTTCCTGGCCAAATTAATAATGAAGTGATAACACATAGCAGACTGTGTGATTTGAAACAACCTGCTGATGCTCATATATTTAATCAGCTCCTTGGGCTTTCTGTGCAAATTGACCAGTTATATCCACATTTTAAAAGTGCTCAATAGAAAATTTCAGTAGACCTGTCATGCCCCAGCATATAACTGTTATATACTGTTGTTGCCCTCTAGCCCCCATCTAGTCCCAGAGAGACAAATACAAATTATATTTTATGAAGCTGACCCAACCCATTTATGCATCAGACCACACTCTCAAAACAAATGCTGAGAAGCTAGACTCCATTTCCTTTAGCATTTGGAGAAGGCAGAAGCACAAAGAAGAATCCATCTTAATCTGTGGCACCTGCTCATCCAAGGACAAACCCACACCCCACAGACAGAGCATTGCTATTTCACCATATCCTGTTCTTTCAATAAAGCATGTATGTACACTGTCTGTTTTATTGGAGGATAGGTGGGTTTAGTTGCATGTCGAGCTGCACCCAGACAAATGTGTAGTGAGGACCCATAAAATAGGTAAGAATTCAATCTGAAAATAACAGAACAACAGAGTTGGAAAGATGAGATAAATCTGAATATTCATCATGTCTTGGGTTTACTTCCAGCTACCTACTCTGGTTGCCCATGCAAGAGTTTCACCAGAGACATTTGAATCTCTTTGTTCCTGAGTGTTATTGGGTTCAGCAAAGGGATGATAGTGGTGTACAACACATTACCACTCTATCTAGGAAATCCTCATATTCTGGCCTCAAATAATGATAAAATATTGGCAAGTAGTATATGTATACCACACTACAATGGGCAGAGCAAGTGGAAAAGGTTCTTTGTCATCCTTCACTGCTACTAATTTTCAAAATGGCTGTGATGATGTAAGCATAAAATGCTAGGATGAGGAAAAAGCAGGTCTTTGCAATGAAACTTATGTTAACAATGATCATAAATTCATTAAATTTTATATCAACACAAGTCAGCTTCAGGATGGATGGAGCAGCACAGAAGACATAGTCAATATAGTTGTTCTCTCCATTAGGCAAATGAAAGGTGAGGGATGTCAGAAATGCAGAATTGAGGCTGGTTCCAATTATGGTACCCAAGGAGAGGGGGAGACAGGTTTTCCAACTCATGATGTTGGTATAATGGAGTGGTTTACAGATGGCCAAAAGTGGTCACAAACCATCAAGGTGTAAAGAAAAGATTCTGCATATCCAACAGAGTTCAGAACAAATACCTGTGTAACCAGAAAAGGAAATGATTTTCCCTCTGGAACTGAACCCTGCAATCCCACTTTGGGAACCACCACAGCTGAGAAGGCCATGTCCAGGATGGAGAGATGACAAAGGAACCAATACATGGGCTTATGCAACTGAAGGTTAGAGATGACCCGATGATGAGGGAATTTCCAGAAAGAGTGAGTGCAAACATGATTGAGAAGAATAACAGCACTGGTAGCTTGAATCCTTGTGGATATTGAAACCCAGAAAGGATAAAGTCATGCGGGGCTGATTGATTTGGACATTCCATGTGTCAGTTATTCTTATATATACTTTGCTGAATGAGCTACTGTAAGAGGCAAGTTGTCTGGAGATATTTCCAACTGGATAGACATCCCTGACAGCTTTTGTGCATTTTGTAGGACTTGAATTAATTTACTATGTTGTTGTTGTTGCTGTTGTTTTCAGATCTACAAAACAATGTTACATCACCCTCTTTCTGCCATATGTTAAGGGGGCATTATATGAAATGCATTAAAAATATTAAATCAATATTCAATCTGGTGGAGAAAGAACTATTATTTTTACTTTTGACTTCATATTTATCATCTATCTAACAAAATTGTGAGCAGGCTCTTTCATTAAAATGCTGTAATGGGCCAATTCCATTGTGTGCCAAGCCTCACGTGAGCAACCTCAATAGTTCCAGTACATGCCAGGTCTCACGTAGGCTGAAAGCAGGTACTAGAAACAAGGCCATTAACACTTCACAAGGGCAGTTAACTGAAATGCAGGCGTTGGTTTGCTAGTTTAAATTGACCATGGCATTGTGATTGGAAGATACTATACATCCACTAACATTCCTACGCATGTAACATAATGATTGGATGGAGCTCACCTCTTTTGTATGTTCTTAATAAAAAGAGTTCCCCTAACTCTGATCGGGGCAGCTCACCCAAGGTAGAACTTGCGTTGGTGTCTTTCTTGATGCATTCGACCACCCAGTGAGAAGCCTTCCATATGCGGAGCAAAGCCGCAATTGGTGACCCCGACGTGATCCGCTAAAGGAAACGGGTGCGTCTCTCTTCGACTGCCTATCTTACCCGGCCAGACGAGCCAGTTGCAACCCAGGGACGCCGTCTCCGTGTCACGGATCCCTCCCCAGGAATCTTTAGCAAAGAAGACATCCTCCCTTCAGGTGAGTATGGGCGGAAAATTCTCCAAAGAGCAGATAGCACATTTGCAGGAATTAGGAGAATTAACGAAGAGTTCAATTCGTATTCTTGGGAATCAGGGCAAAACGCTCCTGATTCCAACTAAGAAGGACCTTATTACCCTTTTGACTTACATTTACACGCAATGCCCGGCTTAAGGGTCCTTGAAAGTTTCCACATGGCAACGTTTGGGTGACTATTTTCATAGCAATCCCAGGGCTCCACCAAAAATTCTGACCACGTGGAGGACAGTCATGGAATGCTTAACAATCCATGGCTCAGCGCTGACCAAGGCCCCCTCCCCTGAGGGGGATCCTCCTCCTCCTTACACAACTGAAACCAAGACTAAGGATGCTTTCCCGTTAGAAGCTCCCCCCCACTGCTCCTGAACCCATGAGTTCTCCTAACTCAAATCCAGCGAGGGATCAGACACCCATGGGAGCATTCGCACAAGCCATGGTGCAGGGACGCAGAGAAGGCTCTCTTACTCTAGAGGAGCTCTCTCTCTGTCCCGTTGAATATGTAGGGGATGGAGCCGGAAATACGGTGCCTAGACTTGAACCTTTATCCATGAAATTAATTAGAGATTTAAAACAAGCCGTGGCCATGTATGGCATCCAGGCACCATATGTCAGAGGCTTCATTAACACCATCAGCACCTCCTTTTTCATGTTACCCCAAGATTGGAAGGATCTTTTTCGCATGATACTGACAGGACCACAGTACGTTGTTTGGGAGTCAGACTTTCGCGCCGAAGCTGAAAAATTTGCCCGCGATCATGGTATGGTCGCGAGAGCGGATCAAATTTGTGGTATGGGTCAATTTATGGACTTAGCAGCTCAGGCGACACTCCCACAACGTACCCTTACCTTTGTCAGTATCATAGCAATCAAAGCCCTTGACAAAGTTGATGATCCTACCTCTGGCATCGTAGGATCTTTTTCAAAAATTATTCAAGGCTCAAATCAGCCTTATGCCGAGTTCATAGAGGAGCTTCAGAAAGCCATTCATAGGCAAATCTCTAATGAAGAAGCCCGTAGAGAGCTTCTGTTAAAACTGGCTGTTGAAAATGCTAATGAGGATTGCAAAAGGATTCTGCAGCCTCTATCTGCCCGAGGGGGGGGTTTCCCTCTCGGACTATCTAAAGGCTTGCAGAATCGTGGGGACTGTCTCCTACAATATGGAGCATCTGGCTATGGCTTTGCAGCAAGCAAACTCTCAGAACAGGCTGGCCAGAAACTGCTTCAATTGTGGGAAACCTGGCCATTTTAAGGCACAATGCAGAACCAGAGACAATACACAAAACAACACCAAGCCTAAGACGATATGCCCCAGGTGCAAGAAAGGGTACCACTGGGCAAATCAGTGTCGCAGCAACAATTCTCAGCCACAGGGAAACTAGAGGAGGGGCGATCAGCCAGCCCCACTCCAAAGGCTGACTCCATATCTTTCCACCTAATTGCCTCCGAAGATATGGAAATTGACATCCCAGGCACTGTTTACTTTCTCCCCACATGCCTGAAAACGATCCCCCCTGCCATGACACCCCTCATAATCTATCCCATTCGAGACCTCATGGCAAGGGGAATCATCGCTTCTCCGTTTTTGAGAGACTCCGACGACTTTTCCTCAGTAGCCATGGCAGTAATTGGAAATACTCCCACAAAATTTAGCAAGGGAGAATTAGTAGCAACCGCTATTCCAGTACCTGTTAAAACAGCTGATGCATGGGCATTTACTGTCCATCAGACAGTAGAACAAGCCAGGCCTGTGTTACAATTTACAATCCATAACAAAGTCTTCTCGGGTCTCATAGATACTGGAGCTGATGTAAGTGTCATCCGAACGGCTGAGTGGCCGGACGATTGGCCTTTGGAAACTGCCCCAGCCGTTTGGGGAGTGGGAGGAGTTCAGCACGCCCACCGTAGCAAACACTGGCTACCGGTGAGTTCTTCTGATATTTCTCGCACTGCCTACCTCCAACCTTTGGTCCTTCCACTGCATACTAACCTGTGGGGCCGTGATCTTATGTCTCAACTTAATGCAAGACTCATTATTGATTAATGGAATCTTTTGCTAGAAATCCACTACGGCTGCAATTAAAAACCACAGAACCTGTGTGGGTAGATCAACGGCCCCTCACTATAGACAAACTAGAGGCCCTGCACTCACTTGTTCAGGACCAAATTGTCAAAGGGCACGTTGAACCATCTGTCAGTCCATATAACACCCCCGTATTTGTTATAAAGAAAAAGTCAGGAAAATTCAGGCTATTATGTGATTTGAGAGCCGTGAATGCGATTATAAAACCAATGGGGGCATTACAATGTGGTCTGCCAAATCCCAACATCATCCCTGAGAAATTTGATTTAATGGTCATTGATTTAAAAGACTGTTTTTTTTCTATCCCTCTGCATGAACAAGATCGTGCCTTATTCGCTTTTACACTACCTCGCTTAAACAACTCCTCTCCCTCCTCCCGCTTTCAGTGGAAAGTCCTACCTCAAGGCATGCTTAATAGTCCCACCATGTGTCAACACTATGTCAATAATGTCTTGCTACCCTATCGTTCAGCTTTTCCACAATTTCTGGTGTATCACTACATGGACGATATCCTTGTTGCAGCTCCTGGGCCACTGGGTACGGTGTTCACTTCATTCTCCTTCCTGAAAGCCGTTCTTGCAGAAGGAGGTTTGTACATAGCACCTGAAAAGGTGCAAGTACTAATTCCATACGCATATCTGGGCTATAGAATGCTTTCTGCTACTGCCTATCCTTCACTTCCCTCTCTGTCTCTGTCTTCTCAACCCACCTTGGTTCAACTTCAGCAATATCTGGGTACCATTAACTGGGCCCGACCTTTCCTGTCTTTAACCACGGATATTCTTTCTCCATTGTTTGAGGCCCTTACCTGGGGGAAAAAGCCTGCTGACATAATATCCTTGCAGCAACCTCAGCTTCAAGCAATAACTCTCATAGAAGAGAATATCCGAAAAATATGGGTAGACAGAGCTGCTGCCAATACTCCTTTAGATATGGTCATTTTGGCCACCCCGAGGCTTATGACCGTGGCAGTAACTCAAAAGGACCAAAAACTCCACATCATAGAGTGGATCCATCTTTCCCACACGCCATGATGCTCCATCACTTCCAAATCAGCTCAATTGGCTCAATTGATCATAAAAGGTAGGAGTCGTGCAAAATTACTTATGGGAATAGATGTCTCCACACTTTTCATGCCTTTTTCACTGCAAATATGGGAACCTCTATTCCAGAACTCCCAAGAAATCCAGTTTGCCTTAGCTGACTGGCCTGGACTAGTTTCCTGCCACCCGCCCGCTGATCCACATTTTCAAATCATTCGGACAATACCCATTTCTTTCTCCTCTCCCATCAGCAAAAGGCCTCTGGTCAACGCCTTGACTATTTTTGCTGATGGCAGTAGGGAATGAGGGGCATGCGCTTGGCAAAGGAATGGGGTGTGGCACACTAAAACCACCCCTGTGCAAACATCACCACAAAGGGCCGAGCTTGCTGCAACCATATTAGTCTTCCAGAATTTTAACGAACCCATCAACTTGATTTTAGACAGCCTATATGTTACTCAAATAGTCTCTACTATCCACGATTCTTACCTCTCTCCTGCTATTGATAAAAACCTCCTCTCTCTTTTTGTTACATTACAACACCTTGTTGCACAGCGTCAACACCCTTTCTTTGTAGCACACATCCGCAGCCACCAACCCTTCCCAGGAATCCTCCAGGAAGGCAATAATATGGCTGATCAAGCGGCTGCAGGCATCATGACATCACACACATTGACTCCTTGGGAGAGCCATTCTTATTTCCATCAAAACACCAAAGCTCTCATGAAACATTTTAACCTCACTATGGCCGAAGCCTCAGCCATTAGACAGCAGTGCCCCACCTGTAGTCAACAAGCCCATTCCATTCCCTTAGGGGTAAATCCCCGCGGGTTGAAAGCCTGTGAAATATGGCAGATGGACGTTACTCAGTTTCCTTCATTTGCCCCCTGGAAGTATCTGCATGTTACAATTGATACTTATTCAGGGTTTATAATGGCGACTCCGCAAAGAGGAGAAGCCTCCAAACATGTCATCAACCATTGCATTCGCACCTTTGCATCGTTGGGATGCCCGAAAGAAATAAAAACAGATAATGGTCCCGCATACACTAGCACAGCTATGTCAGAATTTTGCGCTAAGTGGCAAATTACCCACAAATTTGGGATTCCTTATAATAGTCAAAGACAAGCCCTGGTAGAGAGAGCGAACTTAACACTAAAAATAGCACTAGAACGACATTTGATCAAAGGGAAAAGAACCCTTGGCCTCCCGGCGATGCAAGACACCCTTAATCTCTGTCTTTATACACTCAACTTCCTCAACCTCTCTGGCACCCCTGCTATGACAGCAGCAGAGCGACATTTTTCCTCCCCCCCTCCCCTGATTCTCCCAAACCACAGGTATACTACCGCCAACTGCCAGACCCTACTTGGAAGGGTCCTGCTGCTCTCCTCACCTGGGGTCGTGGCTACGCAGCCATCCAGCTTCCAGATCGTGTCCTGTGGGTTCCTGGATGGCACATCAGACCATACCACCCCAAGGTAGAAAAGTCACCACCTGCAGACATATCAACATGATTCGTCCCGTTGCCTTGCCGACCCTCTTCCTCCTTCTTGCCGCACATGCCTCCAAGGTCTCCATTCCATCTCAAGTGACGTACTTCACGCCAGGCACTCCCCTCCTGCTGACCTGCACCGCATCTGGGGACATCTTTCCCCCCTACCTCAGATGGTCAACGCTCCCTAAGCCGTGGCCCCACATCTCCAGCAATGCTTCCTTCCAGATCAACACTTTTGAACATCCCCCTTGAACTACACTCCTCATACTTCCCCCACTGCCACCACCTATTATTGCTCCGGTCGACGCCTCTATGATTCCATAAGCAACATTTATGAATCCTGGACAGTCCTTAGACCCCGTTCACCTCATCATTATCACAGACAATTCGCAAGTCAGCCTGACATTTATGCTCAGGCCACCCCTTTTCTACATCGGATTAAGAGATCGCAGAACTCTGCCAGCGCATCAGATGGTTGCACCCCCTGCCTGACCAAAACCACGCAGGCAGGCTCCACTCAACTAACTCTCATCTACCATACCCAACAACCGCAGAAGTGCCTTCCTATGGGAAAAACTTGCCAAAACAATGGGACCATGTACCATCTATGCAAAAGGAACTCAAAAACTATTTGCTACGATCCCAAGACAGCTGTACATCTCAACGTCACCTTATGGGTGGGACTTCCAAGAACCTCTGGCAGATCCGATCCTGAGGGGGAAGGAAAACTTTATTACCTAAACCACACCACCGTGCTCAAGGACGGTACTAACCCAATTGTTTTAATCTTTGATGTTTGTGTTGCTTGTTCTAAACCAGGGGGACATTCATGCGGGTCGGATGACTGGAAATCAACGTACGCCCACAATCATAAATACTTGTGTCATACGCCCATTAACTGGGCCATGGGGAACCCCAACCAATGGACCCCTTGTGGAGGTTCCATTGAGTGCTCGGGTTGGTCTTGTGTCTGTGATTATACCGGGGGAGGGTACTCAGGTTGCAATCATCTGTCACATTTCAAACGAATATCAGGGTCTACCACAGACAATAAGGTAGAAATCACTATCTCCAGGCAACACCCTGCCTTGGAAACTTATGGTATAGGGATTGATGGCACAGGAATAGACCCAAATACTTACATTACCATAAAAACTGAAATAATTTATGAAGGCAAGGAAACATCATTAGGCTGGTCAGTATATAATAATTTAAGGAAATTAGAAAAAGCCCCTGATACCAGCATTATTGCAAAAAACTTGTTCATGGATATGGCAGAAAAAATTGCAAAACAACTTGCAGTAACCATGTCTTCTGTAGGAAACATAACAGCTAGAATAGCTTCCGATCCACTTATCTGGACAATTACCACTAACTTAATTGGCAGAAACTGTTTTTCCCGAAATGGGTCCACTCCAGTAGGACACCTCCTTTGCTTAGGTACATGGGATAACTCCTACCAGACTTGGACAGCACCTGACAATGCTACCACCACACCTGCCAAGTTCAACACCTCCCTCCTACCTTATCTCTATGACACAACATCCTCCCAAATTTGGACAGCTCCAAATAACATGTATTGGATTTGTGGTAACCTAGCCTATCCGTCCCTTCCAGCAGATTGGCAAGGATCATGTGTATTGGGGTGGATAAGACCTTCCTTTTTCCTCCTACCGATCTCCATTAAGCAAGAACTGGGCATCCCTGTGTATGATACATTATCCCGCAGGAAAAGAAACACCGATAATGCCTTTGCAGGTTTCCCCTGTCAATCAGAATATGAAGGGGACACCTGGAGCTCAGAAAGAATAGTCTGCACCTACAACATTGCTAGTTGGGCCCAAGACGGGTCCTGGGGGTACAGAACCCCCATATACATGATTAATAGAATTATTCGTTTACAAGCTGTTTTAGATTTAGCAGTTCAACGTATAGACAAGGCTCTAAACACTCTAGCGACTGCTACGGACAAATTAGGCACAGCTGTCTACCAAAATCGTTTAGCTTTAGACTACATACTAGCCAAAGAAGGAGGGGTATGTGGCAGGTTCAATCTTACGAACTGTTGTCTTCAAATTGACAAAGTTGGCAAAGTAGTAGCACAATTAACAACTGAGATGCGACAATTAACCTACAATCCTAATCAAGTATGGTAAGGTATTGATTTTAAGAATATTTTTAGTTCTTGGTTCCCTAAACTACCAGGATTACAAGCCATAGTAGCTCTCATAGGTATGATTGCTGCAGGATGCGTTATTCTTCCATGTGTGTTACCAATATTTGTTCGTACCATCTCCAATAGTCTGTCTTTATTAGCTGAAAAGCGCGCCATTGCACCGGTTAATGCCCTCTGGGAAAAAGAACCTCTGTACAAAGTCATACCCTCAGAAGACCCTGATGTGTGCGTTCGCACAAGTTTTTGCATGGGTAGTGACGAAGATCCAGAAGAATTTCCTCCATATAAAACTAAAACAGAGGAGATGCTGTAATGGGCCAATTCCATTGTGTGCCAAGCCTCACATGAGCAACCTCAATAGTTCCAGTACATGCCAGGTCTCACGTAGGCTGAAAGCAGGTACTAGGAACAAGGCCATTAACATGTCACAAGGGCAGTTAACTGAAATGCAGGCGTTGGTTTGCTAGTTTAAATTGACCATGGCATTGTGATTGGAAGATACTATACATCCACTAACATTCCTACGCATGTAACATAATGATTGGATGGAGCTCACCTCTTTTGTATGTTCTTAATAAAAAGAGTTCCCCTAACTCTGATCGGGGCAGCTCACCCAAGGTAGAACTTGCGTTGGTGTCTTTCTTGATGCATTCGACCACCCAGTGAGAAGCCTTCCATATGCGGAGCAAAGCCGCACTAAAAAAGGGATGCTTCTAGGGAAGTATCTTGAAATGAAACTTATTTAGCAATTTCCTTCTAGCACTCCTGAATATCTACAAATTTGAAAAGTATCTGCCTCTTCCAAATGACTGTGAAAAAGCACAGAGATCTGTGACAACTATACTATTTGCCTTAATATAATGTTGTCTTTTTTGACTAGTTACGATCTGCAGAAGATACGAATAAGCAATATTCCATCATCACAATCATAAATCATAATGATCAATCATTGGTCATAACACAACACTAAAGAGACCATTGCATTCACTCAGTGGTTTCTGATTTTTAGCTTTATAACATGTCATTCAATTGCTCTTTATCATTTTATGAAAAGGAGACTGCATTTTTTTCCCAGTTGTAGCCAGGAGATCTTCAACCAAATTGAGAATGCCAAGGCAAAACCTTACTTTCCAAAATGATAGCTGAGAAAATGAGTTGCATGAATAGCAAAAAAAAAAAAAAAAAAAAAAGATGTTTCAAATTCCAAAAATGTGGTCAGCTCTTGGGAATTGTTGGTTTATTGTAAGCTTTTGTGTTCTAGTTTTGTAAGATACTCCAAGTCTTGTTGATTTCTTCTTATTCGGATCAGATGTTACCTCCCTTTCTCATGTACAGAAGATGCAGTATATGAGATATTATGGATTTTTTGAAGATATGGACTTTCTATTTGAAATGGAGAAGTAAATACTCATGTATCCTTCTGCATCCTTTTAGCAACATTGCTATATTTCTCCCATGACATCTTTTAAATGTTATGTGTTTATTGGACACAATGTCTTCATTACCCAGCATTGGGGAAAAGAATGCTGTTGAGTGTTCCATCAAATTCCATTGAGTATTAATTTAGAATATTGTTAATTTAGGAGAATGGCAATTATGATCTCCAGAAATTCAACTAGGGTACAATTATTTTCAACAATATATTAGCTTGAAAGTTCAGACATATAATAATTCAAGAGAACAATTAGCTATTGAGTTAAGATCCCATTGTTTCCAATGGGAGGTAATTCAGAAGAATTCTTTAATCCTATACCTGCTTATAACAATCTGCATATTTTATGATAGTTTTGCTGAAAGCTGGCAGCGATTTCCAATTTTCAGCAAAACCAGCCCCATTGTGAATCATGCCTATCCTTAATAATTTTATTATTCACTTAGCAACCACTGCAAAATGGTTGTAAAAAAGGATCGGTCATGAAGGTGACCTGATCAGTGACCATTTTGACATACAGGTACTCCTTGACTTACAACCACAATAGAGCCCCAAATTTCTGGTTTTTTATTCAGAGTTTTTTATTTTTATTTTTTACACATCTCTTCATGTGAGCAACATGATTCCAGATTACAATATGTATACATAGCCATAGTTACACTTTCAACTTTCTTAATTAATATCACTTCAAATTATTATCTAATCTTTAGATAAATTTCCCTTTCATATTTCAATTAATTAATTCAATATCAAAATCATTTCATCCTCACATATATTTTCAATTCTTTATCCCCTATTATTTCCATTTTCAGTTTACCACCTATTTTATGTTACCTTATGTACATTATCATCTATAACTTTCTCAAGACCAATATATAATTAGACAGACAATGAAAGAAAAAACAAGTAAAAGTAAAGTAAGATTAATACATTTAGGATCCACATGGTATATCTCCTCATCTACAATATATATTATATCTATTCCAGACATATTCATATAATCATTTCATATACCCTGTTTCTCCAACAATACGGCCTCCCCCAATAGAAAGTCCCAGCATGTTTTATAGGCATGAAATGAAATTAAGCCCCTCCCCCACAAATTAAGGCCTATATTAAAACATGCAAAATGGGGGGGAATGGTGGGGGGGCTTGCCTGCATTAGGAAGTACTTTTGTTGCACACCCAGATGTGGTGCTGCCTGCATTGACCCTGATACGAAGTGCCCCACCAATGCCGAGGTCAACATCCAAGCCGTCGCCGCCCGCCCGAAGATGCAAGGGGAGGGAATTAAGTCACCCCCGAAAAGACAGCCTAGCCATTTTTTCGGGGCTCAAAAAAAAATAAGACCCAGCCTTATTATATGAGAAACACGGTATTTTCTTTGCTTCCAAAATTAACCTATATAATTTTAATAAATTTTCATTCCCCTGCTTTTGATCAAAATTTCTGTTGTTAAGTGAGATATTTGTTAAGTGAATTTTGCCCCATTTTATGACCTTTCTTGCCTCAGTTGTTAAGTGAATCACTGCAGTTGTTCAGAGAATCTGGCTTCTCCATGGACTTTGCTTGTCAAAAGGTTGCAAAAGAGGATCACATCACAATGGGACACACCGACTGTCATAACTATGAACCAGTTGCCATGCATCTGAATTTTGGTTATATGATCATGGGGATGCTGGAAAAAACATAACTGTGAAAGATAGTCATAAGTCACTTATATAAAGATTAGGAAGAAGGATTATAGTAAATAAAGCAAGAGACCTTAATAGTGTATTAATGTAGGTATGTATATAATAATATAAATAAGATATATGTATTTGTCGATGCCAAAATGTTGTTACAAAATATGTGAGATTTGTATTTTTGAAAACTGCAATAAAAACATTTTTTTAAAAAAATTATCTAGAGATATGCCACGTTTATCTGCAAAAAAACTGATATATTTTTAAAGCATCAAAACATGAAGTTTCTTGACCCCTTAACATATGCATCACAAATCTAGCCCTCCATCTAAACTATCATAGTAAGGGTGCCTTCAAGGCAATATTGATTCCCAGTGACCATCTGGACATCAAAATAACAGAATTGGAGGGGACCTTGGAGGTCTTCTAGTCCAACTCCCTACTCAAGAAACCTTCTGTTCCACTACTCAGGAGACCCTATGCTATTTCAGACATATGGTTTTCCAATCTCTTTTTACTTCGAGTGTTGGAATACCCACAACTTCTGGAGGCAAGTTGTTCCACTGGTTGATTGTTCTCACTGTCAGGAAATTTCTCCTTTGTTCTAGGTTGGTTCTCTCCTTGATTAGTTTCCACCCACTGATTCATGTCCTGCCTTGAGGTGCTTTGGAGAATAGCTTGACCCCTTCCTCTCTGTGGCAGCCCTTCAAATATTGGAACACTGCTATCATGTCACATTTATTGGCAAAATTTTGGAAGTGGTTGGCCATTGTTTTCTTCCTAGGTTGAGAGAGAGTGACTGGCCCAAAGTCACCCAAACAGCTAAGGCAGGACTAGTTCTGAAGGTTTCTACCCTTAACCACGTTCTCACAGTAAGGGACTATAGTTTAAGTGTCAAAACTTGGTCAGGAACATCAGACTGAGATGACCCCACAGATAGGATGCAAGAAAAAGGTAATGGAGATGAGAAATGAGACCAGTCAGAAGAGGAGGTATGACTGAGTGTTGACAATTTAGAAGAAAATCAGAATGTAGTACTCAGTTAGTCCTCAAGGAAAGTTCATATGGAAAATAAAATCTTGTATTTTTTTCTTGATAGAATTTTGTCATAATTTTCCATAGGATACTGCTGTACACAGATCTCTACATCCCTGATAAGAATGTACAGAAATGTAGTCTATTTCAACACATTTTGATCCTCAGAAAAATATTAGCATTATTGTAAGAGTATCATTGCTGAGACACAAAGGTGCTTTTTTCAAGAGGCAACTGGACTTCTTTTTTTTTTCTTTGAAGACAATTTGCTTCTCATCCAAGAAGCTTCTTCAGCTCTGACTGGATGGTAGGAAGAATTTAGCATCAGAATTTAATATATGGATGGATCATGATTGTCCAGGAGAGGAACTTGTGTCTCCATGATGTAAATTCCAGACTTCCTTCACTTCCTTCAGAGACCCTGCAGAATTCTCTTTGATCTGAGATTACTTCAGGGGAATATTTGGAATCATTCTCTTGGACCAATTTATGTTTCCTCTTCTCTTTCCCCTTCTAAACAAGATACCATTCCTTGAATTATGAAAGAAAGATGACACAAAACTGCCTATGTCATATGAAAAAAAAAAATCAAAGTTTTACATTTAGGCAGGAAAAATCATAGGTATAAGTACAGTTTAGACAAGACCTGGCTCAAAAACAGTAACTATGAGAGGGACCTAGGACTCCTAGTGGATGATCATTTGAATATGAGCCAGTAATGTGCAGCAGCTGCCGAAAAGTTAATACAATTCTGGTTGTATAAACAGAGGCATAGAATCAAGATCACGTGAAATATAAGTACTGCTTTATAAAGCAATAGTAAGATCACACCTGGAATACTGCATCCAGCTTTGGTCACCACTAGAAGTGGTATTCAGCAGGTTCTGACCAGTTCTGGAGAACCAGTAGCAGAAATTTTGAGTAGTTTGGAGAACTGGCAAATGCCACCTCTGATTGGAGATTTTACAGTATCCTTCTCTTGCCATGCCCACCAAGCCACATCTACAGAAACCAGTAGTAAAAAAATCTGAATCCCACCACTGGTCACCACATTTTAAAAAAAGATGTTGAGACTTCGGGAGAAAGTGCAAATAAGAACAACTAAAAGATGATTAAAAGCCTGGAGACTTGGGTTTGGCTAGTCTAGAGAAAAGAAAAAACTAGGGGGGACATGATAGCTGTATTCCAGTATTTGAGAGGCTGCCACAAAGAGGAGGGGGTCAATTTATTTTCCAAAGAATCAGAAGGCAGGACAAGAAACAATGGATGGAAACTAATCAAGGAGAGAAGCAACCTGGAACTAAGAAGAAACTTCCTAACAGTGAGGACAATTAACTAGTGGAACAGCTTATCTTCAGAAATCATGGGTGTTCCATCACTGGAGGTTTGTAAGAGGAGATTGGACAGTCACTTGTCTGACCTAGTATAGCTTCTCCTGCTTGAACAGGAGGCCTCCAAAGTCCCTTCCAGTTCCATTCTATTCTAATTCTATTCTAATTCTAATTTCTCTGCACTTTTAAAAAAATGTCTTGCTTTTTCTAAAAATTAAACTAGCTCCAAAAATTTCTTAACAGTTCCTCAAAAATTAAAAGAGCCCCTAAAATAGGATAATTTACACATAATTCAAAACATGAAACAAACACAACTATTGACCATTTTTATTATTAAAAATACATATAAATAGTTTTACATATTTTGTGCTACCTAATCTGGTTTCCCATTCCAGAGTTTCAGCAGAGCAGCTTTCATTTCTTTGTTCCTAAGGGTATATATTAATGGGTTTAACAAAGGTGTTACTGTGGTGTAGAACATGCTCACCACACCATCCATGGAGTCCTGAGAAGCTGGCCTTACATAATGGTACACCACAGGCAGATAATATATGACCACCACAGTAAGATGGGCAGTGCAAGTTGAGAAAGCTCGGCGCCGTCCTTCACTACTACTAATTCTTAAAATAGCCATGATGATGTAAACATAGGATGCTAGGATAAGGAGAAAGCAAGTCATTGCTACAAGGCCAATATCAATGAAGGTCATCAACTCATTAAGTTTTGTATCAGCACAAGCCAACTTCAATATGGCAGGAATGTCACAGAAGACATAGTCAATACGGTTTCTTTGTCCATAAGGTAAGCGAAAGGTGAGCGATGTTTGAAATGTAGAGTTGAGGCAGCCACCAATTATGGTACCCAAGGAGAGGATGAGACAGAGTCTCCAGCTCATGATGGTACCATAGTGGAGTGGTTTACAAATGGCCAAGAAGCGGTCATAAGCCATCAAGGTGAAGAGAAGGCTTTCTGCACATCCCAGGAAGTTGAAAAAAAATATTTGAGTCACACATCCAGAAAAAGAGATCATATTCCCCCCAGGGTTGAATCCTGCAATAACTGTAGGGACCACCACTGCTGAAAAGGCCATGTCTAGGATGGAGAGATGACACAGGAACCAGTACATGGGCTTGTGAAGTTGAAGATCAGAGATCACCACCAAGACAATCAGTGAATTCCCAACAAGAGTGAGTGCAAACATGATCGAAAAGAAGAGAATCAAGGAGAGCTTAAATTCTTCTGGATATGGGAACCCAGAGAGGACAAAATTGTCTGGGGTGGTTTGATTTGAGCAGTCCATGTGTCTGCTTTGCTTACACTTACTTCAGCACTTTGAGGAGTGAGAGATTTTTAGGAGGAATGTTTCATTTCCAGATAGTTCTTAACTGAGGAAAGTCTTGGCAACTTATATGAGCCATGGTGCACAGTGGTTAGAGTGCAGTACTGCAAGCTACTTCTGCTGACTGCTGGCTGCCTGCAAATTTGGCAGTTCAAATCTCACCAGGTTCAAGATTGACTCAGCCTTCCATCCTCCTAGGTGGGTAAAATGAAGACACAAATTGTTGGGGGCAATATGCTGTATATGCTCTGTAAACTGCTTAGAGAGGTCTGTAAAGCACTGTAAAGCATATATAAGTCTAAGTGCTATTACTATTTGCATTCTGCAAGTTTTGCCTTTATGGCCTAAGGAGGTTTAACAGACTCCAATCTTCTTTCAAAAATAAAAACCTGCATCACCCCATCATTAATGTCAATGCCATCCTTATATGACAGATTTATATCTCAGTTATTTCCTAAGCATTTGGGAATTATAACAGTTCTAATAAATTAATGTATATGTCAAAAAGTAGCTGCTGGATACCTTAAGTGGAATTAGCATTGTGTCAGTTCTCAGTCACATCCTCAAACATATTATTAGTTCCTTCTTGTCAACATTCTAGCCTTACAGATATATTTATAGTGTATCTTTAATTAGGGTCTAATTCTTTGTCAGTTCCTCATAAAAATAAATGGGAAAAAAAACCACCTCTCAAAATCTGAGACAAAATTTTGGAGTTAATGATGTTCTAGGGAAAAAAAAGAGAGGCTCAACTTATCCCCCAAAGCATCTGAAGGCAAAATAAAGAAATGACGGATGGAAACTAATCAAGGGGAGAAGCAACCTAAAGCTAAGGAGAAACTTCCTGACAGTGAGAACAATTAATCATTGAAACAACTTGCCTCCAGAAGTTGTGAATGCTCCAAAACTGGAAGTTTTTAAGAACAAGAGATTGGATAACCATCTATCTGAAATAGTGCAGGGTTTCCTGCCTGAGCAGGGGGTGGGGGTGGGGTTAGACTAGAAGACCTCCAAAATCCTTTCCAACTCTGTCATTCTGTTAATAGTTAAAATTTGTCCAACAAATAAATGGATTGTAACACTACAGGTAATCATCAAGTTAAAACAGTTAATGATCTTTCTAAGTTGTAACATCATTGAAAAAAGTGACCGCTTGCACACCTACGACCATTGCAGAATCAAACTTCAGATGCTGTGTCATCTTTTAAGACCTTCAGAAAAACAAAGTCAATGGTGAAGCCAGATTCCCTTAACAACCATTCTACTAACTTAACAACTGCAGTCATTCACTGAACAACTATGGAAAGAAGGATCATAAAATGGGGCATCACTCATTTAACAATTGTCTCATTTAGAACCAGAAATTTTGGCTCAATCTTGGTCAAAAATTGAGGATTACCTATATATTCCTAGGTTCCTGAAACTGTGGAGGTGCAATAGTCTTGGTTACCTAGAATTTTGTGAAATTTGTGCTGGGGAAAGAAGTTATTCTAAAGTTAGAAGTGTAAATTCTCAATATTGTTCTCAGTATTTCTTTTCTAACATTTAAATAGGTGTAAGGAAATTCTGTTAATTCTGTTTCAGCATGAATTTGGCAGGGATTTTTGTCTACAAGTGGATGTACTGTATGTTTGTGTCCAATCTTTCTTTTTTGAGCTCCAAATCAGACCCATATATTTATTTACAACTCATTATGAGTCACAGTGGCACAGTGGTTAGAGTGCAGTGCTGCCGGCTACTTCTGCTGCCTGCTTGCAATTTGGCAGTTCGAATCTCACCAGACTCATCCTTCCGGGGTGGATAAAATGAGGATCAAAAATTGTTGGGGGCAATATGCTGACTATGTAAACCACTTAGAGAGGGCTGTAAAGCACTATAAAGTGGTATATAAGTCTAAGTGCTATTCCTATTGCTATTACAATCCCACTCCAATTTACTTGGACTTTGAAGGGTGAACAACAATTGAAAAATGAGAGTTTCCCCCCATCTAGACTGATAGGTTGGGTTGTAAGGGAGGAAATGGGCCTGAGCCAGCAAGTAAGGTAAGAGATGCCAGGGAGAACAAGTTTAAATTTTTTGCAACATTTCCACTCAAGAAGAAGCAAACCATTATCAAGCAAGCAGACAGGAACCTGTTAACTTGGATCAACCACCTAATCTAAAGCAAAAGTCTGGGTTTACACCAAAGAAAGTAATTTGACATGGATGGTGGACATCACATGGTTCTGCCTAATTGGACAATATCTGATACACAAATATGAAGGATTGGTTGCTGTTCCATCTCATATGCATATACAAACACAGGTCATATGAAAGCTCAATAAATTCTGCTCTGAAGTGACCATGCAGAACATCATGGAGATCCTGGTCCACAGATCATTGGCCTTACCTTCATATAGATTGTGCAGAGCCTGCAGAAGACTCACTGGTCAAAACACAACATGGAAAACAACCTTGCATGGACAATTTTGGGGGGATAATTTCCCTTTTCATTCTAATTTGTCAATGTCTTGGCAAAAGAGAAATTCAATCCATTTTTCATATTTCAAAAAGCTCTGCTTTTTGAGGACAATTTGACTAGGTGTGCCATGAATGTCTAATGCTACTGTTGGAAGAGAAACTGGAAACTATCAAGCTTGATAGCATCTCATTCTGTTCTCTTCTGTTCCAGAAGGTTTACTGGACAAGTATATACATGAGGGGTCCTTGGTGCTCTCTGAGCTTGCTTGTTTTCTTGCAGATGTTTCATTACCCTAACTAGGCAACATCATCCCTGCTGTATAGACAGCACATAGTCTGTCTCTTCAGCAATGTAATTTGAGTTGCACCAACTATACCTTCACCCAGGCAGAGTTATGCAGATGGAGAGACCAAGACTTTTTTTACAATGATTGAGATAATTAGACCCAACAAGGGTGTTGTATTTCCAAAAAGAGACTCTTGTATTGCAAAATATAAATTTAATGTGATCCAGATTCTTTCCTGGTCATCTGGATTCCCTCCTAACTTGGATTAGGTCTTTTTCTCTTTCAGATCTTAGAGATCCTTGAAGTGCTGTTCTGAGTTTATTATGGATTCTGGCAAGAGAGAAATGAAAAAAAGAAGTAGGCAGATTCAGGTAGGAGTCCTTTAACACTTCTTTCTCCACAGCTTTTTAGAATGTTTTGTCCTCCAAGAACATTCTGGGACCATTCCCCAGATAGTGACAGAAGCCCTGTTGAGCTTTCTGCTAAATTCCATTGTGCCTGGAAACTGCAATTTTTTTTACTGATTTAAGAGAAAGGCAATTACTGTTGCCTTATATTCCATGGAGCATAATTATTTTTGAACAAAGAAAGACACAGACACTGACAATTAATTGGAAATTAATTGGAGTTAAGCAGCCTGAATGGGATCTATGACAATTCACTACAGCCAATTCGCCATGGCCAACTTGCCACAGTCAACTCACCAAGGCTAACTCACCACAGGAGTGACTCACCATGGCCAACTCTCTGCAGGACAACTTGCTGCAGGACAAGAGTTACACTAATATCAAAGAAATGGTGGAATAAAATCATTAAAGAAATGATGCAAAAGGAGGGACAAAATGAAATGGGAATGACAAAAATTAAAATATTTTTTATTTTATTTTAAATAATTAAATAGAATTGTTAAATTTTCCATATCAAAATCATGACATTAACTGCTGACCATGTTCAAGAGAATCATAATAAGTTGTACACACAGTTGCTGTTTATTCTGGATATGTTCTGACCCAAGCCTTGTTCAAATTAAACAAACACAAACTGTGTATAAAAGCAAACCTTTTTTAATATGGTGCTCAGAATTCAGTGCATTCCCAGCCAAGAGATATTTAATTGTCCAATATCAAAAGCAAGCCCTTTCAAGGTTGCAAAAGGCTGCCAAGAACAGAAGACTAATTACTGATTAAATATCCACCAACAGAAGTTTCAAAAACAAACCGGAGCAAGCAGGGCTTCAATGAGGACTCTAAGTGTAAAGAACTTCTTTGCTTCCTGCAAAGAACACGTCCCCAAGGGCTGGTTTTTATCCCTTATGGGAAGGTCCATCACCTTCCAGCCTTACTCCCGAGTCGCCCTTGCTGCTTCAGTTGCTCTTTCCTACGAGCAGCCCTGCACGCACGCACACTGAGCACAGGCTCCCTGGGGTCCTCTGTGTCACTGCTGCCAGACTCCACAAGCTCTGAAGGCAACACCCCACTCTCCAATAGTCCTGGCCCCATCCCTGCATCTCACGCAGGCCCCTCATCTGAGTCCTTGCTATCAGAGGCCTCTGGCATCCACACCTGCTGCCGGCAAACCACAATAGGATACCCACCCCAGAGTTTCAGCAGAACAGTTTTCATCTCCTTGTTCCTAAGGGTATATATTAATGGGTTCAACAAAGGGGTTACTGTGGTGTGTAGAACATGCTCACCACACCATAGCAAATACATATAAAAATGTTTTACATATATTCTGCTACCTACTCTGGATTCCTACCCCAGACTTTCAAAAGAGCATTTTTCATCTCCTTGTTTCTAAATGTGTATATTACACCATCCATGGAGTCATGAGCAGCTGGTCTCAGATAATGGTACACCACAGGCAGATAATATATGACCACCACAGTAAGATGGGCTGTGCAAGTTGAAAAGGCTCGATGCCATCCTTCACCCCTATTAATTCTCAAAATAGCCATGACGATGTAAACATAAGATGCTAAGATAAGGAGAAAACAAGTCCTTCACTACTACTAATCTTAAAAATAGCCAGGATGATGTAGACGTAGGATGCTAAGATCAGCAGAAAGCAGGTCATTGCCACAAGACCAACATCAATGAACATCACAGACTCGTTAAGTTTTGTGTCAATGCAAGTCAATTTCAGCATAGCAGGAATGTCACAGAAGACATCGTCAATGTAGTTTTTCTGTCCATAAGGCAAGTGAAAAGTGAGAAATGTCTGAAGTGTGGATTGGAGGGGCCCTCCAATTATGGTACCCAAGGAGAGAATGAGACATGTTCTCTAGCTCATGATGTTGCCATAGTGGAGTGGTTTACAAATGGCCAAGAAGCGGTTGTAAGCCATCAGAGTGTAGAGAAGGCTTTCTGAACATCCCAGGAAATGAAAAAAAGAATACTTGAGTTGCACACCCTAGAAAAGAAATGACTTTCCCCCCAGGATTGAATTCTGCAATAATTTTGGGAACCACCACAGAGGAAAAGGCCATATCCAAGATGGAAAGATACACAGGAACCAATACATGGGCTTGTGCAATTGAAGGTCAGAGATCACCAAGATGATCAGAGAATTTCAGAAAGTGTCAGGATGAACATGATCAAGAAGAAGAAAAGCAAGGGAATCTTGAGCTCTTGTGGATACGGAAACCCAGCAAGGATAAACATTCTTGGTGCTGTTTGATTCAGACATGCCATGTGTTGGTTATTCTTATCAGTTTTTTGAGCTATGAGATATTTTGAGTGAGACTTTGGAGTTTCTTCCCAGTGGATAGGAGATGTTGACAGGTTATGCCATTTTGTAGTCCTAGTATTGGATAGACTTCATGCACTACAGCCCGCTCTTTTTTCAAGTGCAGGAAATTATATCATTCTCATTCAGTTAAGCATCAAGTGGGTAGATATAAAATAATGAATGGATAAGTGAGTGAATAAAAGAAAGAAAGAAAGAAAGAAAGAAAGAAAGAAAGAAAGAAAGAAAGAAAGAAAGAAAGAAAGAAAGAAAGAAAGAAAGAAAGAAAG
>NW_020716999.1:143015-173245 GCF_900518725.1 Notechis scutatus | reverse complement strand
ATATATATATACACATATACATATATATATACACATATACATATACATACACACACACATATGTATATATGTATATGTATGTATATGTATATATATAATTTACATATATAACTATTGAACACAATGTGAACATTCTAGCATTTCTTCCACCATACACACTAAAATAAAAGAAAACAACATATATACTATTTACACATCGCTAGATTTGTACAGTTGTTTTTGACCAATATACTCATTTTGGTACACATACAGTGTCACATTCTGGGTCTAATAAGCCTAATTATTTTATGTTCCAACTCCCACCTCTCAATTCCAACCATTCATAAAATCTGTTCCATATATCATAATATTTAGTCTCCCCTTTGTTTTTTAGTTGTAATATTAGTCTATCCAATTCTGTGCAAACCAATATTTTCTTTATTATCTCCCTTTTTGAAAGTGTATTGTCACTTTTCCATTATTGAGCATATACCATTCTTGCTGCTGTCAGAATGTGTAATATTAGATATACTGACCCTTTATTATAGCCCTCTCTTGTAATTCCTTGTAAAAATATTCCTGATTTGAATTCTAAACATTGACCAACCATTTTTTCTAACCACATCTGGATCTGTTGATAAAATTCCCTTGCTTTTTTGCAAGTCCACCACATGTGGTAATATGTGCCTGGTAGTTGCCTAGGATTGAACTCTCAACCTTATGAGTGGGATGCAGGCATTTCCAACATTTCGGGGATGTATTACTAAATATTTTGGCCAATCTTGCTGGGGAAAGATGCCATCTGTAAAATATTTTATACAAATTCTTTTTGAATGATGTGGCCAATGTTAATTTCCTGTTTCTTTCCCAAATTTTTTGCCACCTATCCATTTCAATGTTGTATCCAAAGCTTTTGGCCCATACCACCATTGTCTCCTTAACTTGTTCTTCCTCCATGTTGTAGTCTAGTAGATATTTATAAATTACCTTTATCAATTTATCATCCATCCCCACTATTTGTCTGGTATTGTCAATTCTCTATTAATACCCCACACTTTCACATCCTTCTCACAACATGATTGTATTTGTAGGTATGACCTTCACTGCTACCAATCTTCAAAATGGCTGTGAGGATATAAGCATAAGAAGCTAGGATGAGGAGAAAGCAGGCCATTGTTATAAATTTCACCCCTTGTTCTTTTAGTTCTAGTCTAGTTTTCAATTCACCTTTTTTGTTTAATACATCCTTGTATGAGACAATTTTTTCTGTATTTATAAGATTTGGGTGCACCAGCACTTTCAGAGTGGAGAGTCAGACTGGTATCCCAACCAACACTCTACAAAAAAAAGTTGGAATATCACATCTCCTACATGGTGGAAAGGATATTTGGTGGAGTTCATCCACTTCTATATGCAAAAGAGCAGAACTAATTGAGGTTGGCTGAAGAATGACAATGTAAACTTCAAACTCTGGTTGGATGGGGTCCTTTCTAGGAGAAGACTTAGGCAACACCTAACATGAATCTTTGTAGTTATCAGGTTTCCTTCAGTGTTGCTTACACCTCAGATACTTTCCTGAGCATCTGTTCAGTCTTCCTCTTGAAACTACATGCAGCTAGGAGGACCACTTCTTCTGATTCCACTTTTGATTCCATTTCTCAACACCTCTAAGCAAGTCAGCACCCCACCTGCCTAGTTAAGAATGATGTGATTACATACAACAGACTGAATCATTGGAACAAAGCTGTTCATCCCCACGTATATAATCAATTGAGCCATAAAATAACTTAGATGTCCATTATGGAAGCAGGACATCAATTTGAGTGTTGACCATATTACTTTTTAATATTGAAAATTGTTTTGGGTATACCCAAAGGTGCTTTTTCAAGAGGCAACTGGACTTTCTGGTTTTTGTCTGAAAAAGCTTCTTGTCTTGGGTATAGTTCCTGCTATCTACTATGAATTCCCACCCCAGAGTTTCACCAGAGCAGTTTTAATATCCTTGTTCCTAAGTGTATATATCACAGGGTTCAACAAAGGGGTGATGGTGCTGTACAACACTCTTACCACACTATCCACAGAGTCCTGAGAACCTAGCCTCATATAATGATAAAATACAGGCAGATAATATATGCACACCACAGTAAGATGGGCAGTGCATGTGGAGAAGGCCCTCTGCCATCCTTCACTGCTACTGATCTTCAAAATGGCTGTGAGGATATAAGCATAAGAAGCTAGGATGAGGAGAAAGCAGGTCATTGTTATAAAGCTCACATCAATGATGCTCATCAACTCATTAAATTGTATGTCAACACAAGGCAGCTTCAGCATTGCAGGAATGTCACAAAAGACATAGTCAACATAATTGTCCTCTCCATAAGGCAAATGAAAGTTGAGAGATGTCAGAAATGCAGAATTGAAGCTGCCTCCAATTAAGGTACCCAAGGAGAGGAAGAGGCAGGCTTTCTGGTTCATGATGTTGATATAATGGAGAGTGTTACGAACTAAGCAAACGCACTGGTTTTAAATCCTAATAGTTTTACTTCCACAGCAGGCTCGTAATCCTGCACTTTTCACTGGCCCGCAGTTAGCAGATCGTGATTGGTCGTTTCCGACTAGTCTGATTGGCTGATAGCAGGTCGCCGCTGATTGGATGCTTCCAGCGCGGCAAACTTAAATCATTGGACACTGTGACAGCAGCCAGCTCTATAAAAGGAGCTGCTGCTACCCTAGTTGTTTTTCTCTTTCTGAAGTCACTAATAAAGAGTTGAGTCACTATTCGATGCCTCGTGTCCGTTCGTTGCGCCCACTCCTCCAGATCTAACACTGGCGACGAGGGTGTGATGCGGAGACGAGAGAGCTGACTGAACACTCGCTGAGCACCTAGCAGAGCACGTGGCTAAGAGCGCAACCGCTAGCGACAGAATGACCAGCAGCGCCATACCACCTGCTCCATTCGACCCGGCTAACGAAGACTGAGACTCATATATGGACAGGTTCCAGATGTTCCTGGAGACCAACAATCTAAAAGATGCTACGCCTGGCAAGAAACGAGCTGTATTCCTGACCCATTGTGGGCCCGCCGTTTTTAAAATGGCAAAAGCACTCGTGAAACTAGCCGAAGTCAAGACAATGGATTGGGACAACCTCGTGCCGATCCTCCGGGCCCATTATGCACCGGCGGTGCCAACACTCATCAGAAGACACGAGTTTTACTAGAGGGACCAACAGAAAAGCGAGAGTGTTGGAGACTTCATCGCTGATCTCAGGAACCTGGCAGGACTCTGTGGCTTCGCAAACCTCGAGGAAGCCTTGAGAGACCTAATCGTTCTGGGTCTAGAAGACCCTACGACCCAGAGCAAAATTATGGCGAAGGGAGACATCGGCCTCGCAGATGTCATCGCCGAAGCTACTGCAGCAGAAGCAACCAGGAAATCAGCCACTCAAATGCGCCGAGCGAACGCACCACACCGCCAACTCGCCAGTGACACTATGCCTTTCTCCGAAAAGCACACAACGACCACCCACCATGAGGACCTCGAGTCCTCATCAGAAAGCGAGGAAGAGGAGGTCAACCGCCTCAGGTCAGAACGCTACCAGTGAGACCAGCTGAACCCTAAATCTTCGCGGCAATGTGCTGGATGCGGGGGTAATCACCCGCGGTCAGACTGCAAATTCCTAGACGCAAATTCCTAGAGGAGACACATCGCAAAAGTATGCAGAAGCAAACGAGGATCCAGCCCAAACAGAAGAGAATATAATTTCCGGCAGACAACAGGCACCCCAACAGTAACTCGGGACCGCCTAAACAACCAATGGAGCCACTACCACTACAGAAATAGAGCACCCGCCAATTCAACTAGACGAGAAGAGACCCATCAAACCATCACAATCGGCCACGCTTCGTCCCTAGATGCAAGGAAAACCCGAGTGAAGGTTACCATTGCAAATCAACCATGTGTTATGGAAGTCGACTCCGGGTCATCCTTATCAATGGTCTCGTGGAAAACCCTCAAACAGCTGATCCCTGACATCCGTTGCCAGGACCTCAGCACTCAAAAAATCATATTAAAAGACTACCAAGGGAACAGAATCCCAGTTGCTGGTACCCGCCATGTCCAAGTATCTTTCAAAGACCACACTGCAACTCTTCCTCTTACCATCGTCGATCGAGATCGGCCCAGCTTGCTAGGCTTACAGTGGTTCGCGCCGCTAGGAATTGAACTAGCAGGCATACACCAGACCGGAAGCGATGACTGGGAAGCGGCCCTCGTCCAGGAATTCCAGGACGTGTTCACCGAGAAACTAGGCAAGTACAAAGGATCCCCCATATCGTTTAATCTCAGCTCTGATGTTGCGCCCATCCGCCTTAAGCCTCGTCGCGTGCCATTTGCACTCAAGCCAAAGATTGATGAACAATTGGACAAATTAATAGCCCAGGGCGTGTTGGAACCGATTGACCACGCCCGATGGGAGACCCCAATTGTAACCCCCATAAAACTTGACCGATCCTTGAGAATTTGTGGGGACTACCGGGCCACCCTAAATCACGCGCTTCAGCAGAGCGCTTACCCCATACCTGTGGTTCAACACCTCCTTCATTCCTTGGGAGGTGGAAAAATATTTGCAAAATTGGACCTAGCCCAGGCGTACCAGCAACTGCCCGTAGATGCACAGACTGCAGAAGCCCAGACTATAGTCACGCACAGGGGTGCATTCAAGTGTAATAGACTCCAATTCGGAGTGAGTGTAGCACCGGGTATATTCCAAAGTCTGATGGAGAGACTTTTACAGGGCATAAAAGGGGTTGTGCCCTACTTCGATGATGTCTTGATAGCTGCCCCCACTAAAAGCCTATTAGAAAAACGACTCAGAATGGTTCTCCAGAAATTCAAAGACGCTGGCCTGAAGGTCAAGAAAGACAAGTGCCAACTATGTACTGAGAGGGTTGAATTCCTGGGGTACCTTCTTGACAAACAAGGAATTCACCCTACTGAGAAAAAACTAGCTGCCATAAAAAATGCCCCAAGACCCAGGAATAAAACAGATCTCCAAGCCTTCCTGGGACTCATTAATTTTTATAGCATATTCTTGCCCCAGAAAGCAACCGTTGCTGAACCCCTGCATAGGCTCCTCGACAAGAAGGCGTCCTGGATCTGGGGACACCGGGAAGAACGAGCCTTTCAGCAAGTTAAAGACCTTTTAACTTCAGATGCTGTATTAATGCAATATAATGAGACTTTACTTTTAACTGTCACCTGCGACGCCTTACCGTTTGGAGTAGGAGCCATCTTGAGCCACATCCTTCCAAACGGAACTGAGGCACCTATTGCATTTTTTTCAAGAACCTTATCTAAATCCGAGAGAAACTATAGCCTACTCGATAAAGAGGCTCTCGCTATTGTGTCTGCGATCAAACGATTCCATGAGTATGTATACGGAAGACCCTTTGCCATAATCACCGATCACAAACCATTACTTGGCATCTTAGTGGGAGACAAACCAACTCCCCACATTTTATCACCCCGAATGACACGTTGGTCAGAGTTTCTGGCTGCCTACAATTACCAACTACTACATCACCCCGGAAAAGCCATTCCCCACGCTGACGCTTTGAGCCGTTCTCCGCTTCCAGAAGTCATCAGTGACCCAGCTCCAACCCTAGCTGCACTACAAATAGAAACTCTTCCGTCACCACCCCTGACTGCATGGGACATCGCCTCGGAAACAAAGAAAGATCCTTGTTTGGCACGAGTCCTCAGCTGGAAAGAAGTTGGCCTGACAATGAACCCAATGACATCCTTAAGCCTTTCAAAAACCGACAGACAGAACTTTTCTCCCAAAAAGGATGCATCTTGTGGGGAGACAGAGTCATAATCCCAGAGAGACTACAGCATAAAGTTCTAAAACTCTTGCACGATGGACACCCAGGCATCGTGCGCATGAAGGCACTGGCAAGGAGCTACGCGTGGTGGCCAGGTATAGATAAGCAAATAGAGACCTGAGTGGCCACCTGCATCAAATGTCAGGAAACTTGCTCAGCTCCACCAAAAGCCCCACTGACTGAATGGGAAACGCCTCGAGGTCCTTGGTCCCGTATCCACATCGATTTTGCGGGACCCACCAAGGGACACACATTTCTTATAACAGTAGATGCCTATTCCAACTGGCTGGAGGTTCACAAAATGAAGAGCACCACCACAGAAGCAGTTGTCAAAAAACTAAATAGACTATTCGCTACGTACGGATTGCCAGATGTCCTGGTCTCAGATAATGGCCCCCAATTCACTGCTCTGGCATTTGAACAGTACCTAGCAGACCGGGGAATACGCCACGCTTTAACATCGCCGGCTCACCAGGTGGCCAATGGCAGGGCTGAGCGCATGGTCCAATTCATAAAGAAAATGCTACACAAGATGGAACATGGGGACATCGATGACAAGGTGACCAGGATGCTTCTGCTCCAGCATATCACCCCAAGCAGCACCACAAACAGAACCCCAGCCGAACTGCTCATGGGCCGAAAACTTCGCTCACATCTTGATCGCCTACACCCTGCCTACACACCGGAGAAGCCCCTGGGGTCCAGCAGCAGGTGTCGCACATTCAAGGTAGGCGACCTAGTCTTTGCAAAAAACTTTTCCGGCGACCCATTGTGGGTCCCTGCTACCATAACCCAACCTACGGGCCCTAGATCCTACCGTTTACAAACCGATGATGGAAAAATGTGGAAGCGCCACATCGACCAACTTCGCTCCCGACTGACACCTACCCCCATCACAAGCCCTGAATTTCAAACCAAGGGGGGGGGAGGGAAACCGAAGGGACCGGAAGAGAATTAGCATACGACCCAGTAAGCGAAAACCAGCAATCAGCACAACCAACCCGGGGATACTCACTGGTCGAAGGAGAACCAAGCCAGGTAATCGCCTCGCCACAAAGCAGTACTGCAACTGAAGCAAATCCAAGGAATCCAAATGACAGCCGTGACGAAAGCAGAGATGACAACCCCGAGTCACCCAGCGAAGAGGTTGGACTATCGTTGCCATCAAGTCCGGCACGCAGCACACCGGAACCAGAGCCAGGGCAAAGACCGGTGGAGCAACGTAAATCGAGTAGACAGGTGAAACAACCTGCCTATTTGGAAGAATACATCACCCCACCCCTCAGACGGAACCTAGGGGGAAGGGGTGTTACGAACTAAGCAAACGCACTGGTTTTAAATCCTAATAGTTTTACTTCCACAGCAGGCTCGTAATCCTGCACTTTTCATTGGCTCGCAGTTAGCAGATCATGATTGGTCATTTCCGACTAGTCTGATTGGTTGATAGCAGGTCGCCGCTGATTGGACGCTTCCAGCGCGGCAAACTTAAATCATTGGACACTGTGAGAGCAGCCAGCTCTATAAAAGAGCTGCTGCTGCCCTAGTTGTTGTTCTCTTTCTGAAGTCACTATTCGATGCCTCATCTCCGTTCGTTGCGCCCACTCCTCCAGATCTAACAGAGAGGTTTACAAATGGCCAAAAAGCAGTCATAAGCCATCAAGGTGTAAAGAAAACATTCTGCACATCCAATGAAATGAAAGCAGAAGAGCTGAGACACATCCACCAAAAGAGATGACTTTTCCATCCGGAGTGAATCCTGCAATAACTTTGGGAACCACCACAGCTGAGAAGGCCATGTCCAGGATGGAGAGATGACACAGGAACCAATACATGGTCTTGTGCAGTTGAAGGTTGGAGATCATCACGCCAATGATCAGAGCATTTCCAGAAACAGTCAAGACAAACACAATTGAGAAGAAGAGAAGCAAGGGTAGCTTTAGTTCTTCTGGATATAGAAATCCAGAGAGGATAAATTTATTTGGTGTTGTTTGATTTGGACACTCCATAAATCTATTTATTGAAATGCATAAAGATTCTTAGCCATCACCACATTTTTTTTCATGAAATGTCTTTGAAGAAACATCCAATGCCTTTAGACATTTAGTTATTGACAATATTTCCCCAATAACCATCACATTTAGTGAAGTATCTTCTTCAGGCCCCTTATCATGGGTAACTATTGATATCAATCAGATAATAGCCTTGCTAAAAATGGGTTCAACAACTTTGGTAGAATTATTTTGAAGTCCTCTGTTGTACACTTGAGAATCTTATGTGGTTCTTTTTGAAAGCTCCCACTTGGTAAGATAAATTTTATATATGGATCTAAGACATGAGTGAGTATTTCTGGTATTTTTGTTCAATTATAAAAAGGAAGAGAGGGAGCAATTATTTTTGGCTTATAGATTTTGTAAGCCACTATGACTCATTTAGACCATGAAGTGGTTAAAACATGTATAATAAATTAAATTGCAGATGTGAATAAGAACCGTCCCATCTTCCCCAAGACTCCTTTTATTTTCAATTGTTAAATATCTTACTATTTCATGCATCTAATGAGTCCATGGATTGACACTGGTTTTCTGGAGGTGAAAATTTTCTTCACTGTCCCATCTTTTTGCCTATAATCTGAGAAGAATGAAGAGAGAAAGAAATCTTTCTTTGATGGAAATTTGTCTTAACATTTTCTCAATATTTTCTTTTATCGAAAGAGTAGAGGCAATTAGGTAGATGTAGCTATTTCAACCCCAGAACTCACTATCTATAGTGATGTCAGCACATTTACCTACAGGTTTGATGTGGGGACTTGATTTGGGATTTTTAAAATGAGAGAGGAAAAATAGAGGATCACAAAATCCTGTAAAATAAACAATGGCAGGGTCATTTCTTAATAATTCAACTGCCAATATAGCAAAAAACAGAGCATCTTGAGCCACGGTGGCGCAGTGGTTAGAGTGACATACTTCAGTCTACTTCTGCTGACTGCCTGCAATTTGGCAGATCAAATCTCACCAGGCACAAGATTGATTCAGCCATCCATTCTTCCAAGGTGGGTAAAATAAGGACCCAAATTGCTGGAGACAATGTGCTGACTCTGTCAACTGCTTAGAGAGGGATGTAAAAGCACTGTGAAGCAGTACATAAGTCTAGGTGCTATTGCTGTCTTCACTTTTGGTCTTGAAACTGATAGTTTTTCCTCAAGTACAGGAAAGAAACAGTGAGAAGTGCTTAATTCCCTTCATACACACTCTTTTCCATGCCCTCTTGATCTAGGAGGTAAACAATTTCCATAGCTTTTGCTGTAACTTCATAGATTTCAGTGATAAACTGAAGAAAAACATTTCAAAGGCTCACAAATAATCTAATACTGGTAGATAAATTAGTTGTAATTCATACAATTTAAGAAACAGCTCTGTTAGGTTTGCTACAGACTTTCTACTGAAGTTACCTGGAAGACAATATTGGTTGAATTTTTGAAACTAATGATCACTTAACAAGAAGCTATCAGCCATTATTTCCTTGATCACTTCATATAATAATTTCAACATTTTTTTTTGCATGGAAGATGCTTGAGGGACTCTTTTCAAAGTAGATCTGTCTCTTAAATTACATTAATGCCATTGCAGTTGCAGCAAACATATTTTCCTCCAGACTGTTGATGTCAATGAGTTTATTTTTGCCCTGAGTTATTTTAACCTGTTGCATGACAGCCAGCCAAAGAATTGCCTTCAACTGATGTGTGGTAGAGAGCCATGACATTCAAATTAGGTTTCTTCCCACATTTCCAGGGAGCTTCTGATTTGCACTGAGATGTTTCTTTACACTTGCAGATTTAACATACCTTGATATTCCATTGAGAGGACACAGTAGTTTCTGGCTCATCAGAACATGATTTTGTCCTGAGAACTTCCCTCCATATCTTTATCTTCTGTGAGTCCCAAGCTTCCTTTCTTCTCATTTCTCAAAGTCAGAACTAAGTGCCTTTCTCCTGAGTGATCACTCTATGGGGAGCCAATTTTGGATGCCAGAAATTCCTCAGAGAAACTAATTTGCCATCAAGGCACGGGGTCTAAATTTCATCCCTGTTACAATCAAGGAGACCAATTAGTCATCACGTAAAGCCCCATTGCATTGTGTTGATGTTTTATGGAACAAAGGTATTCAAATTTGCAGGTCTTTTGGATCCAAAAGTAATTAATACCTCCTGGAGAACAATTACTGCTTATAACAGTTGAAGATATTCACCTTTTAATCCAGTTTTGTTTTGAAGACTGTTTTATGTGGAAAGAAATTTCACCATATATGAAAAGTTGCATCTGTGTCATTGCTAGGTTTGCTGTTAAGTCAGGGGTGTCAAACTCAAGGCCCATGGGCTGGATCTGGTCTATGATGTGGTCAGATCTGGACTCTGGGGTCATCCTGGAAAATGTAAGAGACCAGCCTGCATCACTTCAGACTGGTCTACCCGCTTCACTTCAGCCCAGTCTACCTGCATCGCTTTGGCCCAGTCTACCCAATGTGAAGAGGAAACATGGCAGCAGTTTGAGGAGTGGTATCAAGCTGGCCATGCCCATGCAGTCAGCCACACCCACCCAGTTGACCACTGCCACTCAGCCCCCTGAGGTAAACCACAGCCTCAATAAAATTCAGTTTGACACCCCTGTGTTAGGTGGACCTGTAAATCATTATCAACAACCTTCTGAATTCAGACTCTTCCAGAATTACTTAGGATGATTGTTGGTCACCTTCATGCTTAAGTAGAGTTTCAGACCCAAAGGTCAAAAAACCTTCAGCAAATACATCTTCTCAGAGAAAGCACCCTTCTAACTCAATTATAAATCACTTGGATTCCAGGAAAGCTGAATTTGCAGAAGAAAATAGAATTGGCATGATGTATTTATAGTTATACATAGCCCTATAAATCAAATAAATGAATAAATAAATAAATAAATAAATAAATAAATGAACGAATGAATGATAAATAAATAAATAAATAAATAAATAAATAAATAAATAAATAAATAAATAAATGCCATTAGGTAGGCAAGGATGTCTCCTCTGTCTCAAAGGCAGTCTGTGCATGCAGTTTGTGAGATCAGCTATAAAAGAGGAAAATAAATGTTGATTTAAAATAAGAAAGCTAATGGGAAGCAAGGAGACATTGGGAATCTTTCAGTCAGATGTCTATGGGGTTTCTCAGTCATCCAGATTATGGTTTCGCTTGAAGATGTTTCACTTCTTATCCAAGAAGCTTCTTCAATTCTGACTGAATGGTGGAGAATGGAAAATTTATCTTTCCATTCTCCACCATTCAATCAGAACTGAAGAAGTTTCTTGGATGAGAAGGAAAATGTCTTCAAGAAAAAACAAAGGAAGTCCTGTTTCCTTTAAAAAAAAAAACACCTTCAAGGTATCTCAATTAGACTAACTCTTGGTTCCTTTTTTTAACTCAATTAACTCAATTAAGTCATTAGATTCTCCCCTTAACCTCACTATGCTCTTGACGTCTTTGATAATCTGGCATGCTATAGATTCTGGATACACCCAGAAAAATGAAAAAATAATATTGAATTTCAACCACACAGCTCTTTTTCAATGGCCAACAAAGAATTCTTTATTCTAGATGGCCACTGTTACGAACTAAATAAACTCATTCGTCAATAACTATACTAGCTTACTTCAGCAGCAGGCTTGTAATCCTGCACTTCTGATTGGCCCGTGGATAAGCGAATCGTGATTGGCCGATTCTGGCTGACCTGATTGGCTGACAACGGGCCGTCACTGATTGGACGCTTTTAGAGCGGTTACTTCAATTTCATTGGTGGTTGTGACAGCAGCCAGCTCTATAAAAGAGCTGCTGCTGCCCTAGTTGTTGCTCTGTTCTGAAGTCACTATTAAAGAGTTGAGTTGAGTCACTATAGATGCCTCGTCTCCGTTATTGCGCCCACTCCTCCAGATCTAACACTGGCGATGAGGATGGGATGCGGAGACGATAGAGCTGACTGAGCACTCGCTGAGTACCGAACAGAGCACGTGGCTAAGAGCGCGCCAACAACGGCAAGATGGCCAGCGGCGCCATACCACCTGCTCCATTTGACCTGCCTAACGAAGACTGGGACTCGTATATAGACAGGTTCCAGATGTTCCTGGAGACCAACAATCTGAAAGACGCTGCGCCTGGCAAGAAACGAGCGATCTTCCTGACCCATTGCGGGCCTGCTGTTTTTAAAATGGCTAAGGCACTTGCTAAACCAGCGGAAGTTAAGACAATGGATTGGGATACCCTCGCACCGATCGTCCAAGCCCATTATGCACCCGTGGTACCAACGCTTATCCGAAGGCACGAATTTTACCAGAGGGACCAACGGAAAAACGAGAGCGTTGGGGACTTCATCGCGGACCTCCGGAACCTGGGAGGCCTCTGTGGTTTTGCAAACCTCGAGGAAGCCATGAGAGACCGCATAGTTCTGGGATTAGATGACCACACTGTGCAGAGCAAGATCATGGCTAAAGGGGACATCGACGTCGCAGATGTCATCGCTTATGCTACTGCAGCAGAAGCAACCAGGAAGTCGGCCGCTCGAATGCGCCACACCAACGCACCGCTCCGCCAACTCGCCAGTGATACTACGCCTTTTTCCGAGAGGCACTCAACAACGGCTCACCATGAAGACCTCGAATCCTCGTCTGATAATGAGGAAGAAGAGGTCAACCGACTCAGGTCAGAGCACGACCAGCAAGACCAGAAGAGCCAGAAACCTGCACGTCAATGCGCCGGTTGCGGGGCCAATCACCCGCGATCGGACTGCAAATTCCTCGACGCACTCTGCCATTCCTGTGGAAAGAGGGGCCACATCGCAAAGGTTTGCAGAAGCAAGCGAGCGTCAAGCCCAATCCGAAGAACAACGGGCAGCCCACCTGTAAATCGGGACCGTCTGAATCACCAATGGAACCACTATCACTACAGAAATCGAGTGCCTGCTGCGTCAGCTAGGCGAGAAGAGGCGCATCAAACCATTACCATTGGTCACGCATCATCCTTGGATGCAAGAAAGATCCGAGTGAAGGTCGCCATTGAGAATCGTCCATGCGTAATGGAAGTAGACTCGGGATCATCCCTATCAATGGTCTCGTGGAAAACCTTCAAACAGCTGATCCCTGACATCCGTCGCCAGGACCTCAGCACCCAAAAAATCATATTAAGGGACTACTAGGGAAACAGGATTCCCGTTGCCGGTTCCCGCCACGTCCAGGTGTCCTTCAGGGACCACACCGCAACTCTGCCTATTACCATCGTCGATCGAGACCGACCCAGCTTGTTGGGGTTACAGTGGTTCGCTCCACTGGGAATTGAACTAGCTGGCATTCACCAGACTGGGAACAGCGATTGGGAAGCAGCCCTCGTCCAGGAATTCCAGGACGTGTTCACTGAGAAGCTAGGCAAGTACAAGGGATCCCCCATATCGTTTAGCCTCAACCCCGATGTTGCGCCCATCCGCCTTAAGCCTCGTTGAGTGCCTTTCGCACTCAAGCCAAAGATTGATGAACAATTGGACAAATTAATAGCTCAGGAGGTGTTAGAACTGATCGATCACGCCCGTTGGGAAACCCTGATTGTAACTCCCATAAAGCCTGATGGATCGATAAGAATTTGTGGGGATTACTGGGCCACCCTAAATCACGCGCTTCAGCAGAGCGCTTACCCGGTACCTGTGGTCCAACGTCTTCTTCACTCCCTGGGTGGCGGAAAAATATTTGCAAAATTGGACCTCGCCCAGGCATACCAGAAACTACCCGTAGATGCAGAAACTGCTGAGGCCCAGACTATAGTCATGCACAGAGGTGCGTTTAAATGTAATAGACTCCAGTTCGGAGTGAGTGTAGCACCAGGCATTTTCTAAAGCCTGATGGAGAGACTGCTACAAGGCATAAAAGGAGTCGTGCCTTATTTCGATGACGTATTGATAGCTGCCCCCACTAAAGACGTATTAGAGAAATGACTCAGAACGGTTCTTCAGAAATTCAAAAACGCCGGTTTGAAAGTAAAAAAAGACAAGTGTCAACTTTGTACTGAGAGGGTTGAATTCCTGGGGTACCTTCTTGACAAAAAGGGAATCCATCCCACTGAAAAAAAAGTAACTGCAATAAAAAACGCCCCAAGACCCAGGAATAAAACAGACCTCCAAGCCTTCCTAGGACTCATTAACTCTTATAACATCTTCTTGCCCCAAAAGGCAACTGTAGCTGAGCCCCTACATAGACTACTCGACAAGAAGGCTTCCGGGGTCTGGGGAAATCGGGAAGAATGAGCATTCCAGCAAGTAAAAGATCTCTTAACCTCAGATGCTGTATTAATGCAGTATAACGAGACTTTGCCTTTAACTGTCACCTGTGACGCTTCACCGTTTGGGGTAGGAGCCATCTTAAGTCATGTCCTACCAAACGGAAATGAAGCACCTATTGCGTTCTTTTCACGAACTTTATCGAAGACTGAAAGAAACTACAGCCAACTCGATAAAGAGGCTCTTGCTATTGTATCCGCTATTAAACGCTTCCATGAATATGTATATGGCAGACCGTTTACCATAATAACCGATCACAAGCCATTGCTTGGAATTTTAGCGGGAGACAAACCAACTCCCCACATCTTATCACCCAGAATGACCCGTTGGTCAGAGTTTCTAGCTGCATATGATTATCAACTGCAACACCGCCCGGGGAAAGCCATTCCCCACGCTGACGCCTTGAGTCGTTCTCTGCTACCGGAAGCCATAAACGATCCAGCTCCAACTTTAACTGCACTCCAAATCGAAACTCTCCCTGCACCACCCCTGACTGCACGAGACATCGCCGCGGAAACAAAAAAGGATCCTGTATTCGCTCGAGTCCTCAGCTGGGTGGAACGAGGCTGGCCTGACAACGAACCCAACGACACCTTCGCGCCTTTCAAACACCGACAGACAGAACTGTTTTCCCAGAAGGGCTGCATCTTGTGGGGAGACAGAGTCGTCATTCCAGAAAAATTACAACATACAGTTCTAAAACTGTTGCACGATGGTCATCCAGGCATCGTGCAAATGAAGGCATTGGCAAGAAGTTACGCGTGGTGGCCAGGTATCGATAAACAGATAGAAGCCTGGGTGGCCACATGCACAAATGCCAGGAAATCCGCGCTGCCCCACCGAAGGCACCTCCAACTGAATGGGACACACCTCGTGGTCCTTGGTCCCGCATCCACATTGACTTTGCGGGACCCACCAAGGGACACACTTTTCTTATAACTGTGGATGCCTATTCCAACTGGCTCGAAGTCCACAAAATGAAGAGCACCACCACAGAAGCCGTCGTTAAAAAATTAAATAGACTATTCGCTACGCATGGATTGCCTGACGTTTTAGTCTCGGATAACGGTCCCCAATTCACTGCCCTAGCATTTGAACAGTACCTAGCCGACCGGGGCATCCGCCATGCCTTAACTTCGCCGGCTCACCCTGCGGCCAATGGCAGGGCTGAGCGCATGGTCCAATTCATAAAAAAGACCTTGCACAAGATGGAACATGGAGACATTGACGACAAAGTAACCAGAATGCTTCTCCTCCAACACATCACCCTGCACAGCATCACAAACAGAACCCCGGCCGAACTTCTGATGGGCCGGAAACTTCGCTCACACCTTGATCGCCTACACCCAACCTACACACCAGAAAAACCTTGTGGTTCCAGCAGCAAGTGTCGTGCGTTCAAGGTAGGCGACTTAGTCTTTGCGAAAAACTTCTCGGGTGATCCATTATGGGTCCCCGCTACTATAACTCAAATTACGGGCCCCAGATCTTACCGTCTACAAACTAGCGATGGGAAATTATGGAAGGGCCATATAGACCAACTTCGTTCCCGATTGGCACCTAACCCTATCTCAACCCCTGAATCTCAAACTGGGGGGGGGAGGGAAATCGAGGGGGCCGAAATAGAAATAGCAGACGACCCACTAACTGACGCCCACCAGTCTGCACAACCAACCATGGGATATTCACCTTCCGGAGGTGGACCGAGCCGGGTGATTGTTTCGCCACAAAGCAGCCCGGCCATAGAAGCAAGTCCAAGGAACCCGGATGACAACAGAGAGGACAGCCCTGAGTCCCCGAGCGGAATAGTGGAACCGTTTTCGCCACCCGGTTCTACAAACAGCCCACCGGAGCCAGCAGAGACCGGTGGAACAGCGAAAATCGAATAGACAAGTGAAACGGCCTGCCTACTTACAAGAATACGTCACCCCACCCCTCAGACGGAACCTAGGGGGGAGGGGTGTTACGAACTAAATAAACTCATTCGTCAATAACTATACTAGCTTACTTCAGCAGCAGGCCTGTAATCCTGCACTTCTGATTGGTCCATGGATAAGCGAATCGTGATTGGCCGATTCTGGCTGACCTGATTGGCTGACAACGGGCCATCACTGATTGGACGCTTTTAGAGTGGTTACTTCAATTTCATTGGTTGTTGTGACAGCAGCCAGCTCTATAAAAGAGCTGCTGCTGCCCTAGTTGTTGCTCTGTTCTGAAGTCACTATTAAAGAGTTGAGTTGAGTCACTATAGATGCCTCGTCTCCGTTATTGCGCCCACTCCTCCAGATCTAACAGCCACTATCTCAAAGCATGATGCAGTTGAGTAGTAAGAACTGAATTAGAGAGGAGAAGCAAAGTTAAGTTGATTAAGAGGAAAATATGGGTAGAGGGAAAATGATAAACGTGGGAAGATCTTGTTGTTCAAGTAAAATTCATCTGGAAAATAATTAGGGCAAGTGTTCTCCTGAAATTCATTAACTCACCACAGGAAACAGCTGGACATAGATCTCCACAGTTCTTGAAAAGAACACAAGAGTAAGCAGCAATATTTTTCCATGTCTTTGCTCCTCTAGAAAGTATGAGTTCATTACAAGAATATTATAGTCAGCAAAAAAAGGTCTCAGGATTAATGCTTCTGCTATATTTGCAGAAAGAAATTATCCATAACATCTGCAAATCCAACTATGGAATGTTCTATTTCTCAAGTTTAGTGAATAAGGTCCCAAAAGAATAATGTTTATTTAAATTACAATAGTATATATATTTCTAAAGTATGGGAGAAGCATAAATAAAGATATTGCAAAGTTATGAAATGCATTTCAAATACAAAAATACAATCATGTATCATCTCTTTAATGGCTCTTCTACCAAAATCAGTTGTTAAATAATTATTCTTTTTCCCTCTTTGAAGTTTCTCCTTGAAATGCTGAGATGTCTTCAGAAACTGGTCTTGTAGGAGGCAATGGAACACCAGCCATCATATATGACAGCTTCGAAATAGACATGGTGGAATGGATGAACTACTGCTCCCATGACCAACAGAGCAGAGCTTAAGAAGGACATCAAACTTCTGTAATCAAGATCTGGTTGGATGAGGACCTCTCTCTAGGAGAGGAGCTAGGCAATACCAAATGGGAATAGGTGAACTGCAAACTTAAGGTTTCCTTCAGCATTGTTTTGCACCTCAGATACTTTGAGTTCAGACTTTCTCTTGAAACTATACTTAACTAGGAGGATTATTGATCATATTTGTGATTCCATTTTTTACACCTCTAGGTTTCACCCCCCCAAACCTGAGTTAAGAATGAAATTATTATACACAATAGAGTTTGTGTGAAAGTAGCTGCTGATCACCATTTTTCTAATCAACCGAGCCATAAAAATAGCTCAGAAGTTCACCAGAAATGATTCTTTACATTTGGTTATTCGCCATATTTGTAAAATTATTGTCTTCAGAATACCTCCAGCTATCTACTCTGGATTCACCACCAGAGTTTCACTAAAGCCATTTTAATGTCTTTATTCCTAAGTGTGTATCACAAGGTTCAACAAAGGGGTGATGGTGGTGTAGAACACACTTACCACACTATCCATAGAGTCTTGAGAACCTAGCCTCATATAATGATAAAACAAAGGCAGGTAATATATGAACACCACAGTAAGATGGGCACTGCATGTGGAGAAGGCTTTCTGCTGTCCTTCAATGCTACTGATCTTCAAAATGGCTGCAATGATGTAAGCATAAGAGGCTAAGATGAGGAGAAAGCAGGTCACTGTTATAAAGCTCACGTCAATGCTGCTCATCAATTCATTAAATTGTATGTCAACACAAGGCAGCTTCAGCATTGCAGGAATGTCACAAAAGACATAGTCAACATAATTGTCTTCTCCATAAGGCAAATGAAAGGTGAGAGATGTCAGAAGTGCAGAATTGAGGCAGCCTCCAATTAAGGTACCCAAGGAGAGGAAGAGGCAGGCTTTCCAGTTCATGATGTTAGTATAATGGAGTGGTTTACAAATGGCCAAGAAGTGGTCATAAGCCATCACGGTGTAAAGAAAACATTCTGCACATCCAATGAAGTGAAAGCAGAAGAGCTGAGACACACATCCACCAAAAGAGATGACTTTTCCATCTGGAGTGAATCCTGCAATAACTTTGGGAACCACCACAGCTGAGAAGGCCATGTCCAGGATGGAGAGATGACACAGGAACCAATACATGGCCTTGTGCAGTTGAAGGTTGGAGATCATCACGCCAATGATCAGAGCATTTCCAGAAACAGTCAAGACAAACACAATTGAGAAGAAGAGAAGCAAGGGTAGCTTTAGTTCTTCTAGATATGGAAATCCAGAGAGGATAAATTTATTTGGTGATGTTTGATTTGGACACTCCATCATTCTATTTGTTTCAAAGCATAAAGATTAACTCAAATATTAGCCATCCCTACAGTTAAATTTTTCATGAAATGTCCAGCAAGAAACATCTAACACAGTTGAATATTGACAGCATGTCCTCAGTAACTGTGATTCAGAGTGCAGTATATTGTTTAAAAATGATAATAATAATAATCAGATAACTATTGAACTGCCTAACTAAAAATAGGTCCAATAACTTTGGTAGAATTAATTTGAAGTATATACTCCATTGAATATTTGAGTATGTTACCTGGTTCTTGATGGAAGCTTGTACTTTGTAAGATGAATTTCATATCCACAATAATATTTTTCTCTGCTATCCTGTTCAGCCAGTTGTAAGAATGAATTGGAACTGTTTGAGCTGTTATTCAAAGTCTGGAATTCCTCCTGGGTAATAATTATGTTGAAGATGTACAGATCTGGTACTTCTGTGTAATTATGAAGAGAATGAGGTGGATGAATTGTGCATCTTCATTTGTATTTCTCAATAGTTATTTTTGTCTTATTGGTTTTGTAAGCCATTATGATTCACTTTGACTATAGAAAGATTAAAAAGAAGGTTAAACAGGACTAAACAAACTACCTGGTCCCCCAAAACTCCTTTATTTTAATTATTAAAATACTTTGAGTTGAGAATAGATCTGATCAGTATATTGCTGTGGATCAGAATTGGATTTCTGGAGTTGAGTCTTCTTCTTCTTCTTCTTCTTCTTCTTCTTCTTCTTCTTCTTCTTCATCTTCATCTTCATCTTCATCTTCATCTTCATCTTCATCTTCATCTTCATCTTCATCTTCTTCTTCACTGTCCCATCTTTTTGTCTGTAATGTGGCAGGAACAAGACCGAGAAATAAATCCTTCTTAACTGGAAAACTGTTCTAATATTTCCTCAATGTTTTTAATTCTATTTAAAGAGAAATGGGTTTAATTCTGCTTCAGTTCTTTTCTAGATGGTTGTTGAAACAGTTATTGTTTTTTTTTTAAATATAGTTTATTAATTTTTACAATTAAAACCAGCCACAATACATACACAAATAAGCAAAAGAAAGAAAAAAAAAGAAAGAAAGAAGAGAGAAGAGGAAGAGAGGGAAAGAATTTTGAGAAAAGAAAGAAAGAAAGAGGTTACAGGACAAAAAGTATTCTTATTTTAACAGTTTGCAAGATCTTCTTTTGTTTTCATCACCTTAACTTGTGTCATATAACCACACCTGTTTTTAACTTATATCGCTACCTCATTATTATGTATTGATACTTTTCTTTTATGCCTTATGATATATAATTTATCTTTGGTCAATCCAATTATACCAACAATTCCAGATATCGTAATATAGTGAAGTGTCTTTGTTTTTTAGCGCCAAAGTCAATTTATCCATTTCTGCGCATTTTGAGATAAAAAGGGGAAGAGAGAGCTCCCCAAGATTTGTAGGGAAATGATGAAAGAGCTAAACCTGACAGATATATGGAGAAGATTACATCCTGAAAAAAGACAATTTACATTTTATTCAAATCCCCACCAAACATGGACACGGATTGATATGGCATGGATGAGTGGGGAAATAGCAAACGAGACAAAAGAAGTGGAAATTTTGCCTAATGAATGGGCAGACCATAATCCAATACAGGTAATATGGAAGGGCAGGGTAAAACCAAAGAAAAGATGGACCTTAAACACTCAATTAATAAGAGAGAAAGAATACATTAATAAATTAAAGGAGGAATTGAATTTTTTTATTAAAAAAAATGATAATGGAGAAACCACGAAACAAAATGTCTGGGATACGATGAAGGCGGTTATAAGAGGCACAACAATCTCTTATAATGCCAAGAGAAACAAGGAAAAATATTCCCAACAAAACAAATTACAACAAAGAATTAAGGAGCTAGAAACCCTTCTACAAAATAACCCAAAAGAATCCAAACTGCAAAATCAGATAAGTATAGCCAAACACAAACTGAATTTAATTGATCAAGAGAAAATGACTATGAATTTGAACTTAACCAGACAAATCTATTTTGAACATGCCAACAAGCCAGGAAGATGGCTATCTTATACATTGAAAAAAAAGAAAGAGAAGAGATTGATATACCAGTTAATAGATAGCAAAGGAGATACATACCAGGAAATAGAACAGAAAAAAGAAATCATTCATAAATACTTTGAAGATTTATACAAAAGAGAGGATGTCAGTGAAGATAGAATAAGGAATTATCTAGATGAAGTAAAGGATAAGGCAATTGGGGAAGAAATGGCTGAACTATTAAATAAAGACATTACTGAATCGGAATTGAAATCAGCAATAGAGAGCCAGAAAAATAATAAAACCCCGGGCCCAGACGGGATCCCAGGGGAGCTGTACAAAGCAATAGCAGATCAAATCGGACCACTTATGGTGGAAGTTTTTAATGACGTTTTACTAGCAGCCAGGATGCCGGACTCATGGAGGGGGGCACTGATTTCGCTGATCCCGAAGGAGGATACAGATCCCAGATATATAAACAATTACAGGCCAATTTCACTCCTAAATACTGATTATAAAATATTCACTTCTATTATAGCAAACAGATTAAAAAGATTGCTAAACTTGTATATACATGAAGATCAAAACGGATTCCTTCCAACTAGGCAAATAAAGAATAATCTAAGAATAGTATTAGACGTACTAGAATTTTATGAAGCCCACCCAGAGAGACAAGTAGCACTCATGTTCCTAGATGCAGAAAAAGCTTTCGATAATTTGAATTGGCAATTTTTAATTCAAAAAATTTATAATTTGAATCTGGGTACCAAATTTGAAAATATTATAACAACTATATATGATACACAACAAGCTAATATAATAGTGAATGGGGAATGCACCCGCTCAATAAAGATAGAAAAAGGAGTGAGACAGGGGTGCCCACTCTCTCCCCTGCTCTTCATATTAGCATTAGAGACATTATTAACACGAATTAGGCGGAATTCAGATATAAAGGGATTAACAGTTAAGAAAGAGGAATATAAATTGCAAGCGTTTGCGGACGACATGATTTTCTTCCTTGAAGAACCAAAAGACAGGGGACCAAAATTGATGAGTGAATTAGAGAAATTTGGAGCAGTAGCGGGACTTAAAATAAACAAAAAAAACAAAACACCAAATTAATGACCAAAAACCTAACAGAAAAACAGAAAATAGAACTAGAAGAAATAATGCATATACAAGTGACAAAGAAAGTGAAATACTTAGGAATTTGGCTAACCCCACACTGTAAGACACTTAAAGAAAACAATTATGATAAACTGATACACCAGGTAAAGAAAGATTTAGAATCGTGGGGGAAACTTCAAATTTCACTACTAGGCCGAATTACTACTATTAAAATGAACATTCTCCCTAAATTCTTGTACCTATTCCAAACGATCCCAATTAAATTACATAAAAAGTTTTTTGAAGAACTCAATAGAACAACCCTGAAATTTATTTGGCAAGGGAAAAAACCCAGAATAAATGTAAAAGCAATGCAGGATATGAAGAGCAGGGGAGGGTTAGCATTTCCAAACTGGGAGTTATACCATATGGCCACCTCATTAGTTTGGTTGAGGGATTGGGTGAATTTAACCAATAAAAGAATACTATTTCTAGAAGGCCATGATTTACAAAGGGGGTGGCACGCTTTTCTATGGGACGTAGGGAAAACCAGTCAAAAATATTTCCATAGACATTTAATTAGAGACGCACTATTAACAATTTGGAGGAAAATAAGGAAAAAACATTATACAAAAGTACCAGTATGGATTTCAACAATGGAGGCAATGATTCACCCAAACAATTTGGAGCTTACCAAAATGATTAAATACAAAGACTTATTAGACCCACAAGGAAATTTGAAACCGAGGCTGGATCTTCAGGAGCAAGGACATAAAATTGATCAATGGGTTTACCTTCAGATTCAAAGCAGATATAAACAAGACAAAAAAGAATTCGGAATTAATAACAAACTGCAACAGTTAGATAAAATTTTATTAGGATCAAATAAAAAAACATAACAAAATTTTATAACTACTTATTAGAAACAGAACTAGAAGAAGAAATTGTAAAAGGAAATATGATTGCTTGGAGTAAGAACGTAGGGCGCAGCATCACATTAGCGGAATGGGAGAAAGTTTGGGGCAGAAACAATAAGATTACCAAATCGGCAGCATACAAGGAAAATCTTTATAAAATGTTTTATAGATGGCATCTCCCCTCTTCGAGGTTAGCGAAGATGCACCCCAACATGAGTCCGCATTGCTGGAAGTGTAGGAAAAAAGAAGGAACCTTTTTCCATATGTGGTGGTCTTGTGCAGAAACCCAAAAGTATTGGAAGAAAATCAAAACTTGGTTGGAAGAAATCACCAAAGAGCAGATCGAATACAAACCAGAGTCCTTCCTACTAGGGATTTTTGATAAGCAAATTTCCAAAAAACCCAAATACATAACAATACACATTTTAACAGCGGCCAGATTAGCCTTCGCTCAACACTGGAAAAAACATCAAATTCCATCAGAAGAAATGATTATTGAAACAGTTATTCTTAACCAGGAACTCATTATTTAGAGAGACCTCTGGACATTTGCCTATGACTTTTGATGTGGGAGCTTGATTTGGAGGTTATGGGATGTGGGAAAAATTGAGGACAATAGAATACTTCAAACTCCTAATCTATTCCTTCTGCATTCTATTCTATTCTATTCTATTCTATTCTATTCTATTCTATTCTATTCTATTCTATTCTATTCCATTCCATTCCATTCCATTCCATTCCACTCCACTCCACTCCACTCCACTCCACTCCACTCCACTCCCTATCCTATCCTATCCTATCCTATCCTATCCTATCCTATCCTATCCTATCCTATCCTATTATTTCTTAATAACACAATTGCCGGTATAGTGAGAACACAGTATGTTCTCTTTTGGTCAGTGGTGGGATGCTGCTGGTTTAACAACCAGTTTGGTGAGCACGTGCATTGTGTGCACATGCAGGCTTCGTGCCTACACACAGGCTTTGTGCACGCCCTCGGGCTTTGTGCATGTACGTGCCTAAGCACTTGCACTGAAAATGGGGCATTTAGAAGCTCAGCTGCTTACCTTCCAAGTCAGCAATGTTAAGTAGAACAGTGGGGGGGGGGAGAATCAGCTGTGCCATGTGACTGAGATAAACTACAAAGCAGGAAATAAAGGATAAGAGGGGTGGGGGTGGATGGGCGGGGCCAGCTGATCATTGGAGCTACCGGTTCGCTTGAACCAGTCTGAACCAGCAGCATCCCACCACTGGTGGGTTTGAAGGTGATAGTTTTTCACAAAATAAACAAAATAAAGAAGATGTCAAGATTCTGATACTTAACCCCATTTAAATCATGAGTCTGTAGCCAAACTCCAAAAAGATTTATTGGAAGTTAAAAGATGTGGCATTGTCTGGGTGTAGCCAACTCTGAGACACATAATTCATTGTCACCCTTGACCCTGATTTCCCCCCACCCCCTGTGTGTATCATAATTCATATTCTCCAATGGGACGCATCCATAGCCAAGAGTCAACAATCATACTCTCCTGTTACAATTTTGCATGGCAGAAACTTCGATCACCTAGAAACTATCTTTGAAAACATTTATAGAATGCAAGCTTCCCACTGTTTCCCCCTCTCTTTCTATTGGCAACTCTAAAAGACCACAGAAATATTTTATGAGTTGACAGAAGAAACAGCCAACAGTGCTTAATTCCCTTCATACACACTCCCACAACTGTTTTCCACTGTCCTCTTGATCTCGGAGGTAAATTGTTTCTATAGTTTTTGCTGCTGTAACTTCATAGATTTCAGTGATAAACTGAACAAAAAATTTCAGAGGCTAACAAATCATCTAGTAAATAAATCATACATAATTCATAACGTTTGCTAACATCTCTGACAGGTTTGCTCTAGTGCAGTTATCTGGAAGAAAATACTGATTAAACATTTGAATCTCACAGTCACTTAACAAGAAGCCCTCAACAATTATTTCCTTAATTACTTCAGATAATAACTTCCATGTTTTTTTCTGTGTAAACCTTGCACAGTTTAATGGTCCATTAAGAGGACACAGTAGCCCCTGGCATATCAGAACATGATTTTGTTCTGAGAACTTCCATCCATATCTTTATCCTCTGTGAATCCCAAGCTTCCTTTCTTCTCATTTCTCAAAGTCAGAACTAAGTGCCTTTCTCCTGATCACACTCCAGTGAGCCAATTAGAGATAACAGAAATGTCCCTGAGGAACTCATTTGTTAACCAGGCACGGGATCCAAATTTGTGCTCCATGAAAATCAAGCAGACCAGTTAGTCATGACTTCATGTCCAATTGCATTGTTGGTATGGGTGAGGACATTTATGGAGCAAAAAAGTCCTTTTTTGTGGATTTTATTGACCCAAAGGGAATTTATACCTAGAGAACAATTATTGCTTATAACAGTGTAGGTACTCTCTTTTTTCTCCAGGTTTTTTTTTTTTTTTTTTGGTGGGGGAGACCAGTAACAGTGTTTTCTGTGGGAAGAAACATTGCAATGTATGAAGAGTTGCATCTGTCTCACTACTACATTTGCTGTTAGGTGGACCTTTAAGCTATCATCAACAGCCTTCTCAATTCAGCTTGTTGCAGTACCTTCACGCTGAGGTTGACCATCAAGAGTCCTTCACCAAATAAATCTTCCCAGAGAAAACAAACTACTGTCCCAGCTATAAATCAACTAGTTTCCAGGAATGCTGATTTGTAGAAGAAAATGGCATTTGAATCACCTAGGTGAGACGAATGGTCATATAAATCCATTAAATAAATAAAGTCAGTTAGGATAAACCAATGTATTCCATGTGCCTCAAAGGCAATCTGTATACACACTTTGTGAACTCAGGTATAAAAGGAGGTAAATCAATCCTGATTTGGATAAATAGAACTCCTGAAAAGCAAGGAGACTTTGGGAATGTAATATCTCAACCAAATCCATCCTTAGATTCTTGTTTAATCCAAGGAAGCCATTAGACACTCCTCTTAACTTCACTATCCTGATCTCACTGATGTGTATTTGGCCATAATCTGGTCAGTTTGTTTGCAGTACAGATTGAAGGGATCTTATAATTCACAATCTTAGATTGGATGATCATTTGACCAGAATGGTATAAGCCAAGGGTCTTCAAACTTGGAAAATTTAAGACTTGTGGACTTCAGCTCCCAGAATTCCTGAGCTGACATGATTGGAGGAGGAATTCTGGGAGTTGAAGTCCACAAGTCTTAAAGGTGTCAATTTTGAAAACCTCTGGATAAGCCCTCCTGCCTTGAGAATTTGGGTGGGATTCTACTGGATCACACCAGTTTGGTAGAACTGGTTACAATTCCTGGTGGTTCAGAGAACCAGTAAATTTGGCCTCTGGCTGGCTCTGCCCCATCTGCCTGCTTCTCCAGTCCCTGCCAATTCAGCCCCTATTGCACATGCACAACATTGTGCGCATGCACGACATGCCTGCAGCCTGCTTTTGCCTGCCCGCCAGGCCAGTCATTGCTGCCTGCCTTTCGCTGCAGCAGAGCAAAAAGCTTGCAAGTCCTTCTCCCTTCAGGAAATGGCTCCTCCACAGCAGAGAAGCAGCCTGGTTGAATCCTGTTTCTCTCTGCTGCACAGGAGCCAATTCCCGAAGGGAGGATGACTTGCAAGGTTCTCCCAGCAAGAGCAAGGTTCTCCCAGCAAGAGGCTCTCCCAGCAAGAGCAGATGAGAGAAGCAGCCCAGATCCAACATGAGCCTCTCCACTGTTCCTTCCAGCTGAGCATCCCTGATCTGCCTGTTCACAGGGAAGCCTGCAAGTCATGCTAGCCTTTCTCTCACTGTCCCCAGTCCTGCCTGAGCCTCACCCAGTCATCTCCAGGACTTCCTGAGCCTTGCACAGCCATCTCCAGGACTCCCTGAGTCTCGCCCAACCTACCTACCTGCCCCGCCATACCCGGGCTCAGCTGGCTGGCTTCTCCACCAGTGTGGCCCCATCATGCTGGCAGCTCTAGCTGGGGCCTACCTACTTGCCCCTCCCCATCCCTGGGCTTGGTTGGCTGGCTGGCTAAGTTGCCATGAGGCGCTCTCCCAGTTCTCCCTACCAAGTGGAAGCTGTGGAGCAGTGAGCTGCAGTGGCAGTGCTCTGACCAGTAGGACAGCAGATCCAGCTGCCTCTTGTAAGCAGAGCTGTCTGCTGCCTCCATCCACTTCTTCCTGGGGCAAAATGAAAGGAAGTGGGTAGAGGCAGTTACGGCGCTGCTTATGGGAAGCAGCCAGAACCAGGTCTGTCACCTCTGCCACCCATTGAGGTGTTTTGGGAGGGCTGGGGGGAGTGCTCTAGGTCCTGTGCAGCCACTGCCACATGTGGAGGTACTTTGGGAGGTCTAGTGTGTGTGTGTGCCCAAAGCCCTGCTGCAGCTGCCGCTGCACATGGAGCGGCAGGGGGTGGGCCAGGGGGTGTTCAAAGCCCCACTGCAACTGCCACTGCATGTGGAGATACTTTGGCAGGGCTGGGGAAGGTGCTCAAAGCCCTGCTGCAGCCACTTGCCACATGTGGAGGTACTTTGAGAGAGCTGGGGAGTGCTCAAAACCCGGCTGTAGCCACCATCCTGCCCTGCTTTTTTCCTTTTCCTGCTGCCCACTGTTAAGTTCGCCAGATCATTCAGTTTATCCTATACCAGGTGTGTGTGTGTGTGTGTGTGTGTGTGTGTGTGTGAGAGAGAGAGAGAGAGAGAGAGAGACAGAGACAGAGAGAGAGAGACAGAGAGAGAGAGAGAGAGAGAGAGAAGGGAAGAGAAGAAAGAAAGAAAGAAAGAAAGAAAGAAAGAAAGAAAGAAAGAAAGAAAGAAAGAAAGAAAGAAAGAAAGAAAGAAAGAGGAAGAATAAAGTCAATAAACAAAGTCAAAAAAAGGTGAACAACATTTTTACAGAACTAAAGATAAGTTGAGTGGGTGTAACAAGAAATGGCTGGGAGGGGAGGGGCCAGGCGAGGCACCCCTTGACTGTGAGTGACACACAGTCACATGACCAGCAAGCCATGCCCAGCCAGTCATGTGACCAGCAAGCCATACCCAGCCAGCAAGCCACATCCCACCCAATCACATGACCACCAAGCCACACCCACAAATTAACCCATACCCACAGAACCGGTTGTTAAGAAATTTGAATCCGACCCCTGCTTGAGAAGACCTCTGAGGTTTCTACCAGCTTTATGAGTCTATGTTCTAACTAACTGAAGAGTGAATTCTGTATCCAGTTTTGGTCACCACAATATTAAAACGTTGTTGAGACTCTGGAAAGAGTGCAGAGAAGAGCAACAAAGATTTTAAGAGGATGGAGGCTAACACATATGAAGAACAGTTGCAGGAATTGGGTATGTCTAGTCTAATGAAAAAAAGGATTAGGAAAGACACAATGACGTGAGGGGCTGCCACAAAGATGAAGGGAGCAAACTATTTTCCAAAGCACCAGAAGGAGAACCAATGGATGGAAACTAATCAAGGAGAGAGGCAACCTAGAAATATGGAGAAATTTCCTAATGGTGAGAACAATCGACCAGTGGACAACTTGCCTTCAGAGGTTGAGGCTGCCCCATCACTGGAGGCTTTCAAAAAGAGACTGGAAAGCCATTTGTATGAAATGGCATTGGGTCTCTTGCTCATGCAGGGGATTGGATGAGATGACCTCCAAGATCCTTTCCAACTCTGTATTCTATGAGACAAATGACATTCAATCAGTTGTGGAGTCTCCCTTTTGCTGCTTATAAAGTTTAAAAATGGCTAGCAACTTCCCTTCCTATACCCATTAGATTCATTTGTCTGGAGATTTGCAACCATGTATTAAGGGAATTTAATCCAAATTATCCATTTTATGAGCCTCGATGGGACAGTGGTTAGAGTGCAGTACTGCAGGCTACTTCTGCTGACTTCTGGCTGCCTGCAATTTGGAAGTTCAAATCTCACCAGGCTCAAGGTTGACTCAGCCTTCTGTCCTAAGGTGGGTAAACTGAGGTCCCAGATTTTGGGGGCAATAGGCTGACTCTGTAAACTGCTTAGAGAGGGCTGTAAAGCATTGTAAAGCAGTATATGTCTAACTGCTATTGCTATTGTTATTAAATCTGAGTGTCTATCTCTCTTCTATTTGAGAAAATTGATCTGGTCTGATCTGGTTAATTATCTGTTCTTTAACCTCCCATTTTCAAATAAGTCTCCCTAGATTTGGCCAGCAGAGGTCCTGTTATTTCTTTCCTTGGAAACCAGTGAAATTCTCGTGGCTGTGGCCTTGAGGGAGACAAAAGAATAAAAGGGAAAGAGGTGATAATAAGCACACTAGCAATATATTAGCTTATTGCAACCCTCTATCAGAGCTATAGGAAGTGCCAGACCTGTTAGACAAATAAATCAGAAGAACAGCCCAAATCCTAAACCCAACAAGGATTTATTTAAGAGTGAGTCACTGCTGTATTGTCTTCTGATGAGATGTTTTCTAGGACAAACATTAAAAACAAACTTCTCTGAACTCAACTTCATGAAAAAGAGAGTTGCTGCTTTCAACTAGATACTGATAAAGTGAAACTGTAACTTTCTAGAAATGTATAAGAAGAAACTGAAAAGAACTCTGTAATGGACAAGCTTTTAAATGTTCTACTGTGCACCAAATAGAGAGGTAAGATGCTATGTTATTAGAAACATAGAATTCTTGATCTGGAATCCTGGAACCTGATCTTTTGCTCCATTGCAGGAAACAAAGTCAACCTGATTTGCTTCTGCTTAAATACAAAAGGAGAGCCCACCCTATCTCTGTGTCATTGGTTAGCTTATGACCACAAGCCCTCATTTATGTTTGCAATAATAACCTTTACCTCCTGGGGTCTGTATTTTTATAGTTAGATTTGTATATATCAAGGAGATCCCTTGTTAATATTACTTAGAACTCCTGAAAACAGGAGAATTAGGCATTAGCTCTCAATTTCCAATAGCATTTCCTTGGATGTTGTCCATCTCCCCCCGCTCAAAAAAATCTGTGTGTGCTAATAAATTCTGTCATTTAAGCCTGAGCAGAATAAAACAGTGCCATTACCCAAGCGTTACTCAACATAACCCCAAACACAATTTCTATTGGAGTACCAGTTTTCAAAATTGCAGCAGCTCCTCTCTCTGATTGAGCACACTTGTATTGGAGATTTCTTCTCCAGATCTGAGGCCTTGATTTAGTTGCCTTTCCATAGCCCATTAATTGCATTTTTCCTTTAAACTTTATGCTGTTAAAGTACATACACCTCCTGTGTCTGTGTGTCTGTATCTGTCCATGTATCTAGTATATCTAATCTCTCTCTCTCTCTTTCTCCATCCATATCTATATGTATCATCTCTATCTCTATCATCTCTAACTCTCTATCATCTCTCTGTCTGTCTGTCTCTCTGTCTCTATCTCTCTGTCTCTGTCTCTCTCTATCTCTCTCTGTCTCTATCTATCTATCTATCTATCTATCTATCTATCTATCTATCATCTATCCATCTATCCATCTATCCATCTTTCCATCCATCCATCCATCCATCCATCCATCCATCCATCCATCCATCC
>NW_020716999.1:119334-140702 GCF_900518725.1 Notechis scutatus | reverse complement strand
ATCTATCTATCTATCTATCTATCTATCTATCTATCTATCTATCTATCTATCTATCTAGTATCATCTATTTATCACTTTGAACAACTCATGTGTTTTTGTTCATTTCTTTTGCAGACGAATCCTTCACATCATCAAGCTGGTACCCTATTTTACTTGTCCATATGGAGTGTGAAAATCAAACAGGGGTTTACCATTTTATCATTGATGGTTTCCCTTACCCTCATGACCTCCAATTTCTTTTGTTTGTCTTCTTTCTACTTATCTATCTAATGACCTTCTTAGGAAATCTCCTCATTCTCTTGGCAGTGGTCCTTGAACCCCAGCTTCACAAGCCCATGTATTGGTTCCTTTGCCATTTATCCTTCTTGGATATGACCGTATCCTCTGTAGTGGTACCCAAGGTGGTGGCTGGATTCCTGGAAGGGGGCAGCATCATCTCTTTTGGTGGCTGTGTGACCCAGCTGTTCTTCTTCCACTTCCTGGGATGTACTGAGTGCTTTCTTTACACTGTGATGGCCTACGATCGCTTTCTGGCCATCTGCAAGCCACTCCACTATGGCAACATCATGAACCACAAAGTTTGCCTCTGTCTCTCCTTGGGAACCTTGTTTGGTGGCTCTGTGCACTCGATGATACAAACCACCCTCACCTTCCATTTGCCCTACAGCCGTGGCAATCAAGTAGCTTACATCTTCTGTGATATCCCAGCTGTCTTGAAATTAGCCTGCACTGACACCACATTCAATGAGATGGTCACCTTTGTAGACATTGGTTTCTTGGCTATGACTTGCTTCCTCCTTATCATCACGTCCTACATCTACATCATCTCAACTATCCTCAGGATTCGTAATGCTGAAGGACGACGTCGGGCATTCTCCACTTGTGCCGCTCACCTCACAGTTGTGGTGACTTACTATGTTCCCTTGGTGTTCATCTATCTCCGTCCAGGGTCCCGAGATCCATTGGATGGAGTGGTAGCAGTCTTCTACACCACAATTACTCCACTCCTAAATCCCATCATATATACCCTTAGGAACAAAGAGATGAAAAATGCATTAAGAAAACTCTGCTTATGACGTTTGCTGACACCCAGTTGAGGGCTTCATTCTTTTTCACCTAATAAAATCATTTAATTATTTTTTTTGGATCAGGAAGGGGCAAGACAAAGCAACCCAGTGTCAAGGGTCATTCATAGATTACTTGAGGATGAAGAGATATTTAGAAGAACTAAAATTTTGAGGAGAAAAAAAAGAATTGAGGAATTGTGGCTTTAAGAAAGGAGCAGAAGAGACAAGAAGTCAGATTCTGTCAGAATCAGGATCACATGTTAACTTGCATTTCAAAGATTTATTGCTCAAGCCTATATACAAAAATTTGGTCAACTTACATTGTACTGAATTGTGTCAGAGAAGGATCAATGAATTCAAGAGGATTGGGCTTGGACTGTTTTGTCCATGTGTCCAATTCTAAGCTGATGACATGCTTAACTCTGCCTTCTAGTTGTGCTCTTCTCCTACACTTTCTTTTGGAAGTTTCAATTTCTTGCCCTCCTGCCAATGATTTTTGAATTCTTTGAAATATTTTATTGCATGGAAACACACTGATGGACAGATTATGACTAGGGATCTCCAGTGTGCAAATGTATTCTTCACTGAATGAACCAGTATCCAGAGTCTCAAACTGTTCTCCAGATGATTATGTCTGGCTTCTGCTCTCACATGTATCCCAGTGATGTCATGAAGTCAACATCAAGCTGCTTCTTGTCTAACTGAAACTTCTGAAAATTGACATCTTGACCATCTTGAAAAAACAGGCTTTCCCCTTCTTTCCATGCTTCAGCAGGGGGTTGCCCTACAAGATTCCTTCCAACTTTTTATTTTGTTGTTCTGTTAAACCACATTGAGATTTGACATGCAGATGGTTCAATAATCACTTTTTAAGATAGGCAGCTATAGAAATCAATCACTCAATGAGTCAAGGTAGCAAGCAAGCAAACAAACAAACAGGCTGGGAAAAGTAGGATTGACAATGGCAGTATGAAGATTTATTGGAAAGAATCTTAACTATTAATGGTCAAAGTAATTTGGCAGTAATTAAGGAATTCAAGGTTGGCTGGACTTAAATCTCTTGTGGGTATGAAGGAACTCATGACTGATGACACATTTGACCCCTCCTTCAGGCTTAGACTGATTATCTCCTACATCGGGTGTCAAACTCAAGGCCCTGGGGCAAGATCTGGCCCACAGGGTACTTAGATCTGGCCCATGGGCCCACCCTGATAACAGCAAAGGAGCGGCCCATGGTGCCTCTGTTAGTGAAAAGGGAACTTGGGAGGGCTTCATTTTGGGCCATGATGACCTCCTGCAACCTCCTGCCAGCAAAAATGGAGCTCGGGCGGGCCATCTTGGACGAAAATGGAGCCTTGATGAGTGACATTGAGCTGGCCACACCCACCCCAGCCACACACTCCAGCCTCCTGAGGTCAAACACAACCCTGATGAAGCCCTCAATGAAATCAAGTTTGACATCCATGTTCTACATCATGTGTGACTGAGATGGGTCAATTTATGAGCCATTGTCATAAACAGTTGTGGCATAAAGTTCAAGACAGTAAACATATATTTACTATTCCTGGTTTATAATTTATCACTGATAAATTTAGAATTTATGGCTCATTATTTATTTATAAATAAATATTTTTTATTTATCATTGATTGATACATGTGGAATTGATTAGTTATTGATAAATTTGCATTTATGATAAAGTGATAAAGATACATTTTAACAGGTATTGATAAGTGTGTAATTTATAGCTGATTGAGTCATTTAAAATTTATTGCTGATTTATAATCAGGTGTGTTATTCATTTGCTGAATGTTCATTTCTTTCTCCATGACTGCCATTTGTCTCTAAATAATGACCAAAAAGATCTGAGGCCTGTAGGTTAAATAAAAAATGCAAACCAACAGGAGATCTAAAAAATTTAATGATGATGATGATTGGAATGTTCATTTTGCCTTTCTTCTAAAAATTCAAGTTGGTTGAGAGACTGAGTCAGTGAGTGAGTATCCAGTCCCCACTTCCAGAAAATTCCGTAACTGCTAATTTCACTCCAAATGAATGAATGTATGAATAAATATACAAACAAATAAACAGCTAGTTCTCTTTCCATGCTATGTATGGGTGTGATTTGCAAAAGACTGTCCTTATTGTTTCCTATAAGAAGAGATTCCCATTTTTATTCTCAAACTAGATAAACCATGACCCATTGGGTCATTGTTTCAGAGATATTTATCTAAACCCATAAACAGAACAATCACGGCAGTGGTGGGATTCAATTTTTTTTACTACTGGTTCTATGGGCGTGGCTTGGTGGGCATGGCTTGGTGGGCATGGCAGGGGAAGGATATGTAAAATCCCCATTCCCACCCCACTCCAGGAGAAGGATACTGTAAAATCCCCATTTCCACCCCACCCCACCCCACTAACCTGCTTTCCAGCTCTGTTCTCCTATGCAGGGCAACAAAAGAAGACCCAGCCAATCAGGGGGAGGCAGAGAATACATTGGGGCAGGGCCAGTCAGAGGTGGTATTTGCCAGTTCTCTACTCAAAATTTCCACTACCGGTTCTCCAGAACAGGTCAGAACTGGCTGTATGTGTTATTGGCTGTATTATTTCTGGATCATGGGCAAGTAATGAGAACAAAAATGAGTTCTGATTTTCTGCTGAGTTCTCCACTGGCTTTACTTACAGAAAGTTGGCAGGGAGCATCAGAAATCATAATTATGTGACTGCAGCTGATCATGGAATCAGACAACTGGGCATGACCAACTTGCCGCTGCCAACTCACCATGACCAACTCTCCACTGCCAACTCTTCACTGCCAAGTTGTCAAGAGACACCTCACTGTAGGACAACTCAACACAAGATAATTGCACTCTAGATCTGTTCCTCTCTTAATATTATTAGGGTGACCCTCTGCCTCTTCCTCCTTTTGTAGTTTTATTAAAATCATTGGGATTTTATTATTAATAATATTAATATTACTAATAAAAATAATAAGAAAGGAACAGGTCTGGAGTATAGTTATTTTGCATTAAGTTGACCACAGGGAGTTGTTCCATGGTAAGTTGGTGGTGGCAAGTTGTCTGTGGCAAGTTTACTTATTTTATTTATTTATTTATTTATTTGTTTGTTTGTTTGTTTATTTATTTATTTATTTACTTATTTTAGTTTGTCAAGCATGTATGAGAAAACAAGTATAAGTATGAACTAACATATAAACATATAAGTATAAACAGGTACAAGTATATACATAATAAATGAGTATGAATCCATGGGAACAGTAGGACAGGGACGGTAGGCATGCTGGTGCGCTTATGCATGTCCCCTTACAGACCTCTTAGGAATGGAATGAGGTCCATGGTAGACAGTTTAAGGTTAAAGTTTTGGGGGTTCTAGACTTATTGATCATGATGTTTTGGTGGTACTTCAAAGTAGTGCAGTGCTAATAAAGCTGGTCTGAAGATCCTTAAAATTCTAATCCAACAAGAATGAAAAATAAAAACTTGATTGTCACTTTAAATGTACACTAATCAGCATACATTACAATGAAATTTCATTGCATTCAGCTCTCAAAGGATAACCATTATGCATATAACTATATATACAAACATCCATGACGCAGAGAAACATCATAGTCTAGTTCGGATGTATACATGTACATGGCAAAAAAAAAAAAAAAAGAATCCTGCGAATTTACAAGACAGATGGCATAGGGAACAAAGCTGTTACAGAATCTGGTAGTCCTGGCTATAAATACTTTGAAACCTCCTCCCACAGGGAAGCAACAGACTGTGAAGTGGGTATGTGGGGTCTCTAACGAAGGTTCAAGCTCTAAGCACATAGCGCTTATAAGCAGTATCCTGAATAACGGAAAGCAAACTTCCTATAATCTTCTTGGCTGTCCTCACCACTCTTTGTATGGACTTGCTATCTGAGACACTGTTGCCACCAAACAAAACAGTGATGCAGTTTGTTAAAATGCTCTCAATAGTGCCTCTGTAAAAAGTGGCCAGGACAGAGGGAAAAAGATGTGCTCTCCTTATCCAATGCAGGAAATGCAAATGCTGGTTTGCACACTTCAATAAAGATAATATCTGAAGAGACCAAGTCAGATTGTCAGTTATCTGCACCCTCAGATACTTAATACTGCTGACCATCTGCACAGCTGCAGCCTTGATACAAAGTTGTGGATCCTAGATTTTGGGTGAATTCTTTAAGTTAGCCTATTTGAGGACCTTCAATTCAAAACATTGTTCTACTAGGATTGAAGGTTAGTAAGAGACAAACAGACAGGAGAGTTTTAATTGGAACTACACTTTAAGCTACAGAGTTCCAATTTCAAGAGTTACCCAATGGGAATTAATCAAAATGGCGTGTGGTTTATCCCTGGGGGACACCAAAGTTATATTTCTTCTTGTTGAGACAATCCTTACTGAGAATAAGTAAGTGTGATTGTTGTGGCTTTTCCCAGTTGTGCCAGATCTGGAGAAAGAGGATCAGGAGCCTTCAAAAAGATGAAATTTGTGTTCTCATGCTTCCCTTTTAGGTTGCTGTAGCCCTAGAGAATCAGACTGTGACAGTTTAGAACATAAAAAGTTACAAACTGCATCACTTAAACACAATGGCTAGATACCATATTGAGAGACCGTTTTAGGTAAGGCAAGTATATCAGAATATAAACTTGCGATTTCAATGGGAACATGTAAATCTGGTTTGTGAAGCTGGTTTGTGATTATATTCAAAGGTGGGATTAGGAGTGGGTGTGAGAAGGTGGACAAATTCTACTCAGTTTAAAACATAGAGACTTTTCAAGTTTAGACAATTTTGGGGGTGGTTGTTATTTAATCTTTAACACAAGTACAAGAGCACCAATATTCCATGTTTCCTAGCGACATGCAATGTATCAATTTAGCAAATTTAATTTCACCTTTTGTTCCATTTGCTATCTGGGAATTTTCTCATAGTTCTGAAAAAGGTTGTTCTTTTTTCTTCTTCACCCAAAGTTTTCTTTGCAGTTTCTAGAACAAAGTTATTCTTAGGAAATAACAGAATAACAGAGTTGGAAGGGACCTTGGAGGACTTCTAATCCATCTGTTCTCTGTTCAAGTAGGACACCTTATATACAGCGGTGGGATGCTACCGGTTCTGCCTGGCTCTATAGAACTGATAGCTCTGAAGAGCAGCAGACACTGAACTGGTTCTGTGTTTGCTGCTGTTTGGCCCACCTGCCCACCGGGGCTCTAACCTGTCCTTTATTTCCTGCTTTTTCAACCTCAGCTGCTTTGAGTGGCACAGCTGAGGTTGAAAAAGCAGGGAAAAAGTGGGTTTTACAAACACTGTGCACTTGCACGCAGCGCTGCTCAGCTGTCCGGGAGGTACAGCTAAATGTTTTATTTACATGCGTGCACAGCAAAATGTAGTCACTGAACCAGTAGTAACACTGGTTGAATCCCACCACTGGCTATATACCATTTCAGTAGGAAATGAATTGAAAAATCAGAGGTCTAGAAAAGTCAACAGAAACTCAGCCAATCAAAATAGCAGGCTGACATGGGATCCATTTAAAAGACTGATGTCATCCAAGAAAACTGCCTTATTAAATCACCCTGGAATGTGTACACTAACCTCCTTTTTCAGGAATACTCTACCTCTGACTATTGCCAGCAAGACAGAATATATTCATGTCCTCCTTCAGAGAGCATTGGATTTGCTGCAGTGGTGGTATGTTACTGGTTCAGAACCAGTAGTAAAAAAAAGCCTCCCACGTTCAGTTGAGAGGAGGAAAAAATGGTCAATCAACTGAGAGGAGAAAGAAGAGAAAAGTGCAGGATCGTATCTCCAACCCATCCCTCTGCTTTTCTCTTCTTTATCTTCTCAGTTGATTGGCACTGCAGGCCTCAGTTGGTGTGGGGAAAGCTGCATGCGTGTGTTTAGATGTGTGTGAGTGTGCACGTGATCACCGAACTAGTAGTGAAACAGGTAGGATCCCACTGCTGATTTACTGCCTTAAGAAGCCCTATTCTCTCTGTGGTAATCTACGTCTTTTTAAAAAGTATTAGTATTGTATTTTTAATAAGAAAGAAAAAAGTTCAGACACCCCACCTTTACAATGGAGACATCTCACAAATTAATTTTCCTTTTTGGTCCCTCTCCCATCCCCATCAAAACCTAATGGACCCCTATACTGCTTGTGGGTTGCTTGTACCTGGAAATGTCAGTAAGCACAACATAATTTACACTAGATGTCTATGGAGATTCTCAGCCATCTTGGTCATGGTTGTCCCCAAAGGTGGTTTCTTTTTCCAAGAGACAACTGGGCTTTCTGGTTTGTCTTTGAAGACATTTTGCTTCTCACCCAAGAAGCTTTTTCAGCTCTGAGTGATACATTGGGGAAACAAAACAACAATTTCATAAACACATGGTACAACATAGGAGAACAAACACATCAGGACTAGATTCAGCAGTCCAGCTGCATTTAAAAGACAAAGGGCATTCTTTTAAAGAGAACAAAGTCCACATTTTGGACAGAGAGGACTGCTGGTTTGAAAGAGGGGTCAACAAGACCATCTATGTCAAAATTGAACAGCCCTCTCTCAACAGAGGGAGAGGGACATGGCATCATCTATCTCCAGTCTACAACACAGTCCTTTCAGTAGTTTCAAGAAGGCTCCACACCCATTTGCACCACTCAGGTGACCTTGATGACACAGAAAAACCTCCAGGTGGCTTTAATGAGTCACTAAAAAATTCAAATGACCAGTTGTCTGCAAGAAGTACAAATCCTTCCATTCCCCACCATCCAGTCAGAGCTGAAGAAGCTTCTTGGATGAGAAGCAAAACATCTTCACAAGAAAAGTCCAGTTGCTTCTTGAAAAAAGCACCTTTAGGACTATTTACAGCTAGGAAAATTTTTGTTTCCAGCCGCTTAATCAGAGATGCAGTGCAAATGCTCCTTGCAATGTTTTCTGCAACAACATCTGAACTGCAGAGCTGTGACTTCAATCCCTTTAGATGTGGATTTTTTCCATGATGGATGAAGTCACCAGTGCTCCTTCTATTTGAAATATGATTGCGGCACCCACCCAACCCCCACCAATTGCTGCTAGGTTGTGGAAAAGATGGAAGAGACAATGCACAAATCAACATTTCTCAGTCAGTCTTGCCTTCTTTTATGATATATTATTCCATCATTCCATCAGCGGTGTAGTGGACTACAGTGTAGTGTCAGTTTCCCAGGAATGAGGGAGCACATTCCAAGGTGAGAGGTGAGATAACAGACAGCACAATCCAGAGATGAAGAGAAAGAGATTTGGGATTATCTCTCTCTAGACTCCCAGGATATATCCATTTGAGTGAGAATAGTAAAGTTTTAATTTGGCAAGATTCTGTCTATAGGTTCTAAGCAAATAAAGAACTGAACTTTGGCTGGATTAGTCTATATCTTTCTTGGGTTGGGCCCAACAGGCAGCCTCTGTCCAAAACGGGGATGAGAGAAATGAAGGCTTGGTCTGGTTTTTCATTTATTGAAGTTTTATGTTACATTTTAACCATTCAGTGTTGGCTTTGCTATGACTGTGCACTTTAAGACGGATTTATGGGAAGTTGCATTAAAATATATATCTATACTATCTATATCTGTCTATATCTCCATCTCCATCTTTATCTGTATCTCTATCATCTCCATCTTCATCTCCATCTCACTATCTTGCTATCTCTGATAAGAGCCTCAGTGGCACAGTGTGCTGTACTGCAGGCTACTTCTGCTGACAGCCAGCTGCCTACAATTTGCAAGTTCAAATCCCACCAGGCTCAAGGTTGATTCAGCCTTCCATCCTTCCGAAATGGGTAAAATGAGAACTCAGATTGTTGGGGCAATATCCTGACTCTGTAAAGCCACTTAGAGAGGGCTGTAAAGTGGTATAAAGCAGTATGTAAGTCTAAGTTCTATTGCTATTGCTTTCTTACTATCAAATAAATTCATAGCTTGATCATCCATTTCAATATTTTGCTGGATTTCACAGTTCGTGCTCTCCAGATTTTGATGCCCTTCAGACTGCTACTGTTTCTAGCTGATGGATCCAGACAATCAAACCAAAGTGAGTGTCTTCATCCTCGGGAGTGTACCAAACACTGCCCAATTTCCCCTTCTCTTTTTCATCATCTTCATGGTTATTTACTTATTGACAGTGCTAGGGAACCTCATCATCCTAGTCACCATTGTGGTTGAACCTCATCTTTATGGTCTCCCCATGTACTTTTTTCTCTGCAACCTCTCTCTTCTGGACACCTGCCTCTCCTCAGTCACTGTGCCCCAAATCCTGGTCAGCTTCATAGCACCTAGCCACAGAACCATCTCCTTTGGAAGTTGTGTCCTTCAACTCTACACCTTCCACTTTCTGGCCAGCACTGAATGTTTCCTTTATACTGTTATGGCTTATGACCGTTATCTTGCTATCTGCCATCCACTGAATTATACTACATTGATGAACAGAAGAATCTCCTTGGGACTCGTAACTGGCACATGGTTTACAGGTTCCTTTCACGCAGCAATACACACCAGTCTGACTTTCCGTCTGTCTTATTGCGGTCCTAACCGGGTTAACTATTTCTTTTGTGACATACCCCCTGTGCTAAAGCTGGCCTGTGCCGATATAACTGTGAATCATGCCATGATAAGGATCAACATTGCCCTGGTGGGCACAGGTTGCTTTCTACTGATATGTATTTCCTATTCATACATAGCTTCTTCTATTTTGAAAATCCAAACAATGGAAGGAAGACATCGGGCCTTTTCAACTTGCAGTGCTCATCTCACTGTAGTGCTATTATATTATAGCCCCTCCATTTTTATCTACATGCATCCAGCTTCAAGCAATGGCATGTATGGGATGCTGGCTATGTTCTATGCCATCATCACTCCTATGCTGAACCCATTCATATATACGCTGAGGAATAAGGAAGTAAAAAGGGCTTTGAGGAAATTGATTGTTGGCTGACTGAGTTCTGAAAAAAGATTAATTTGGAGTGCTAAACTCAAAGATTCAAATCTTTTCTATCCTTTCTGAAATTATTTAATGTATCTTGATTTTCATGATTATTTTTTCATTAGTAATATACTGAGCATTAACCCTACAACCCAGTGGTAGGATTCAATTTTTTTACCACCGGTTCTGTGGGCGTGGCTTTTTGGATGCGCTTTGCATGCTTTGTGCAGGTGCAGAGGATTTGCTACCAACCTTCTTCTGCAATCCTGCACTCTCTCCCTATGTGTTAAACAGCTTATGTGCAGCAATCTGTTATGCCGCACGAAGCAGCTGAGCTTCAAAACCAGGAAATAAAGGTCAGAATAGAGCCAAGGTGGACAGGTGGGCCCAGCAACTGATCGTCAGTGCAAACCAGTTCACTCACAGATGATCCTTGGAGCTACTGGTTCGGCCAAACTGGGCTGAACTGGTAGAATACCACCCATGCTACAACCCCAATGAATGTCTTGTTTATGTACTGACATCTCTTTATCATTTTTTCCATCTTTTGTTTAATTGTTTGCTCTTTTAAAAATGATTAATACACTTTTTTTTTTTAAAAAAAAAGAAAAGATAGGATGAGCAACTGAGTCGAAAAGTTAGATTAGAGATGTGTGTTGGGGTTGCTAAGAATATGATATGTATCATTTAACAGAACAGAACAGAATAACAGAGTTTGAAGAGACCTTGGAGGTCTTCAAGCCCCCTACTCAAGCAGGAGCCGCTATCCCATTTCAAACAAATGGTTGTCCAATCCTTCTTAAAAGCCTCCAGTGATGGAGCACCCACAGCTTCTGGAGGCAAGTTGTTCCACTGTTGATTGCCAGGAATCTTCTCCTTAGTTCTAAATTGCCTCTTTCTTTGATCAGTCTCCACCTATTGCCTCCTGTTCTGCCTTCAGGTGTTTCAAAGAAACAATTCTAACTTGCATTGTCCCAAAAGTGCTTTTTCAAGAGGCAAATGAACTTGTTTTACTTTGAAGACTTTTTGCTTCTCATCCAAGAAGCTTCTTCAGCTTTTGGGACAATCATGACCTGGATAACTGAGAATCTCCATAGACATTAATATTGATTGCTGATACATTATGTTCTAATGAAGTAACATAATATTGATGATTGATAATTTGCTCATGAAATATTGGCTGGAAAGGTTTCAAATGACAATCACATGACCCCAGAATGTTGCAACTATCATAAATAGATGGTAGATGCCAAGGGCTGAATTTTGATTATGTGACTGTGGAGATGCTGCGACACTCCAGTTGTAAGTCTTTCTTTTAATGGCTTTGTAACTTTGAACAGTTGTTTAAACAAATGGTTATAAGTCAAGGGCTAACTGTATCTATAAAATATAGTAGCACAAAGACACTGGTTCTTCCTCTCCACATGCCTAAGGAGGTAGCTGCATTTCCCAATGAAGCCGGATGCTCATTTTTTTCACCTTCCCAATGTGGGTGTTAACTCTCAAAATGACTCTAGCTGAAGCCATATATTTTTTTCTTGTTTCATTTCTTAGTTGCCATACTTATGGGGGGGAAGGGACTAGTGGTGGTATTCTACTGGTTTGCCTGGTTCTGCCGAGCCGGTAGCACCGATGAGCAGCAGAGACCAAACAGGTTCTCTCCGATGCTCTGATGTTGGGCCCACCCACCCACCTGGGCTTCTATACTAACCTTTAAGTCCTGCTTTTGAAGTGTGAAACAGCTGCTGTAGTGACAGGGAAAGTGCAGGCTTTCAGGAGGTGAGTCAGAAAGCCTCTGTGCCTGCACAAAGTGTGTGTTTGGTGCATGCATGCAAAGCATGTCCATCAAGCCATGCCCACTGAACCAGTGGTAAAAATATTTGAAACGCACTACTGGAAGGGACTTACGGAATGCAGAATATTTCCCTCCAAGGTGCCTGACATAACAACAATAAGGCTCCTGAGAACCAAGGCAAGATCAATGGGCCCTACCAATGGCAGAAGGGACTGCTGAGAAGTTCATCACCTGCTGGGTTGGCTAATGTGATCTGTGACACAAGTGGTGGTGGCCACTATCTATTCTTTAATTATACTAAAAACATGGGAATTATTCAGTGTTGGTTTTGCATTTGACCGTGCTGTTATGATGTACCCAATAAACAGGATTTTTGAGGAAGCCAAGGCCTAAGAGTCTTGAATTGATTGGGAGCATTACTCAGAACCATGACATTGGGACTCTAAGCCTGTACTAGGCTGTTTGTTTACAAATATTATATGGTACATTTTCTCCTGTCCTCAGCAGCTGCTCACTAGCCAACCCAGTGCCAGCATTTCATTAGCAGCAGAGAAATCCAAAAGGGCTGTGTGATGCTCACAGTTAGAGCATGGGTGTCAAACTCGACACATCATGTTGCCGTCACATACCACTTCACAACATTTTCCCCATTCACAGAGCTGGGGTGGGTGTGGCCTGAACATGAGCATCTGGCCCTTTGACACCCCTGAGGTAGAGTGACCTCCAGTGGATACAACTGGAGGCTATGAATGTACTTTTTCTGGGAAATAAATTCTGGACTGTTCTCACCAAACATCTGCTCTTACCTTGTTATTGTCAAGATGTAGTTGCCTAAAGTGTAATGTTTTGGATGAGTCCTTGATTCTACCTTGATTTCTGCCAAACAGAAGCTGATCAAGGCCCTGAAGTTTATTGTGCAAAAGTTGGAGTATTCTAACTCAGTGTTACTCAACTTGGTCACTTTAAAATGTGTGGACTTCCTGCTGGCTGGGGAATTCTGGGAGTTGAAGTCCACACATCTTAAAGTCACCAAGGTTGAGAAACATTGCTCTAAACTAAGGATGTTAAACTGGCGGCCCATGGGCCTGATGTGTCATGCGCAGGCTACGCCTCCACAAAGGCAAAAAAGTCACAATACATCATGATACATCACATGGAACAACTGAGTTTGATACCCATGCTCTAAATGATTAACAGAGCTGTAGATGATGTTAGAATATCATCCTTGTTCAGGATTGTTTGTGGTGGGTTCTTAGACCCAACAAGGTTAGATAATAGGTTGGGTTCCTACAACACAAATACAGGGCCTTGTCCCTCTCACTTGTGATACAAGGCCTCAAGGGGAAGCCTTTACTGAATTTGCAGAAGGACACTGTCAAACTGGAGCATGTCCACAACAAAAGGGAAGATCCATGGTTTTTCATTTGGCAACTTCAAGATGTGCAGCTGTAACTCCTAGAATTCCCCAGCCAGCATCTCTACCCAGGAATTGTGGGAAATGAAGTGCACACATCTTTAAATTGGTGAAGTTGAGAAACATTACTCTAACTAGACCCCAGAGAGCTTTGATTGCAGCAACACGACTTGATTAGCCAAAGAGACTAGAAAGACCTGAAAGCAATTAGTGTAGAAGGAGATGACAAAAGGCTGGGTAGAGTTAGGAGCTGGAAAATTGGTGTGCAATTTTAATGAGCTCCACCAAGGATTCACAATTAACACAGAAATAATTTGCTGAAGCAGCTGGGAAATTAAAGCAAAGTAGGCTGCTTGCATTAACATTAATGCTTTTTTAAAAAACAGTTTTATTAATTTTAACAACAAACAAAAACACATAAAACATAAAAACATCATCCTTTCCTTCATGAGTTTACAGACAGTGTGTCGGTTGGTTTACCACTTTTTTGTGTGCATCCATTTCATAGTCTCCATTGTAGTTATGTTACATAATAGCTCATATTATCAATCAACAATTATATAGCCTGATATCTTTATTAAACAATCATTTGACTATAATTTTATTAATTCATACTTGAACGAGATAACTATAGTTTACTTAATTTATTTTATAGCAAATCATAAAGTCATACCAAGTCTATCTTAATAAAATTTTATAAAGATAGTATCAAAGAAAAAAAGAAATATGTATTCATTGTTTCTTAAAGTTCTAAATATTCTATTATTATATTTTATTATCTAGCCATTGATAGAAAAGGTCCCAAATTTCATAGAATTGTTTATCTTCTTGTTCTCTAATTTCAAATGTCAATCTACTCATTTCAGCACATTCCAATATTTTCTTAATAATTTCTTCCTGTGATGGTATTTTCTCACTCTTCCAATTTTTAGCAAATACAATCCTAGCCGCTGTTAATACATTTACAATCAAATATTTCAAATTTTTATTGTATGTATCAGGTAAGATTCCCAATAAAAAAATTTCTGGTTTTAAATCTATATGTTTCTTTGTCATTTTTTCCAACCATATGCGAATTTTAGTCCAATATTTTCTAGCATCCTCACAAGTTCACCACATATGGTAATATGAGTCAGGTATCTGATGACATTTCCAGCATTTTTCAGATTTATTCTTGAACATTCTTGCTATTCTTGTTGGGGGGAAATGCCACCTGTAAAACATCTTATACAGATTTTCTTTATATGCTGTTGACATTGTCATTTTATAATTTTGAGACCACAATTTTTGCCATTTCTCTAAATCAATCCCATATCCAAAATTCTTCCCCCAAGCAATCATAGTTTCTTTAACTTGTTCTTCCTCTAGTTTAATTTCCAGTAAATAACCATATAACTTTTTAATCACTTTTTCATCAGTACCTGTCAAAATCTTATCTAAGTCAGTCAATTTGCCATAGAATCCCTCTGTTTTAGAATCTTTAACATACCTTGAGTGTATTTGCGCATATGAAAACCAATTCATCTTTATACCTTGTTCTTCTAGATTTTGCATCGTTTTAAGTTCACCCTTTTCATCCAATATTTCCCCATATCTAACTGTTTGTTCCTTCTTGTATGTTATAGGATAAGAAAAAGCTTCAATAGTTGATAACCAAACTGGAATTTTCAAAGTACATTGTCTCTTAATTTTCTCCCAGTTTAACCATAAAGACTCCCGTATATAATGCCTTCTAAAATTTGCGATTTAGTTCCCTTATACCACAGAAAAGCATGCCAGCCCAGTAATAAATCATGTCCTTCTAGTGTCAACAATCTAGTCTTTCTTAATGTTATCCATTCTTTAGCCCACATCAAATTTGCAGCTTGATAATACAACTCCCAATTAGGAAGGCCAGATCCTCCTCTAGTTCTAGCATCTTGTAAAAGTTTTAATTTTATTCTCGCTTTCTTGCCTTGCCATATATACTTCAACACAATTTTATTTAAGTCTTCAAAATAATCTTTGCCAAGCCTAATTGGTATTGTCTGGAACAAATATAAAATTCTGGGTAAAATATTCATCTTGATTGTTGAAATTCTGCTTATTAATGACAGTTGTAGGTTTTCCCATTTCTTCAGATCAAGTGTTATCTGCTGTTTGAGTTTAATATAGTTATTCTCTTTCAATGTAGTACATCTTGACGTCAAATATATCCCCAAATACTTAACCTTATTCGTGACTTGAATTTTCAATAGGTCTGCCAGTTCTTCTCTTTGTCTTAATAACATGTTCTTTGTCAGAATCTTTGTTTTATCTTTATTTATTTTCAAACCAGCCATCTCACCATACATCTCTATCTTTTCCAATAGTTTTAAAGCTGTCTCTAGAGTATCTTTCAGAATGAAAACCAAATCATCCGCATAGGCTTGTAGTTTAAATTCCTCCTTTTTTATTTTCATTCCTTTTATATTTTGGTCCTCTCTAATATTTCTATTCAACACTTCCAAAGTCAATACAAATAGCAAAGGTGATAATGGACATCCTTGTCTTGTGCCTTTTCTTATGTTAATAGAGTCTGTAAGTTCTCCCTCTATCATTACTTTTGCCGTTTGCTTATAGTATATAGCTTCTATTGCTTGAATAAATTTTCTGGCAAAACCCATCTGTTCCAGTAGTAGTAACATAAATCTCCAGTTCACATTATCAAATGCCTTTTGGGCATCGAGGAATATCAAAGCCATTTGTTTTTCAGGATGCGCCTCATAATATTGCAAAATGTCCAGAATTACTCTCATATTGTCTTTGATTTGTCTCTTTGGCAGAAATCCATTCTGATCAGGATGAATAAAATTATTTAAGTATTTTTTTAGCCTTTCTGCCAAGATTGAAGCAAAGATTTTATAATCTGCATTCAATAAAGGAATAGGTCTATAGTTCTTGATTTGTACTGGATTGGCCCCTTCTTTTGGAATAAGTGTAATATAAGCTTCTGACCATGTTTTAGGTATCTTCTTATTTGACATAACTTCATTCATGACTTCTAGCAATGGGATGCTCAATTATTCTTGTAGTGTTTTATAAAATTCTGCCGGAAGCCCATCTGGACCTGGTGCTTTTCCATTATTCTGTCTGTTGAGTGCTTCGGTTAGTTCCATCATTGTTATAGTACTTTCTAACATTTTTTTTCAGTCTCTTTAGGTATCTTAGATAGGTTAGCATTTTGTAAATACTGTTTAATTTTTTCCTCATCAATATCCTCTTGTTTATATAGTTGTCCATAAAAGTCTCGGATAATTGCGTTTTTCTCCTTATTACCATAGCACATTTGGCCTTGATCGTCTATTAACTGTAATATTTTCCTTGATTCTTTCTCCTTTCTCAGTTTGTATGCTAACCATCTACCTGGCCTATTTGCATCTTCAAAATAGTTCTGTTTAGCACTTCTAATTTTTTGTGCCAATTCTTCTTTCTCTATCTGACCCATTTTATGTTTAATTATGTCCATTTTAAGTTTAATATCTTTTTTCTGTGGCATTTTCTGTAATTCTTTTTCCAGTTTTTTGTGATCCTCTTCTAAAGCTTTGATAGTTTGCCTCTTCCTAATGTTCTTTTTCTTTGTATAGTCTATTATTAATCCGCTCGCATATGCCTTCATTGTATCCCAAACATTCTGTATTGAAGTATCTTCTTTTTTATTTTCACTAAAGAAGAAGGCCAATTCTTTCTCCATCCATTGTGTGAAGTCTTTTTCCTTTAAAATAGTATTATTTAATGTCCATCTAGATCTTCTTTTTTGTCCTTTCCATTTAATTGTCATTGGATTATGGTCTGCCCATGTACTTGTTTCAATATTTATTTCTTGAATATTAGATATTAATTCTGTTGAGGTCCAAATCATATCTATTCTGGACCATGATAAATGTCTATTTGAGTAAAAAGTATATTGTTGAATTTTAGCATTTCTTTCTCTCCATATATCTTTTAAGTTTAATTCATCTATCATTTTGAAAAAGGATTTAGGGAGAGTCTTTCAATTTTGTCTTGTTGCTGTTGCTGTATAGTCCAATTTATTGTCTACGATTCCATTGAAATCTCCCATCATAACTATGTTAATATAGTCCAGTTCCATTGTTTTCATATGTAATTTTTTATAAAATTCTTCTTGTTTATCATTCGGGGAATAAATTGCAACCAGGAGTGTTTTTGTATTATTATCCACTATTTCAACCATTAATACTCTTCCATCTTCATCAGTATGAATCAGTTTTGCTGGGATAGTTTCTTTAATGTATAAAACCACTCCTCTTTTCTTACAGTGAGTCAGAGAAGTAAATATTTTCCCTAATTTTGGTCGTGCCAGTAATTGTTCATGTTGTTTTTTAATGTGTACTTCTTGTAAGCAAATTATATAAAATTTTAACTTCTCTAATTTGTGAAAAAAAATTCTTCTTTTGGTAGCTGAGTTCAGTCCATTTATATTCATAGAAATCAGTTTTTTTTCCTCCATGATTATGTTTTATATTTAAGTCTAACAGCTCTCGTAGATCTTACTTCACGTTGTTCTTTGGTCTCTACTTGTCCACCTACTGCGCCTTCTTCTTTTCCCATCCCCATTTGGTCCTCTTGAAATTCATTTGAGATAATCTCTTTTTCTGTCTCTATTTCTCTTCTTTTGAAAAATTCATTGTAGAATATTTCTGCTTTCTCAATTGAGTCAATTCTGTGTCTCTGTTCTTGCCATGTAAACATTAATTTCTCTTTAAAAAATCGCCGCTAAGTCAGTTTTGTCAAAAATCTTACAGATTTCTTCTCATTCTTAGGGTGTCCTTAAGTCCCAAATATTAATAAAAAAAAAAGTCCTCACCAAACCGATACACTTTCTCTTTCAGTCTCTTCTTTCCGGAGCTGTCCCAGCTTCAGCAGCTTAATGGCTGCCTCTCCGCCGATGGTAGAAGGGCTTCTCCTGAATCGACCAGGGACTTGCGGTGTCCCTGGGATCGACAGGATGTGCCCCTTAATATCACCGTCTCTATGGGACGGTTTAGGTCCATTGGGACCGACCGGGGCGAAGATATCAGCTGTGATCTCGAAGCCCCGAGATTGCAGCTGTATCGCAGCAACGTGGCTCCGCCTTCCAACATTAATGCTTTTGATACTGACATATAGATAAGCAATAGCCATTGTCAGCTGGTGCTCCATTCAAAATCCAAGAAAGAAATACTTAGACTCTATTAATCAGAGAAAAGATATCCTTTACTGGAAATCAAGTGGTAGCAACAAAAGAATTCTGAATCTGAGAAAATGGGCACGTAAATCACATATACAAAATAATGGCAACGTTCCCACCCCCAATAGTTCAATTGGCTCATCCAATTAAAAGCTGTGTATATCATCATGTGGGCATCTCCAGGTGGTGATGAGGCCTCTGTCCGTTGTCCTTGACATATTTTGATAAAGAGTTGCAGCTGCGCATAGCATAGGATAGAAACCTAAGCAAGAATCTACCGCCCCCGCCCCAGCTTATACAGTTCTGGTTTGTAACACCTCCAGCTCACTTCCCATAACCATTCCCCCGCTCCCCCCGTTACTTATGACAGCCGAAAGATGCAAAGCAAAGGGAGAAAATCTTGAAGGCTAACAGCCATCCTCTTGACATCCTAACTTTGTGCCTTCTGAACTGATTGATTGATTGGTTCAATTTACATTCTTCCTTACGTAGAAATCTCTTTTGTATTTAACTTTATAACAGTACCCCTGGCTTGATCAACTATGGTTGAGGGTGGATTTGGACTTGATTCTCTCCAGGTCAACTAAAACACTTACTCTGGAGGGGCATATGTGCTCCCCTGCCCCCTTGAATGACAAGTTTTGCTTCTCATGTGGAAGCTGGATGATCATTGGTCAGAGATAGTGCAGGGGATCCTGCATTAAATCCCTAACTTTTCAGTGGTCTTCAAGAGCAGCTCATGGAGAGTGTCTTGTGGTAGACCAGCCAGGAAGTCAGGGGTGGGATTCAAATTTTTTAACAACTGGTTTTGTGGACTTGGCTTAGTTGTTGGGTGTGGCTTGGTGGTCATGTGACTGGGTGGGCATGGCTTGGTGGTCATGTTATTGGATGGGCGTGGCCAACTCAATATCATTGACATCGAGGCACTCATCTCCTCACCTGGCCTCTCATGACTGTGGGGATGCTGCAACAGTCGTAAGTGTGAAAAACAGATATAAGTCACTTTTTTCAGTGCCATTGTAACTTGGATGGTCACTCCACACAAGCAAAGTACAAGCAAAGGAGGAGAAAAAACTCCAGAGACGTTCCTGAGACAGGAAGTCTAGTCCTGCCAAGAATGTAATAAGGTTTAATGGAGAGGCAGTTTCTGTAAGCAACACCAGAATGTTTCCTTCCTGCCTTCCTTATAGGATTAGGCCAGTAATTTCTTCTAACAACCGGTTCTCCAAACTGCTTAGAATGTTAACAACCTATTCTCTAGAAGGTTCTAGAGAATAGGTGCGAACTGGTAGAATCCCACCCCTGTTTCAAGATGAAACTGGACTTTCTTGTTTTTCTTTGAAGAAGAAAGTAGCATCTCTAAAAGACTGCAAATGACCAGCTGTTTGCAAGGAATATAAATCTTTCTATTCCCCACCACCCAGTCAGAGCTGAAGAAGCTTCTTTGATAAGAAGCAAAATGTCTTCAAAGAAAAAAAAAAACAGAAAGTCTAATTGCCTCTTGAAAGAGCAACTTTGGGACTTCAAGTGACCTCAATGATTGTCTAAAAGGATGCAAATGACCAGCTATCTGCAAGGAGTATAAATTCTTCCATTCCCCACCATACAGTCAGAGCCGAAGAAGCTTCTTGGATGAGAAATGAAATGTCTTCAAAGAAAAACAAAAAAAAATCCAGTTGCCTTTTGAAAAAAAAAAAGCACCTTTGGGACAGCCATGTTCTGGATGACTGAGAATCTCAATCCAATTAAATAAATAAAGGTAGAAATGATGATAGGAAGATACACTATTTCTAAACCTTTGATATGTGTGTATAGCACAATGTCAAGATGTATAGATCAAAATAGTGGATGATGCAATGCTACTTTCAGTATTTCCCCTCTCCCCTTAGAAAAGAATATTTGTAGCTGGTTCTTGAAGATGTTTCATTACCCAACTAGGTAACATCATCAGTGTTGTTGATGTTACTGATGGTAACTAGTTGGGTAATGAGACATCTACAAGAAATCATTCAAGTCCAGAGATTTCCAAGGGCCCCACATTTTCCCACTTGTTTCCCCTTATCAGGACCCCTTTCCTTCCCCATCCCCTTTCTTTTCAATGTCAAGTTGACTTAGATAGAGGAGTGGTGTCCAAGGTGCCAAGGCCCCATACATATGGTGTGGTGGTGCTGCCTTTCATTTCACAATCGAATGTGCTACATCCTCCCCAATCCCAGAGAAATATTTCACATTGTGGCTTTTGACTTGGATAATGTTGCACAGCACATTGTAAAGTGGGTACCAACTGAGAAGTGAAACATGGAGCCCGATGTGTGTAGATTCAGCTGCCTTAATGGACTTTTTGACCTGAAACTTTTTATGGACTTTTTGCTGACAATGGATAAAAATGAATGGATGATTATTGGATTTACTGCTTACTAAGTGCAGAACACTGGGGGAAAGAAACTATGTCATATAATTTGAAAGGGGAGAAATGATTTTAAATATATTTATATTTAACCATCTTTCTGTTTTCTATTTTGTGTCTTTCTGTTTTCTATTTTGTTACTTTTATCTTTCTAACTTTATAAAAAACTCTTCAATACAATCATTGGGATTTCTCCCTTTTCTCTTTCTCTCCCCCCAACCACTTTGCAAATAAAACAGTATCTTCTCATAGACGTCACATAACCACATCCTTTGTTACACCATAGCCCAGGATCCAAAGTCAGAAAGCAATGAGAAATAGTGATTGTTCAGTTTCCCATTTTTGATGCAACTTGTAGTCAAAGTAAGAAAGTTCAGGCATGGATTACTGGCTATTTTTCTTCTGTTTTCATTTCAACTGTAAGTTTATCCTCTTGCAAAAAATAGGAAAGGAGGAGGAGGAGGAGGAGGAGGAGGAGGAGGAGGAGGAGGAGG
>NW_020716999.1:99185-110984 GCF_900518725.1 Notechis scutatus | reverse complement strand
TTCTTTCTTTCTTTCTTTCTTTCTTTCTTTCTTTCTTTCTTTCTTTCCTTCCTTCCTTCCTTCCTTCCTTCCTTCCTTCCTTCGTTCCTCCATCATTTTTCCTAACATTTCCATTCCCCTTCCAGTTGTATTAGGTCAAGCTACTGTCAGCCAGGAGCACCAATTTCTTTCAGTCAAGGAAGGAGAGTCCATCCTGCTTAACTGCTCCTATCAGGGAACAGAATATAGTCTTCAATGGTACAAACAATATCCAGGAGGCCAGCCAGAATTCATGACGTCAAATACAAAAGCAAAGGATAATTTCAAGATGACTCTGGACACAAATAACAAGATTACCTCTTTGTATCTGAAGAACACCCAACTTAAGGATTCAGCTGTCTATTTCTGTGCATTGCAACACAGTGCTAGAAAGACACCTGCTGGTTGTCACCAAAGGTGGAGAGCAACCAAGGAGAAGATCTGTACTGTAGGTGCCTACTGGTGGCCCTCTTAAGAAAGATCAGGAGAGCTGAAGCATCATAACCAAAGACATGCATATTTTTCAACTGATACTTATTCTTCCCTTGCTGGCCTTTTTGTAAGTCATCTGCAAATTGCAGCAGAATGCCTGAGACAAGGAAAAAGGTCCAAATGTTCCATGGAATCTGAATGTTCCCCTTGTCTTTCTCCTCCAGGTGTCCAGTGCCAGAACCAAGTGGATCAGATAGCCATAGAAGTCTTCAAAGAAGGAGATGATTCCCACATCACTTGTCACTTCAACTCCAACACTGTCTATGGTATACACTGGTACAGGCAATATGCAGAAGAAAGACCTGTGATTCTCCTAATCAGTGAATTGGGAGAAAGTCAACAACTTCACAGCTTCTTTTGACAAGCAGCAGAAGAAAAGTCATTTCAGCATTGCAAAGGTACAAATGAAAGATGGCACTGTCTATTTCTGCAGGACTGAAGATCCACAGCCACACAGGCACCCGCTGCTTGTACAAAAAATGTTAAAAGAACAAGCAAGTTTGTGCTGCGGGAATTTGGATGCAGAATTGGACCTGCTGACCCAGAGCAATCAATGTGTGTGTACAACCTGCATTCATGTCAGCCATAAAGTGAAAAAGAAACATTCATGGTGTTGCTAGGGGGAAATAAAAGTGACATTTGCAAAGTTCAAATACATTCAGGTTCCTTTTGGTTAGGAGCTACATCCTCATTCACCAAACCAAAACATTCTCCCTGGGATTAACCTACAAATAGTGGGAACTCATGTCATTTATTGATGGGGCTGTTCCTTTCTAGTTTTTCTTTCTTTATCATTTGAAGTGTCTTCCATTGGGTTAGGTCACTGTTGTTTCTTTAGAGAATCCAGAGGTTTATAACTCTTGCAAAAAAACCTCAATACAATTATCTTACAGTAGGGGTCAATGAAAACCAGATGATATCTAAGGTTCTAACACAATTAAATATGAGCCGACTGTGTTCAGACACAGCCAAAAAAAGCCAATACAAGCCTAAATTTCATTAAAAGAGGGATTCAATCAAGATCATATGAAATACTAATACCACTCTAGAAAGCCTTAGTAAGACTACACCTAGAATACTGCATCCAGTTTTGGTCATCACACTATAAAAAAGTGTTGAGACACTAGAAAGTGTTAAGGCACTAGAAAGAATGCAGAAAGGAACAACCAAAGATGCTTAAAGGACTGGAGGCTAAAATATTTATTTATTTATTTATTTATTTATTTATTTATTTATTTATTTATTTATTTATTTATTTTGTTAAGCATGTATGAGAAAACAAGAATAAGTATGAACATAACATATAAACATATAAGTATAAACAGGTATTAGTATATACATAATAAATGAGTACGAATAAATGGATAAATAGGAACAGTAGGACACAAACGGTAGTGTTATGGCCTGCCAACAGCTGATGGAGCTGGCAGCAGAGTCAGACAGTAGTGAGGAGGTTGGGGAGGAACCTGGGCTGGGTCTGGAGGCTGAGAAAGACACGGAGGAGGACTCTGCATCAGAGGCAGGGATGGGGCTGGGGAGGCTGGCAGTCAGCAGCTGCCTTCAGGTTCATACAGAAATGATGCAGGGGACCTTATGGAACCAGTTCCCAGCCTGCGCATGTACAGAGCTAGAAGAAGACAAGAGCAATTAAGAAAACAGGGTTGACTCAGGAGTAAGGCCACACCTTGGAGATGATTGGCTCCTCCCATAGGACATAAAAGAGGAGCAAACTGGAGCTTTTGCAAGAAGCAATTAGTTTGTCTGGTTGGTTCAAGCTTTGAAAAGTGCTGTTTGACTCTGTGTCAAATTTGGCCTTGCCCTGCACCTGGCAATTAGTTCTCTGGCTGCATTCCAAGTGTGATAAGGTGGGTGTTTATAAACATTCACTAGACTGTTTGTGAAGCCTGGCCAGCAGTGAATCAATGTAATTCATAGTTGTGGAAATAAAAGAGGTTTTGTCAGGGTTAAGATTGTGTTTTATGCTTTCTAAGGAAGCCTAGGTCAGAACAGGTAGGCACGCTGATGTGCTTATGCACGCCCCCTTACAGACCTCTCAGGAATGGAGAGAGGTCCACGGTAGACAGTTTAAGGTTAGGGTAAACATTAGGTAATGTTAGGTTAGGTAATGTTAAAGGTACTGGACATGGCTATTCTAGTCTAGCAAGTGAATACATGATAGCAGTATTCCAATATTTTTAGGGACTGTCATAGAGAGGAGGATGTCAACATGTTTTCCAAATCACCTGAAGGCCAGACAAGGAATAATGGATGGAAGCTGATGAAGGAGAGATTCAACCTAGAAATAAGTGAGAACAATCAACTAATGGAACAGCTTATCTTCAGAAGTTCTGGGAGCCATGTGGTCTCATACAAGTTGGGCTGATCCTTCTTAGGTGGTACCAAATCAGTCTAGTGAAAACCATTTGATGCTAGAAGAAGATCCAGAAACACTCTGAACAAGTGGGGCTCTCTGGTGGCTTCTGCCCTATGCAATTGTGGTGTCATTCAGACAATAGCAGATATGTATATCTGCCCTTTGTGTCTTGATCAGTGCACACTTGAAGACCACATGGTACTGCAACAAAACACAATTAATGTTGCTAGTTTCTGGGCAAGATCTTTTTTAAAAAACAAATTTTATTAATTATACAACTAAAATGTCAAACAAACACATACCGTATTTATCGGCGTATAACACGCACTTTTTTCCCCCTGAAAATAGGGGGCAAATGATGTATGCGTGTTATACGCCGATATAATGTTAAGAAGCCTTCGGTGAATGCTGCTGGGATCGGGGATCAAGGACACAAATGAAAGAAGGGGAGGGAGGAAGCAACCGAAGCCTGTCCTTCTCTCTGGGTCAGCTCTCTCAGTCGCTCTCTCGCTCCTCCACCAGCACAGGAAGAAACTGCTTCAAAGAAGCGGGGGGGGGGGCTTTTCCTGTCGCCGCAGCTTCCCTGAAGCGTCCGTTTCTCCCCCACCCCCACCCCGTCCGCCCGCCCGCCCGCCCGCAGTGCTCCGTTCTGCCTGCCTGCCTGCCTTCGTTAATGGTTGAATCGGAACAGCTTCGGCTGAGTAAAAGAGGCGAATAGTTATTATTCTCAGCCGAAGCTGCTCCCAAACAACCAGAAACTAAGGCAGGCAGGCAGAATTTTTTTTAATTTTTTTTCCTGAAATTTCCCTCTTAAAATGAAGATGCGTGTTATACGCCTGTGCGTGTTATACGCCGATAAATACGGTACATAACACACAGAAAGGAAAAGAATTTTTTTTAAAAAAAAAAACCTAGCAATTCTATTATCGACAGTCTATGGTTCCTTGTTTGTTATCAGTATTGGTGACATATTTACAAATACATCTTATTGTGAAGTATATAATTACTACTTCTTTTACATTTTACGGTGTTTACTAATATATTTTCTATTTTTGTTCTATCCAGTCATACCAGCATTCCCAGCTTTTATAATATTCTGATGTTTCTTTTTCCTTAAGTGCTAAGGTTAATTTATCCATCTCTGCACAGGCTGTTATTTTCTGAATGACCATTTCCTCTGTTGGAATATCTTGTGTTTCCAACACTGTGCAAAGGTTATTCTAGCTGCAGTAAGAATGTGCAGTATTATATATTTGACTTTTTTAGAAATTTCCCTATTAAATATCCCCAGGAAAAAGAATTCTGGTTTTAATTCAATTTGCTCCGCCATTATTTCCTCTAACCATTTTTTTATTCTGTGCCAGTATCTTTGGGCTTCAGTGCAGGACCACCACATGTGAAAGAATGTTCTGTATTTCTTTTTACATTTCCAGCAATTTGGATTCATGTTAGGAGACATCTTCGCTATTCTCGAGGGGGAGAGATGTCATCTATAAAACATTTTATAGGCATTTTCTTTATATGTTGCTGCTTTTGTGATTTTATTGTTCCTTGTCCAGACCTTTTCCCATTCTGATAATGTAACGCTACGTCCTATGTTTCTACTCCAAGCTATCATGTTGCCTTTGACTACTTCCTCTTCTAATTCTATCTCTAATAAATAATTATAAAATTTAGTTTTATATTTTTTTTATCTGGGCCTAATAGGATTTTATCTAATTGTTCTGGCTTAGCATAAATTCCAAAATTTTTCTTATCCTGACTATATCTATTTTGAATTTGCAGGTAAGCCCACCAGTCTACTTGTAGCCCTTGTTCTTGGAGATCTTGCCATGATTTTAAAGTTCCTTGCACATCAAGAAGGTCTTTGTATTTTATCATTTGGTTAAGATCTAGATTATTTGGATATATCATCGCCTTCATCATTGAGATCCAGATTGGGATTTTTAAATAATGTTTTTTTTTAAAATTCCAATTAGCCAATAAGGAATCTCTAATTATATGTCTGTGGAAATAGTTCTGTTTGATTTTTCCAGTGTCCCATAAAAATGCGTGCCGCCCCCTCTGTAAGTCGTGGCCTTTTAGAAATAAGATTCTTTTATTCAATAGGTTTACCCATTCTTTCAACCATAGTAAGGAGGCTGCACTATAGTATATTTCCCAATTTGGGAGTGCCATATCTCCCCTGCTCTTCATATCTTGCATTGCCTTTAGGTTTATCGTCGGTTTTTTTCCCTTGCCAAATAAATTTGGTGATTATCTTGTTAAGTTCCACAAAGTAATTTTTATGTATTTTTATTGGCATTGTTTGGAATAAGTAAATAAATTTGGGCAGAATGTTCATTTTTATAGTGGCAATCCTCCCTAGTAAGGAGATTTGCAATTTGACCGATATCTCTAAATCTTTTTTGACTTGCTGTAGTAGTTTATTATAATTATTTTCCATTAGGGTTTTACATTGAGCCATCAACCAAATTCCTAAGTATTTAACTTTTTTTATTATTTGTAATCCCCTTATCCTTTCCAATTTTAATTTCTGTTTTTCTGTTAAATTTTTAGTTATTAATTTCATTTTTTCCCTATTGATTTTAAGTCCTGCAACTTTCCCAAATTGATCTAACTCTTTCAATAGTTCTTGACCTGTTTCAATTGGTTCCTCTATGAAAAAAACCATATCATCCGCAAATGACTGGAGTTTATATTCTTCTTTCTTAATTTGTAGTCCTTTTATTCCTAGGTCCTGTCTAATTCGTGTAAGAAATGTTTCCAAAGATAATATGAAGAGCAGGGGAGATAATGGACATCCCTGCCTAACTCCTTTCCCTATTTTTATTGAATGCATGTACTCTCCATTAATTATAATATTCGCCTTTTGTGAATCATAAATTGTAGTCACAATGTTTTCAAATTTAGTGCCTAAATTCATATTGTAAATTTGTTGGATTAGAAATTACCAATTTAGGTTGTCAAAGGCCTTCTGTGCATTCAAGAATACAAGGGCTATTTGTTTTTCTGGGTGGGCTTCATAGTATTCCAAAACATTTAGTACTATTCTTAAATTATTCCTAATTTGTCTATTGGGAAGGAATCCATTTTGATCTTCATGTATATATTCATTCAATATTTTTTTTAATCTATTTGCTATAATTGTGGAAAATATTTTATAATCAGTATTTAACAGGGAAATTGATCTATAATTTTGTATAAGTCATAAGCTTCAATCTTCTTTCAGAATCAATGATATCAGTGTCTCCTTCTATGAATCTGGCATTCTTGCTGCAAGTAGAACCTCATTATATACTTCCATCATGAGAGGTCCTATTTGTTCTCCTATTTTCTTATAAAGGTCCCCTGGTATCCCATCAGGTCCTGGGGTTTTATTGTTCTTTTGGTTTTCTATTGCTGTTTTTAACTTGGGCCATCTCCTCCTTGATTATTTTATCTTTAGTAATACCCAAGTAAATTCTTATCATGTCCTTGTTTACCTCCTTCTTTTTATAAAGATCTTCAAAAAAAATTACATGCAATTTCTTTTTTCTGTTCTATTCCTTGTTGGGCATCCCCGTTTTCATCTATTAATTGGTAGATCAATCTTTTTTTTTCTTTTTTACGTCTGTAGGCCAACCACCTTCCTGGTTTATTGGCCTGTTCAAAGAATATCTGTCTAGCTGTATTCAACTTTGAAACCATTCCCTCTTGTTCGATTAAATTTAATTTATGTTTAGCTATTATCATCTGATTTTTCAATTTACAATCTTTTGAAGTGTTTTGTAGCTGAGATTCTAATTCTTTGATTCTTTGTTCTAATTTATTTTGTTGGGCATATTTTTCTTTATTTCTTTTAGCGGTGTATGATATTGTTGTGCCTCTTATTATTGCCTTCATTGTATCCCAAATATTCTGTTTCATAGTTGCCTTATTATTATTTTCTTTTAAGAAATAGTCTAATTCCTCCTTAAGTCTATTCATAAATTCTTTCTCTTTAATTAGCTGTGTATTTAAAGTCCACCTTTTCCTTGGTTTCTTCCTACCCTTCCACACTATCTGAATCAGATTGTGATCTGCCCATTCGTTTGGTAAAATTTCAATTTCTTTTAATTTAATTAATTCATTTACTAGCTCACCATTCATCCACACCATATCAATTTGTGTCCATGACTGATGAGGATTAGAGTAAAATGTAAATTGCTTCTTCTCAGGGTTTAATTTCCTCCACATGTCTATCAAATTTAGTTCAATCATCATTTCCTCACATGTTTTCAGTAGTTCTCTTTTTCTTCTTCTCCCCACACCGCTACTGTAATCTTTCTGATGGTCCACAATAGCATTGAAATCCCCCAAGATACAAATATTCCTTTTCTCTAAATCCACTATTTTCCCATGTAATTGTTTTTAAAAAAATCCTTTTGGATATCGTTAGGGGCATAAATTAGCACTAATAGAATTGGAATTGATTTAATCCAAATTTGTAACACCAGAATTCTTCCATTGGGGTCTGTCCAAATTAGCTCTGCTTTCATGTCATCCTTCACATATACTGCTATCCCTTTCTTTTTCCTAAGATCTGCTGGTGACATATACAAATTCCCTAGCTTGGGGCATTCTCGATATTTTTCTTCTTCCTTCCTTATATGAGTTTCCTGTAAACAGATCTGCATTTTGTTTAATTAGTTTGGTTAGTATTATTTTCCTTTTTATCCTAGAGTTTAGGCCATTTATGTTAATTGATAATATTTTCTTTTCTTCATCCATCACCTAATTGACTCTTGGTCTATGTCTTGTAGTTACTCCTGTCTCTCTTTGTGGGTGATTGTGTGTCTTCGGTTCTTCTCTCTCTTGATGTTGTATATTTTTTGAGTTCCTATGATTCCCATCTCTATTCTTTTGATAGTCTTGGTTGTCTTGCGAATTTGTTTCTAATCCATCTCTACAACTCGATTCTTCAGGGCCTACCAATCATTCATAGAATTCTTGGGCTTTTTCCATGGAGTCTACTTTAATTTTTCTTTCTTCCCATGTGATTAGCATTCCCTCTGGGATTAGCCATCTGAATATGATGCCTTTTTGGTTTACTTGGTTCACCAAGAATTTGTAATCTCGCCTCTGCTCACTCACTCTTCTTGGGGTTTGTTTAAGCACCAAGATTTATTTTCCTTTATATGTAATAGAAATTTTATATATAACATCCCAAACTTTTCTTCTTGCAAATCTCACGTGGACCTCTTTTGGATATTTATGTCGTCTTGCATAATTTGTGCTCACTCTGTATACTTCATCTAGCTCTTTCAGGATATCATCCTTATCTTTTTTCAAATAGGTCTCTAATATTCCTGCCATCACTTGTTCAAAATCCTCTTCTTTAGATTCTGTTATATTTTGGAACCTCAAATATGCTGCAGCCTTGTCCATTTCCAGATATACAAGGAATCATCCATTTCTTTACTCACATTTCTTAATTTCTCACCAACCATTTCCAGCTTCTTTTCCATTTGTTCCGTCCTTTTCTCAACCTCCTTTATTGTTGATTCATTCCTTTCTAGTGCTTGCTGTATTGTTTCAATTTTTTGATCCAGCTTTACGATGTCTAATTTCATTTCTGCCTTTAAGTTCCCCATCTCTTCTTTTAATTCATTTGTGTCAGCTCTTGTTTCAGTATGAATTTTCACCATTATTTCCTGAAGTTTAAGCATGGATTCTTGTAAAATAAGAAGGGTCGATTGGATATTGGCATTCGTGATGACAGGTTGTTTCTCTCCAGGTAGAGTTTCTTCAATTGTCTTTTGTGCCATCACTGAGGGTGACAGCATCATAGTTATTTGTATTGAAGGGGTCTCCTTTCCAGTTTTAAGCATTGTGTTAGTCATAGAGGTCATTTCTTGTAAAATTTGTTTTTGTTTTTGTATTATACTAAATATGTTGTCCCAAATTATCATTCACTATTGAGAAGTATCAGCTATATATGGCCACTACTCTAATTAATATGATATGTTATAGGGTTAACCTCTTTTGTCAATATATATAGTCTCCAGAACAATTTTAGAGCTATTTTCTAAATCAAATATCTGGATTTGTAGATCTTAATAATATATCAAATTCCTCTAATTAAATTTAAGTACTATTAATTTGTATATCTATAAATGCTATAAGATCCCCAATCTCAAAATAGTGTTATAAGATAATATTTCAAATACTTACAAATCTAAATAAAAATATATCAACCTTGATATACAATAATTAATTAGTTAATCTGTAGTAATCACAATTAGTCACAATTAATTATTTAATTCAATATAATCAATGCCTACAATCAAATATCAATACCTAAATAATTAATTAATTATCACCTCCTTTTTTGTGTTATAACCAAATATAAACTTCAATATTTACTAATGTATCAATTAAATCATATATAAATTACGTTTACCACATTCAAAAGACAGTTAAGTTGGTGTCAAGAAAGAATTATTATAATCCGCAAAGTTTAAAGGTTTAAAGTGTCTTAATGTAGTTATTCAGTTCTTTGTCTCTAAATCAAAATTCCTTCACCGAGCGCACTGGAAGCACAGACTTGCTGAGTAATGTCTCTGGTTTCACTGTCTCAATGCACTTTCCACTGTAGCCATTTCTCCTTTTGTTTAAAAATCTTGTAAATCAATCTTTAAATTCATATAGCCTCTTTCTTTAATAAATCTTCTCCACTTACTACAGCTCCAGTCCAATAATCCAAAAAGAGTCCAGTAAATTATTCAGTTTCATCCGTGGAATATTTAAAGTTGTAATAGATCTCCCCCGATCTCAAGTTCGTCCTTCCAATTTTCCCCAAAATCCACAGTTCAAATCTCCTGAAGTTCCCTAAAGTTAAATTCGTTGTTCTTTCTTTCACCCCCCCCCCCACTTCATGTCAGGCACTCAGGTCCCTCCGATTCTCTTATCTTCTCTATCCAATTGATCGCATCCTTACCCTCTTTCGTCTCACAAGCCCTTTCGCTTTCACCGCCACTCATATCTGCTTTGGCAGCTGTTTTCGGGCTTCGCTCTGACTAAGGTTCTCCAATATTCAGCGCTCAATCAGGATCACAAATTCTTTCACTCTCACTCTTCATTCACCACAGTCTGTCACTCACTTGCTTTCTCTGTATGTAACGATCAAGACTTCAGGGCCACCATTACTGACAGTCTCTTGATGTCAGTCTGTATCGCAATGAGAATCTCCTCCTCCACACTACGACTCAAATCTCCCCACACTGGCATGCTTCTCTACAAGATCCGTGCACCCCTAAGGGTCACTCCAACAGCAAGAGGAGATACCGTGAAACCCAGAGCGAGCTTCAGCACCTCCGTTCATCCATATCTCATCACTGGAAGTCCTCTGGGCAAGATCTTTTTAACTTGCACAATATTTTAATTTTGCATTTTATATTCTAAGTTGTATGTGATATGTTATGCCTTATTTTAATTATGAAGCTTCTGACATGAATCAGTATAAAGAACATTTGGTGCAGCCACATTCTGCAACAGTAATGACATCAGTACCTCTTCAAACTATATCATGACTATTTGTAGTTTCCTCACTAGATGGCACTCATTTTGCTTTCATTTATAACAGAGAAAGGTTTGGAAGGCAAAGGTGTTTTATATCTTCCTCCTGGCTTAGTAATCCACAGCAGCTTTTTCTCTTTAATCATTAGATGGAGAAACCAAACAGCAGCCTTGAAAAGAGAAAAAGTGATTCAGTTTGAGAAAGGAGAAACTGCATTATTGCCTTCGTTGTTTCTCCTGAAAGGCTGAGAGACCAGCCAAAACATGGAAACCTTTAGATTGTTCTCAAGAACCTGGAAAGCTCAGTGGACACTGCTCATTGGATTATTCATTCTGTGTAAGTGAAAACGTTCCAAGGATTGGGATGAGATTTATTTTTTACAGCTCATGGAAGCATAGATAATCCCTCCTTTTCTTTTCTTCTCAGTCTGCAACTTGGATGCCCAAGTTATTCAAACACCTGCAAAGCTGGAAGTTCAAGAAGGAGGCTCTTTCACTGTGAAGTGCAACTATTCCATCCAGTATCAGCCCTATTTTTGGTACCATCAAGTTCCTGGAGAACCTCCATCTCTCGTCCTATTGATATCTTCTGAAGAAAGTGTGGAAAATAAAGGTTTTCAGGATTCAGGAAACTACTTCTGTGCTTTACAAGACACAGTGTTGTAGGAAGGCAACACCTCCCAACCCAAACCTCAGTTCTTCTGTGTCTATATTCTCTGTGCTTTCTTGTGCACATGTTGCTTTCATCTGGTTGGTGCATATGAAAACAGCGTAGCTGGATTAGAGCAAGCATCAATCGTTGTGTGAAGAAGGTTTTAGAGTTCATGTAGGAGATGACCAGGCATTGCCCTTGGGTGGGGTCAAACTCACCATCAGCCTTAGGTCCTTTGGTGCCCACAGAAACATTCAGAATCCAGAAGCACCTCCCAAATCAAACCTCAATTGTTCTGAAGCTTCATAGGTGTCTATATTCTCTATATATTCTCTGAAGGAAAAATATGCAAGATTGGCATTCCAACCATTTGCAAAGCTGAAATACATTAGGGTTCCTTCTGGATAAAAGCTACATCCTCATTCACCAAACCAAAACATTGGACATATGATTAGCCAATAAATAGTGGGTTATTGAAAGGGCTGGTACTTTCTGGTTTTTTTTTTCTTTGTCATTTGAAGTGACTTCCATTGGGTCAGGCTGCTGCCATTTCTTTACATTGCTTAGAGGTGGGTTTTTGAGAATCCAGAGTTTTATAACTCTTGCAAAGAACTCAATTCAGTTCAATCAAGATCCTGTGATGTACAAAGACCACTCTATAAAGCCTTAGTTAGACCACACCTATAGTAGTGCATCCAGTTTTGTCACCACACTATAAAAAAGA
>NW_020716999.1:74121-86308 GCF_900518725.1 Notechis scutatus | reverse complement strand
GGGGGGGGGGGGATCACATCTATAGAAATAAGGGATGCTTTGATACAAACTTGGAGAGGGATAAAGAAAAAACATATTTGAAAATCCCAAATTGGCTATCCACCATGGAAGCATTGATCCACCCCAATACAATGGATAAAATGGCCAGGTACAAGGAAATCCTAGACAATCAAGGGAAATTAAAAAGTAGACAGGAATTGAAGGAGCAGGGAATATCTATAGGCTGGTGGTATTACCTGCAACTACAATCCAGATATAAAAAAAGACAGAGAGGAATTAGGAATAGACACCGAGCCATAAAAACTAGATAAACTTTTGATTGGTCCAGACAAAAAACTGTTATCAAAGATATATAAATATTTATTAGAATTTGACAGACCAAAAGAGATTGTGAAAGGATCGATGATAGTGTGGGCCAAAACTTTCGGATATAGTATTGACGTAGAGGATTGGGAAAATATTTGGAATGTAAACTACAAGATAAGAAAATTGGTGGCTTATAAAAGTAGACAAATAAAGAAAACAAACATAAAATGTTTTATTGCTATCATTTGGTGCCCACAAGATTGGCCAAGATCTATCAAAATGCAAATCCAAACTGCTAGAAATATAAATAAAAAAATGGTACCTTCTATCATACATGGTAGTTATGCCCTGAAGCAAAAAAAAAAAAAAGGAAGAAAATACAAACATGGTTACAGGAATTAATTGGAAGCCAAATAGATTTTGTTCCGGAATTATTTATTTTAGGGATAATGAAAAGGAAATACAACAGAAAGATAAAGTATTTGGTGTTACATGTATTAACAGCAGCAAGGATAGCCTATGCACAGTACTGGAAGAAAGATTGCATGCCATCTGAAGGCTTAGTAATTAAAAAAAAATGAGTGTGCAGAAATGGGTAAATTGACCATTGAATTAAAAGGAAAAGTAGACTCTGAATACTATGAATATGGGGGAAATGGTACCATTGGATAGATAATAGAAATAAGAAAAGAAAGTGTATCCAATAAATCTAGAAAGTATAGAAACAAATATATAGATTGTATTGGACATGATATGTAAATGTATAAAAAAGGTCATAGTTCTGTTTATTAAGTGACTGAGATGTGTAAAAAGAAAAAAACCCAATAAAGAATTTCTTAAACACACACACAAACACACACACACACACACACACACACACACACAGAGAGAGAGAGAGAGAGAGAGAGAGAGAGAGAGAATGTTTTTAAAAAATATATATCTGTTAGTTAAATTTATTTCCTGCAAATTGCCATGTGGTCTTATCCAAGCTAAGCTGATCCTGCTTAGGTGGAACCAAATCTGTCTAGCAAAAATCGTTTGGATCCAGAGACACTCTGAACAAGTGGGGCTCTCTGGTGGCTTCTGCCCTTTAAAATTGTGGTGACAGACAACAACAGATATGGATACCTGCCCTTTGTGTCTCAGTCGTTGCACACTTGAGGACATCATGGTAGTGGGACAGACAGAATGCAATTAATGTTGCTAGTTTCTTCTATTTATTTATTTTTACAATGTCCTCAAATTTTATTTATTTATTATTTATTTATTTGATTTGTCAATTGCTTACAAGATAACAGGTATAAGTATATACATAGTTATGAATACATGAAATGGGTACATATAAGAAAAATAAAAGAAATAATAGGACAGGGACGGTAGGCACTTCGGTGCGCTTATGCACGTCCCCTACAGACCTCTTAGGAAAGGGTCAGTAGTACACAGTCTAAGGTTAAAGTTTTTGGGGTTTGGGGAAGAAACCACAGAGTCAGGTAGAGTATTCCAGACATTGACCATTCTGTTGCTGAAGTCGTATTTCCTGCAATTTAGTTTAATTTTGTTGTACAAGGTGCAATGACAATAAACTAAACTAAACTTGTTGTGAATCAATAAAAGTGTATAACCTAAATGCAAATTAGGGGTTGAAAACCTACACACTTGATTGGTCCTTATACAACAACTTGGGATTGGGCCAGAACCAGTCCCTGATTGGCCACTTTTGGGACTGTCCTTATTGGTCAGTAGTGGGAACCTGTTGCACATTTCATTGGTTAATAAGGCAACAGCTAACCCTATAAAAGGGTTACTGCTGCCCATAGCATTGCTCTGTTATGTCTATCACTTTATTAAAGAGTTGAAGTCACTGGTCAGATGTCTGGTCTCCCTTATTCTCCATACTTAACAAAACTAAACTAAACTATTTTATATTTTATGTCATGTGTTGTGCCTTATTTTCATTGTGAGGTTTTTGATGCAAATCAATATAAACAAACATTTGGTGCAGCCACTTTCTGCAACAGTTATGGCCATCAGGAATTCTTCAAAGCTATATCGTGACTATTTGTAGTTTTCTCACTAGATGGCACTCATTTTGCTTCCATTCCTAACAGAGGGAGGTTTGGTTACAGGCAAAGGTGTATTTTTTTTTCTTTCTTCCTCCTTGCTTGGTTAACCACAAGGTTTTATTTTTTAATCAATAGATGGAGAAACCAAACAGCAGCCTTGAAAAGAAAGCAAGTGACTCAGTTTGAGAAAGGAGAAGCTGTGTTGTTGCCTTCCCTATTACTCTTGGAAGAAGGAGACACCAGCCAAAGCATGGAAACCTTTAGAATGTTCTCAAGAACTTGGAAAACTCAGTGGAGGACACTTCTCATTGGATCTTTCTTTCTATGTAAGTGAAAATGTTCAAGAAATATAATGAGGTTTCTGTTCGAGCTTTATTTTGTACAGCTCGGAGAAGCATGATGTTATTTTCCTTGTAATTACTCAGGCTCGGGTGTCTAGGATCTAGGCTCGACTGAAAAAAGGGATTTCAGCAAAGTGCCCCAGTCAGATTTCATGCTAAAGAAGGACTGGAACCTACATTATTTTGGCTTCTAGTCTTGTTCCTTAGCCATTTGATGAAACTGTCTTTCTTGGAAAGAAGAGCTCTTCCTAGTCCTAGCCCTGGCAAATAAAAGAATAAGGGAGATCTTGGTGCTCTCTGAGCTTGGTGGCTTTTCTCCTGGGAAATCATCCTTTCCTTTCCTTTTCTTCTCAGTCTTCAGCATGGATGCCCAAATTTTCCAAACACCTGCAAAGCTGGAAGTTCAAGAAGGAAGCTCTTTCATTCTGAAGTGCAACTACTCCATGCAGTACCGTACCTATTTTTGGTACCATCAACTTCCTGGAGAGCCTCCATCTCTCACCTTATCTATATCTTCTCAAGAAGACCAGAATAGTAAAGGTTTTGTGGCAAAGTATTTGGAGAATGGAAAAGAAAGTCAGCTGCATCGCCTTAAGGCTCAGTTTCAAGATTCAGGAAGCTATTTCTGTGCTGTAGATGCACAGTGATGTAGGAAGGAGATACCTCTCAACCCAAACCTCAGTTCTTTTGTGACTGAATTCTCTGTGCTTCTCTGGTGCATATGTTACTTTGGTCTGGTTGGTGCAGATGAAAGCAGAGTACCTGGGTTAGAACAAACATCACTCTTTGTATGAACAGTTGAGAGTGTGTGTAGGAGATGCCCATGGGAGGGATCAAATGCATGATCAGTCTTAGGTCCTTTTGTGCCCACAGAAATCTTCAGAATTCAGAGGCACCTCTTAACCCAAACCTCAATTCTTCTTCTTTAAAAAAAAAATTATTGGTTTTTAAAAACAAACATAAACAAACAAAACATAAAAACATCAAGCTGTCTTCCATAGGTGTACATACAGTGTGCCGGTTGGTTTACAAATTGTTTTGTGCTTCCATTTCATAGTCTTCAATTACAATTACATTACATATAATCTCATATTGTCAATCAAAAATTAAATACCTTAGTATCATTATTAATCAATCATTTGACTATACTTTTATTCATTCATGTTTTACAAGATAACCATAATTTACTTAATTTATTTTATAGCAGTTCATATTATCATCACAAATCTATCCTAAAATCATTTGTAGATATAATAAGAAAGAAGTACATATTTATATATTTATTATTTTCTAAAGATCTACATATTTCATTACTGTACTTTATTGTCTAGCGTTGATAGAAAAGATCCCAAATTTTATAAAATTGTTTATCCTCTTGTTCTCTAATTTCAAATGTCAATCTACTCATTTCAGCACATTCCAATATTTTCTTGATGATTTCCTCCTGTGATGGTATTTTCTCATTTTTCCAGTTTTTAGCAAATACAATCCTAGCCGCTGTTAATACATTTACAATCAGGTATTTCAAGTCTTTACTATATATTTCAGGTAAAATTCCCAATAAAAATATATCTGGTTTCAAGTCTATATGTTTTTTCATCATTTTTTTCCAACCACATATTGATTTTAGTCCAGTATTTTTTAGCATCTGCACAAGTCCATCACATATGGTAATATGAGCCAGATGTCTGATGACATTTCCAACATTTTTTGGATTTATTCTCGAACATTCTTGCTATTCTTGTAGGGGGAAAATGCGACCTGTAAAAATCTTATACAAATTTTATTTATATGCTGTTCACATTGTTATTTTATAATTTTGAGGCCACAGTTTTTGCCATTTCTCTAGATCCATCCCATATCCAAAATTCTTCCCCCAAGCAATCATAGTTTCTTTAACTTGTTCTTCTTCTAGTTTAATTTCTGATAAATATCCATACAATTTTTTAATCACCTTTTCATCAGTACCTGTCAAAATCTTATCTAAGTCAGTCAGTTTATCATAGAAACCCTCTGTTTTAGAATCTTTATCATATCTTGAATGTATTTGTTCATATGAAAACCAATTCATCTTTATACCTTGTTCCTCTAGTTTTTGCATAGATTTAAGTTCACCCTTTTCATTCAGTATTTCACCATATCTAACTGTTTGTTCCTTTTTGTATATTATAGGATATGAAAATGCTTCAATAGTCGATAACCAGACTGGAATTTTCAAATAACATTGTCTTTTAATCTTCTCCCAGTTTAACCACAGAGACTCCCGTATATAATGTCTTCTAAAATACCCCTGTGTTTTAGTTCCTTTGTACCATAAAAAAGTATGCCACCCCAACAACAAATCATGTCCTTCTAATGTCAACAATCTAGCATTTCTTAGTGTTATCCATTCCTTAACTCAGTGGCCCCCAACCTTTTTTGTGCCACGGCCCGGTACCAGCATCACAAAATGATCCACGGCCCGGTACCGGCATCAGCACGCATGACCAAGGCAAGGCGAGCCGAGCGACCGGCCAGCCAGCCATACCCCGCTTCTCCCTGTCACCTTCAACTCCTCCTTTGTACCTTTTTTGTGCTTTTTTGTGCTTTCTTAATCTCCTCCGCCATTGGGACAGCTCTTCGTTCAAAGCCGCCCCCCCTCCCTTCGATGAAAATAAGGCGCAAGGATTCCTCCAAAACCCAAATGCTGCTTTCCAACCGGAAAAGCTTACCCGGAAGCACTTTCTCGTTGAAACAAGATGGCGGCGCCCAGCAAACTGGTGGCCCAGTAGAAAATGATCCACGGACCAGTACCAGTCCGGGGCCTGGTGGTTGGGGACCACTGCCTTAACCCACATCAGATTTGTAGCTTGGTAGTACAATTCCCAATTAGGCAAACGAAATCCTCCTCTAATTCTAGCATCTTGCAAAAGTTTTAACTTTATTCTCGCTTTCTTACCTTGCCATATATATTTCAACACAATTTTATTTAAATCTTCAAAGTAATCTTTTCCAAGCCTAATTGGAAGTGTTTCAAACAAATATAAAATTCTGGGTAATATATTCATCTTGATTGTTGAAATTTTCCCTATTAGTGACAGTTGTAAGTTTTCCCATTTCGCCAAATCTAGCGCTATCTGCTGTTTGAGTTTAATATAATTATTCTCTTTTAATGTACTACATCTTGCTGTCAAATATATCCCCAAGTACTTGATCTTATTCGTGATTTGAATTTTCAATAGGTCTGCCAGTTCTTCCTTTTGTTTTAATAGCATATTCTTTGTCAAAATCTTTGTCTTATCTTTATTTATTTTCAAACCAGCCACCTTTCCATATGTCTCTATCTTTTCTATCAATTTTGATGCTGTTTCTAACGGGTCTTCTAAAATGAAAACCAGATCATCCACAAATGCTTGCAACTTAAATTCTTCCTTTTTGATTTTCATTCCTTTTACATTCTTTTCATCTCTAATATTTCTGTTTAACACTTCCAAAGTTAACACAAACAACAAAGGTGATAGTGGGCACCCTTGTCTTGTTCCTTTTCTTATATCAATAGAGTCTGTCAGTTCTCCCTCTATCATTACCTTTGCCGTTTGCTTATAGTATATAGCTTCTATTGCTTGAATAAATTTTCTAGCAAAACCCATCTGTTCCAACAGTAATAACATGAATCGCCAATTCACATTATCAAATGCCTTCTGTGCATCTAGAAATATCAGAGCCATTTGTTTTTCAGGATGTGCGTCATAGTATTCCAAGGTGTCCAAGATTACTCTCATATTGTCTTTAATTTGTCTCTTTGGCAGAAATCCATTTTGATCAGGATGGATAAAATTATTTAAATATTTTTTAAGTCTTTCTGCCAATATTGAAGCAAAGATTTTGTAATCTGCATTTAGTAGAGAAATGGGTCTATAGTTCTTAATTTGTAATGGGTCGGCCTCCTCTTTTGGAATAAGTGTAATATAGACTTCAAACCATGATTTAGGTATCTTCTTTAACATAACTTCATTCATAACTTCTAGCAATGGAAGATTCAACGATTCTTGTAATGTTTTATAAAATTCTGCCGGAAGTCCATCTGGGCCTGGTGCCTTTCCATTATTTTGCTTCTTGAGTGCTTCAGTTAACTCCATCATTGTTATATTGATTTCTAACATTTTTTCAGTCTCTTTAGGTATCTGAAGTAAATTAGCATTCTGTAAGTACTGCTTGACTCTTTCTTCATCAATATTCTCTTGCATATATAATTTCCCATAGAAGTCTCGAATGATTTCCTTCTTCTCTTTGCTACCATGGCAAACTTGGCCTTGGTCATCTATTAATTGCAATATTTTCCTTGATTCTTCTCCTTTCTCAATTTATATGCTAACCATCTACCTGGTTTGTTTGCGTCTTCAAAGTAGTTCTATTTAGCACCTCTAATTTTCTCTGCTAATTCTTTTTTTTCTATTTGACGCATTTTGTGTTTAATTATATCCATTTTTAGCTTGATGTCCTTTTTCTGTGGCATTTTCTGTAGCTCTTTTTCAAGTCTTTTATGCTCATCCTCTAGGGCCTTAGAGGCTAGCCTTTTCATAGTATTCCTTTTCCTTGTATAGTCTATTATCAAGCCTCTAACATATGCCTTCATTGTATCCCATACATTCTGAATTGATGTATCTTCTTTTTTGTTTTCTCTAAACCTCAATTCTTCATGAAGTTTCATAGATGTCTATATTTCTATGCTTCTCTGGAGCATATGTTCCTCTGGTCTGGTTGGTGGAGCTCAAAGCAGAATAGCTGAGTTGGAACAAGTTTCTGAGTGTGAAACTCTTGTGGATGAAAAGCTGGTGACCATCAGCATTGATTAATAACTGTGTCGGATTATTTAGGAAGGAAATAGTGGTCCTGAAATCTTTCTGATAGACCAACCACTAAATTGTTTCTGGAATCTTATTTAAGTCCATTATATAAAACAGAAATTAGGCAGATATCCTGGGGAAATCCCAAATTAAACAAACAGTCTTAATTTTTTTAAAAAAATTAAGCGAATCCCATAGAAATCTCTACTGGGAGATTCTAGGGAACACCAATATCATACCAGGAGATTATTATAATTGGCAAATATGTGAATTATTTGATTTGTTTTGCAGTCTACATCATGGACCCTCATTGACTGCCAATAAGTTATATTCTTACAATTAAAATGTAAGTACTGTCAAAATGGATTGTAATATATACAACATTTTCATTAGAAATATCTGTATTGTATTTTAATGTTTTAAATTTTCAATAAAGGTTACTTTGAAAAAAAAGTTATATTCTATAGAATCATTAAAATTGAGGAGGAATTAATTGCTTCAATGGTCCTAAGTGTGAAAAATGGTGAAAAGCCACTATTTTCAGGGCCATGTAAAAAGAAATGGCTACTAAGTGAACTTCTGTAAGTCAAGAACAACCTGTAGGAAAAATGTGAGATAAAATGTTTTCCAGGGCATGTTTGTGTGGTGCTCAGCAGGATGTGAAGATGAGTCTTACAATCATACTATTCTTCCCTAAGGTAGGAAATATTGGAGACTGCAGGCCAATTTTGATGAGCATGAGTTTTATTCATCTTTTGCTTGTCTCCACAAGAGGGCAGTGGAATCATCAGAATTCTCGAGATATTAGAGGGAGAAACCCAAAAATCTTGATCAAATTCCAAAGTTCCCATAGAAAGAGTGGACACTTTTCTTAGACAAAAATTCTGAGTCCGAATCCTGAATTGGGTCCTCCATAGAACACACAGGACAAATTACTTGGAACCAAAGTAATAAGCTGTATGCCAATAGAAAGGTGGACCCTAGAGTTACAGTTGTTAAATGATTAACTTTATCACTTTTCATTTTTTTCTCCCTCCAAGAAGTAGAGTCCACTTGTTAGGAAAGTGTAATTAGCTGGATGGTCCAATGGGGGGGGGGGGATTGGTGATAAGGAACCCTGCTGAGTTTGTGGGTTTTGCCCACTTGTAAACCATAAGAACAGATCTCCTGCTTAAGGAACATTGAGGCTGCAGGTGGCAGTCAGAAGAAGGGACCTTTTGTTTATTAATAGGTATATTCTGAAAAAAAAATGTCTACCTGAATGTCTCTCACCTTTGGCCAGGTTCATTCTCTTATGTGTGGAAAGGATTTCCATGTCTTGAGGAATTTATTATGGCTTTGATTGAGTTGCTGATATCTGACCATTTCCTAGTGGGAGATACACTTAGTCCAGGCCGAGAGTCAATTCAGGCAGAAACACTGAAAAGTTTCTCACCTGGGTTTATGGGAGTCAGGTATGGCCATGGCTAACAGGTGGTATGGTTGGCCAGAATGTCATAATAGGGAAGTCACTTTCTTCCCGTAATTTTTCCAGAAGGGGAAGATGATCAATTAGGCTGAATGGAAACACTTTTGAAGGACCTAGCTATGTCTAGACTATCAAAGAGAAAGATCAGGAGGGACCTGATATTCCAATACTTGAGGGACTGTCACAAGGAGGTTGAGGTAGACTTATTCTTGTCCTGCTCTTTGGTGGTTTCTCCAAACCACCAAAGAGCAGGACAAGAAGTGGAAGCTTGTTCAGGAGAGATCCAATCTAGAAGTAAGGAGAAATTTCTTGACAGGGAGAAAAAATAATCAATGAAACAGCTTGACTCATGGAGTTGTGGGTGCTCCATCCCTGGAAGTTTTTAAGAAGAGAATTGACAGCCATTTGACTGGGATGGTATAAGATGGTATTCTTGGTTTGAGTAGGGTGCTGGACTAGAAGACCTCCAAAGTACTTTCCAGCCCTGTGATTGTTGAATGACACCTGAGGGATCTACTTTTGGATGTGTCATTGACAGGTTTCCACATTTCCTATAGAATAGAACAGAACAGAATAGAATTCTTTTATTGACCAAGTGTGATTGGACACACAAGAAATTTGTCTTGGTGCAAATGCTCTCAGTATACATAAAAGAAAAGATACATTCATCAAGAGTCAAGAATCATCAGATACAACACTTAATAGTAGTCATAGGGTACACTGAGCAATCAAATCATGCTAGGAAACAGTCAATATAAATCCTAAGGATACAAGCAACAGAGTTACAGTCATACAGAAACAAGTGGGAGGTGGGTGATAAGGAGTGATGATAAGATGGGTGATAAGGAGTGATGAGAAGATTAATAGTAATAGTAGTACAGACTTTATAAATAGTTGGACTGTGTTGAGGGAATTGTTTAGCAGAGTGATGGCGTTTGGGAAGAAATTGTCCTTGTATCTAGTTGTTCTGGTGTGCAGTGCTCTATAGCAGTGGTTGCCAACTAGTGGGCCGGGGACCACTGGTGGTCTACAAGAAAATTTTGGTGGTCCACAGAGAAATTTCACTCCCAAAGCACCCCCCAAAGCAATTAATCCAAGCTACATAGGAACACAAGGCTGTGCCGCCCACATGGGCTGTGTTGCTTGCATTACAAACAACATGAGGTAGAGAGGGGAGGGGGGAAAGGGCAGAGGGGGGAAAATTGCCCCTAATCACCCCTCGCCTGGCCACCAAGCTGCTTCTTTCCACTTCTTTCTTCTGCTTTTGGCTGCATGCAAGGAAAGCAGCAAAAGTCTTTCTTTCTCTCCCCCAAACTCTGCCAGCAATGAGTCTTTGGGACCCTGCAAGGCATCCTGCTCCAAGATGCTGCACCAGTGTGATAAGTCTCACAAAGACTCATTTCTGGCGGAGTTTGAGGGAGAGAAAGAAAGACTTCTGCTGCTTCTGCTGCTTTCCTTGCATGAAGCCAAAAGTCTCTCTCTCTGTCTCTCTCTCTCTCTCTCTCTCTCTCTCCCCCCCTGAGAACGGAGCTTGAGACAGTATCCTGTGATCCCAAATAAAGAATGATTGATCAGTAGGAAAACGGGGTGGGGAATTTTCCGGCAGACTTTTTTGGGGATTTTCCCAGAGTCTCTGGTCTGTGGGATTTAAAATTATGAGTTTGGTGGTCCCTGAGGTCCAAAAGGTTGCCAACCCCTGCTCTATAGCATCATTTTGAGGGTAGGAGTTGAAAAAGTTTATGTCCAAGATGTGGGAGGTCTGTAGATATTTTCACAGCCTTCTTTTTGACTCATGCAATATACAGGTCCTCAATTGAAGGCAGGTGGGTATTACTATTTTTTTCTGCAGTCCTAATTATCCTCTGAAGTATGTGTCTATCCTGTTGGGTTGCAGAACCAAACTAGACAGTTATAGAGGTGCAGATGACAGACTCAATAATTCCTCTGTAGAACTGTATCAGCAGCTCCTTGGGCAGTTTAAACTTTCTGAGTAGGCGCAAAAAGAACATTCTTCGTTGTGCTTTTTCGATGATATTTTTGATGTTAGGTGTCCATTTTAGATCTTGTGATATGATAGAACCTAGAAATTTGAAGGTCTCTACTGTCAATACTGTATTGTCTAGTATTGTAAGAGGTGGTAGTATGGGAGGGTTTCTCCTAAAGTCTTTAATCATTAGTACCGTTCTCATGCATGGTATGAAAAGTTCACATGCATACACTTATTAATTGTCCCAGCTAGAAAACAACAGGATCTTTTTTTGTTTGTTTGCTCAAGAGTGCGAATGAAAAGAAAAAAGTCTACATTCTGGGTTTGTGGTACACTCCTCTTTTGATCTACATGGATTGAAGCAGACACAAGCTGATCTTTAATCCCTGGAAGGTCTGAGCATGAAGCCACCCACAAGACTTTCCTGTGTTTTCTGGAGGCAGAGTTGTCCTGCCTGTTGCAGAGAAAGGAAGAAGGATGGGAGATCTGGGGGAACAGAATCATTGCCTTGCTGTTGGCCATCTCCACAGGTATCCTTTTTATCATACTTTTTTTTCATTTATTGATGAAAATAATGTTTAGCTTGTGGTTTTTTAGTGGATTGAAGGGGAGAAACAATGTCTCCTCAAAATGATTTAGAAGCTGAATCTTTCCAAAGCCATTAACAAGGAAATAAGCAAAACATCAGCAGAAAAAATAATTCAAATACCTTATAATGTAAAGTAGGATGTCAAACATAGAATAATTGTTCCTTTGGAAATTCTAAAGGATCAGCTAAATAAACCTGGTGGATTCCTTCCTTCCTTCTTTTCTCCCTCCCTCCCTCCCTCTCTTCCTCCCTCCATCATTTTTTCCAAATGTTTCCATTCCTTTCCAGTTGTATCAGGACAAACTACTGTCACCCAGAAGCACCAATTTCTTTCAGTTAAGGAAGGAGACTCCATCCTACTAGACTGCTCCTATCAGGGAGCGGAATACAATCTTCAGTGGTACAAGCAATATCCAGGAGGCCAGCCAGCATTCATGGTCTTCCGGATTTCAACAGGAACTGAAGTAAAGGATCATTTTGAAATGACGTTGGAAACAAATAACAAGACCACCTCTTTATATCTGAAGAACACCCAACCTAAGGATTCAGCTGTCTATTTCTGTTGTGAATCAATAAAAGTGAATAACCTAAATGCAAATTAGGGGTT
>NW_020716999.1:63967-74111 GCF_900518725.1 Notechis scutatus | reverse complement strand
GAAGTCACTGGTCAGATGTCTGGTCTCCTTATTCTCTAAACTTAACAATTTCTGTGCTGGATGGAGCACAGTGGTACAAAGACATCTCCTGGCTGTAGTGAAAGGTGCAGGAGAAGCAATGGAGCTGCCTTCCTGGTGGCCCTCTGAATAAACACCAGAAGAGCTTCCTGAGCTAAATCCCTCTCCAGCAAAGTCCTGGCTCACAGTCTTTCAAGATAGTTCACAATGAAAGATATTCTTACTACCCAGTTTATAGGTTTTCTCCATTGGTTGGCCTCTTTCTAAGTCATCTGCAGATTTTGCAGAGCAGCCCAAGAAAGGGAAATGGTCAAAAGGTTTCTGAGAATCAACATGAACACTTCAGTGCCTCTTTTGACAAGCAGAAGAAGGAGAATTGGTTAAACATTGCAAAAGTGCAGATGAAAGATGCTGCAGTCTATTTCTGTGGGGCTTAAGATCCACAACACAGACACTCCTGCTGCCTGTATAAAAATCCTCTAAGGCTGAGTAGTTATGTGAAGGGGAAATGAATCCCAGCTGTAGAATTTGGATACAGAGTTGGGCTAGCTGATGCTGAGCAAGTCATATTTGATAACAACATGCATTGTTATCAACTGTCAAAAGTTAACAAAGACATTCCAAGGTGTTGCATGGAGGAAGAAATACACAGGATGGACATGTTCTGACCTAGCCTTGCCCAGCAGTTGAGTCCTCATCCTGATAAACCCCTTTTATTTAATTTATAATGAATTCCTCTCCAGCAAAGTCCTGGCTCACAGTCTTTCAAGATAGTTCACAATTACTGACCTTTATCAGGCTTGGAGAGAGGCCAGGCTGATATATTTCAGATGCTGCAATACTTGGCAAGAATGCAGGAATGAACTAATTGTCTCTTGCAAACACCTCTCCCCTTTCACTCCTCTTTTATTCCCTATGGGAGGGGCCATTTAAAACCTGTGGCTTTACTCCCAAGTCGACCCTTGTTCCTTAGCTGTTCCTTTTTCTGGCAGCTCTGCATGTGCACTCCTCCATACTGGGAACAGGCTCCAGCTGTTCTTCTGCCTCACTGATGTCCAAGGCAGTTGATAATTGTCAGACAGCCCTGGCCCCATCTCTGCCTCTGATACAGAGCACTCGTTAGAGCCTTCCACAGACTCCAGGACTGGACTATGTTCCTCTCCAACCTCCTCACTGTCCAAATCTGCTGCCAGCTCTGCTGGTGGGCCACAACAGGACATTCCAGCCACTGACAAAGCTTAAGGACATTGTGGATCATTGTGACTAAAAAAGTTACATCCTCAGTTGCCAAACCAAAGCATGGGCCTTTGGATTAGCCTACAAAAAGAGGGAAGTTGTGGGGCTTCTGGTTGGAGCTTCTTCAGAGACAGACCGAAACCCCATCTCTGCGAGGCTTCGATCCGTGCTTGCCGCTGGAGCTCCCTGAGCCGGCTGGTTTCGGGGCTAAGCCACCCTGTAGAGGCAGTGAAGAGGGGGGAGACTGCCAGCAGGGTTGAGGAGAGCTGCATCTCTCCTCCTCAGCTGGCCATTACTCCCTTTCTCGAAAGCAGTTGCAGCGGTGGTCAGAAATGGCCACCTCAAAGAAGAACTCGACCAGAAAAGAATGTGCAGGAGGAAGATAAGAAGAGAAAGTTTTGGTTGACCGGGTCAAACAGCAAAAGCAACAAATAAGGTACCCTGGAATTGAAACTATTAAAAAACAATAACATTGTTCCCTAAGAAGATTTTTAAGCTGTGAAGGAGAGAGAAAAGGGAAAAGATTTGGTTTTCTCCTTTTCCTATACTGACAGGTAAGAGACTTAAGCAAGAAATTGGAAAAGAAGTGTTAAAGATGTTAAGATTTTAATGATTATTTATGATAGAACTGAACTGGAATGAAATGAGGGTTTATAATTACATATATTGGCAATCTTTCTTTCTTTTCTTTTTTTTCAGAATATAGTGTGTATTATAAGAATGTACCAAGCAGAATTCGATTGGAAGTTATGTATTATGTATTATATTGAAGGTCATAAACTTAAGGTATATATTGAAGTTTAAATAAGAGTTGAATGGATGTAATTAAAAGATATAAAGGTGTCATACTCCAATTAGTAACTACAGGAGAAAATTTGTTTAATGAGAAAAGATAATATGAAATTGAAACAGAACAGACAAAAGTATAAATATAATGATTTGAATTGAGATGAGATAATCAAAATAAAATTGAAAAAATTAAAAGAAGGGAAAAACTATATAGAAAATGGGAAATAGTATAAGATATGGAATAGAATACAAAAGGGAGCATGAAATTGAGTTTTGTGTCTGAATAAAGAAGTTCAACCCGGGACCATGCTATTTTCAAAAAAGATGTTTTATTTGTATTTTGTATGTGTGAAAACCCAAATAAAACTTTAGTAATAAAAAAAAGAGGGAAGTTGTATCTTTTATTGAAGGGGCTGAACCAAGCTTTTTGGGGGAGGGGGATTTGTAGAAAAATACGTCATGTCTGCAGGGTCTGAGGCTTGAAAACTCACTCCTTGGAAATGTCTGTGACCCCCTTCGAAGGCATAAATCCGACCACCCTCTTTTAAGTGATGAAGAAATGGAATAGTTTAGGTGTGGAAGAAAATGGAAGGTTCTAAAGGTAGCAAGAACATTTTGCAAGAAAACTGTCATGGCTTCTTTCTTCATAAGATAATGTATTTGTCTACTTTAAAGACCTTTCATAAGAGGATTTCCTGAGAGGCTGGTTGTGGTTCTATTCAGTGGTTGGGATTCAAATATTTTTACTATCGGTTCTGTGAGTGTGGCTTGGTGGGTGTGGCAGGGGAAGGATACTATAAAATCTCCAATCAGAGGTGATATTTGCCAGTTTTCTGAACTACTCAAAATTTCTGCTACTGGTCAGGACCTGCTGAATACCACCTCTGGTTCTATTGCATTTTGTAGTGTAAATATATTTCAAAGGTGGTGGTTGTTCTTCTTCCTCTTCCTCTTCCTCCTCCTCCTCCTCCTCCTCCTCCTCCTCTCCTTCTCCTTCTCCTTCTCCCTCTCCTTCTCCTTCTTTCTTCTTCTCCTTCAACCTGTTCAACATATGTGTCCGGTCAACAAGCAAGTAAATTCCTAAATTTTACCGTGACTAATGCCTGGGTCTACAGGGTCTACTCTGAAAGCATCCAAAACCTCTGAAAGCATCCAAAACCAGGCAGAATTCATCCAAGCAAGGGGGAAAGGTTGAAGAATCAAGAATCTCAAACAGATGGTTACAAGTTCATTGTCAACTAGTCTGAGTGGGATGGAGAATAGTAGCAGTGATTGACTAAGGTCTCTAGCAACTGCAGACAACTTGTAAAGTAGAACAAATGATGTAGGAGCAGACAAACTGATCCCCACCCATCTTGTCCCCAAATGGAGGGAATGACTGTTTGGGCAGTCAGTTCACATCTGTCCTTATGATGGGCAGGTCCCCTAAATGTAGACTGTGGATATTCATTCAGATGGCTTCATGCCATCACAAATGCAAATTTAGTGGAGAAAACACCCACATTCATTTATTTTTATGTATTTATTTAAGAAAATTCATATAGCATTGGCAGTGTGCAGCAGCAGCCAAAAACCTAACACAATCCTTGGTTGTATAAACAGAGGCATAGAATCAAAATCACATCAAGTATTAGTACCGCTTTTTAAAGCCTTAGTAAGACCACGTCTAGAATACTACATCCAATTTTGGTCACCAGATGAAAAAAAAATGTTGAGACTTTGGAAAAAGTGCAAAGAAGAGCAACTAGGATGATTAAAGGCCTAGAGACTGAAACATATGAAGGATGGTTGCAGGATTTGGGTTTGGCTAGTCTAGAGTAAAGAAGGACTAGGGGGGATATTTATTTATTTATTTATTTATTTGATTTGCCAATTGTTTACAAGATAATAAGTATAAGTGTATACATAGTTGTGAATACATGAAATGGGTACATATAAGAAAAATAAAAGAAGAATAAGAGAAACAATAGGACAGGGACGGTAGGCACGTTGGTGCGCTTATGCACGCCCCCTACAGACCTCTTAGGAAAGGGGTGAGGTCAATAGTAGACAGTCTAAGGTTAAAGTTTTTGGGGTTTGGGGAAGAAACTACAGAGTCGGGTAGAGTATTCCAGACATTGACCACTCTATTGCTGAAGTCGTATTTCCTGCAATCAAGTTTGGTGCGGTTAACTTTGAGTTTGTATCTATTGTGTGCTCTTGTGTTGTTATGGTTGAAGCTGAAGTATTCATTGACAGGTAGGACATTGCAATGTATGATTTTATATACCATGCTTAAATCAGACCGAAGACGGCGTAATTCAAGGTTTTCTAGTTCTAGAATTTCAAGTCTGGTGGCATAAGGTATTCTACAACGAGTAGAGGAGTGGAGAACTCTTCTTGTGAAATATTTCTGGACTTTCTCAATTGTGCTAATATCAGATATGTAATGTGGGTTCCAGACTGATGAACTGTATTCGAGTATTTGTCTAGCAAATGTTTTGTATGCTCTGGTTAGTAGTGTGATATTACCAGAGAAAAAGCTACGTAGGATTAGGTTAACAACTCTTAATGCCTTTTTGGCTATGTAGTTGCAGTGGGCTCTAGCACTTAGATCATTAGAGGTGAGTATTCCAAGGTCCTTTACAGAGCTTGGGTCATCAACAAGATCTTGACTATTCAGCTTGTATTTTATTTTCTGATTTTTTTTTGCCAATATGTAAGACAGAGCATTTATTTGTTGAGATTTGAAGTTGCCATTTGTTTGACCATTCTGATACATAGTCAAGATCTTTTTGTAGGCAGTATTCCAGTATTTGAGAAGTTGTCACAAAGGGGACAATTTATTTACCAAAGCCGCAGAGGGAAAGACAAGAAAAAATAGATAGAATTTAATGAAGGAGAAAAGCTACCTGGAATTAAGGAGAAACTTCCTACAGTGAGGACAACCAGTGGAACAGCTTGCCTTCAGATGTTTGTGGGTGCTTCATCACTGAAGAGACTGGACAGACACTTATCTGAAATAGTAAAGAATCTCCTGCTTGAGCAAGGAGCTGGACTAGAAGTCTTCCAAGGTCCCTTCCAGCTCTATTCTGATTCCAACTCATTCAAAGGGACTCCAGGCAGCTTAGAGAAATAAAAAACCCCAACGACCCCTAATAAACTGACACACTTGTCATTACAATAATCAAACAATCAATGGGCTCCAAATTATCCTGGGTTAATATTCCATTCTGATCTATAAACATATTCTTGCTATTGTATAACAAATTCCTTGTGTGTTCAGTCACACTTAGTCAATAAAGAACTCTTTGTTCCATGTTCTATTGGGAACACTGGATTTATTCTTGATGAAAACAAATCACTGGGGCCTCATGGATTACATCCCATAGTTTTAAAGTTGCTGGCAGAGGTCATCTCAGATCCACTGCACCATATCTTTCAAAAATGCTGGAGCACCGGGGAACTACCAGAGGACTGGAAAAGAGGTGATGTGGTTCCCATCTTCAAAAAAGGAAAAAAAAAAAAAAAAAAACCAGACCCAGAAAACTATAGACCAATCAGTCTAACATCAACACCTGGGAAGATACTGGAAAAGATAATAAAAAAAAACAGATCTGCCAACATCTAGAAACAAATACAGTAATAACTAGCAGTCAGCACGGGTTTGTTAAAAACAGATCATGGCAAACCAATCTTATTTCATTCTTCAACACAGTGACTAAATTAGTAGACCAGCAAAATACTGTGGACATAATATATTTAGATTTCAGCAAGGCTTTCGATAAAGTAGACCACAACCTACTTCTTAGTAAGCTAGAAAAAAGTGGAATAGATAGCACCACAACTAGATGGATTCGCAACTAGCTGGCAAACCGTACTCAACGAGTAGTCCTTAATAGGTCTAAGTCTACATGGAGGGAAGTAAGCAGTGGGGTGCCACAAGGTTCCGTCTTAGGCCCAGTACTCTTCAATATCTTCATTAACGACTTAGATGAGGGAATAGAAGGGAAACTTACCAAATTTGCAGATGATACTAAGCTGGCAGGAATAGCTAACACCCAAGAAGATAGGCTCAAGATCCAGATGGATCTTGACAGACTAGAACACTGGGCCATATCTAATAAAATGAAATTCAATGTAGAGAAAAGTAAAGTCCTACACTTAGGCAAAAAAAACCAAAAGTACACATATAGACTGGGTGAAACCAGGTTCAATAGCAGTAACTGTGAGAGGGATCTTGGAGTCCTAGTGGACAACCAGCTAAATATGAGCCAGCAGTGTGCAGCCACCGCCCAAAAAGCTAATGCAATCCTAAGTTGTATTAACAGAGGAATACAGTCAAGATCAAGGAAAGTACTAATACCACTCTATAAAGCCTTAGTAAGACCACACCTAGAGTACTACATCCAGTTTTGGTCACCACATTATAAAAAAGATGTTGAGACTCTAGAAAAAGTACAGAGAAGAGCAACCAGGATGGTTAGGGGACTGGAGGCTAAAACATACAACGAACAGTTGCAGGAACTGGGCTTAGCTAGTCTAGTAAAGAGAAGGACCAGGGGAGACATGATAGCAGTCTTCCAATATATGACAGTGAGAACAATCAACCAATGGAACAGCTTGCCCTCGGAAGTTGTGGGAGCGCCATCAGTTGAGACTTTCAAGAAGAGATTGGACTGCCATTTTTCAGAAATGGTGTAGGGTCTCCCGCTTGGGTAGGGGGTTGGCCTAGATGACCTACAAGGTCCCTTCCAACTCTATCTGCATCTGTATAACTATTTATTTATTACTAGCTGGATACCCGTGCTTCGCTATGAAACTATGTGACAGGGCTTAGTTATTGGGAAGGAAAATAAAGAGAAATAAATTCTGGCTCTGCCTACCAGCATCCATCGGTAATCATCTGGCTAGTGTCCTGTCAGTGTGTGAGAGAGTTGAAGGCTGTTTGGAAACTGAAACAGTATTTTCTGTGTGAGCAAGAAGGAGACAGCAAGGAGCCTGGGCATGGCTTAGCTCAAGTGTTCTGTAATAAAGCTGCTTGGTGCTCTGAAACTGGAACTGGAACTAGAACTCCTCTGCTTGTGTTTTGCATTTGGAACAGATTTCTTTTCAGGAGAAGAGGAGGAGTAGAACTCCTTAGCATCAGAGTGTGTTAATATATGAAATGCTAATGCTCTGATGGTCATTTCAAAAAATCCTTTCTTAGTGAGCACTAGAAGCCAAGAGGAACCTATGTGCCAAATTTCAAGTTTGTAGGCTTTAAGGTTCTAGAGATTTAGTGATGATGTGTGAGTGGTATTTTGCTTTTATATATATATAGAAGATGAGGTCTATTCCTTCCAAAGGAATGTCTATTAAATGTGACAAGCATTTTGGAAGTTAAAGAGGCAGAAGTTCTATAACGTCTGCTCTCTCCTGTTGTACCGGCCAAAAAGTCCTTGCAGTTAATAGATAGAAGAAGAATACATACAAAAGCCTAAACTTCACCCAAAGATCTGGATATCTGGATATTCTGGATACTCACGACCACATCATCAATCCCACTAGCAATAAGTGACCAAAATGGTTCAGGAAGAAAGAAAAAAAACCCTTCATTACTACTACAGTTAAAGTTAAAGGTAAAGGTTCCCCTCGTACATACTTGCTAGACGTTTCTGGCTCTAGGGGGCAGTGCTCATCTCGGTTACAAAGCTGAAGAGCCATCACTGTCCGAAGATGTCTCCATGGTCATGTGGACGGCATGACTCAATGCTGAAGGCACATGGAACACTGTTACCTTCCCACCAAAATGGTCCCTATTTTTCTACTTACATTTTTACATGCTTTCGAACTACTAGGTTGGCAAAGCTGGGACAAGTAACAGGGAGATCGCTTCATTACATGGTGCTAGAAATTCGAACCTCCAAACTGCCAACCTTTCTGATTGAAAAGCTCAGCATCTTAGCCACTGAGCTACTGAGTCCCTTATAGTATAAGGCTTATACTATAGCTAAAGATGACTTTAAAAATGTACTTCTCTGCTATGGATTGGGGATGAGATAACAATGGTATGAGGACTGGACATAAAATGTGGTTTTCAGGGCATGTTCCTGTGGTGTTCATCTGGATGTGAGGATGAACCTTACAGTCACATGATTCTTCCCAAAAACCATTGTAGTAGGAAATGTTAGGGATTACAGGCCAATTTTTATGAATGTGTTTTTTTTTTCCACCTTAAACATGCTTCATTCTCCCCACAAGAGGGCAAAAGAACCACAACCAGATTCTAGTAAAGATCTCTCAGTTGGGGATGCTGTAATGCAGGGGTCTTCGAACTTGACAGCTTTAAGACTTGTGGACTTCAACTCCCAGAATTCTTCCTCCAGTCATGTTAGCTCAGGAATTCTGGGAGTTGAAGTCCACAAGTCTTAGACTTGCCAAGTTTGAAGACCCTTGCTGTAAGTGTTGGTCACTGGGGTCAGAAGTTTTGTCTTCTGAGCTTTCGTACTCTTGCTGGAGCCCATCCTCAAGGAACTAGAGGTGGAGCTCTTGCCTCACAATCGAGAGGCTGTGAGTTCGATCCTAGATAGATCTCCTGCTCGAGCAGGGAGTTGGACTAGATGATCTCCAAGGTCCCTTCCAACTCTGTTATTCTACGATAACTTATCTCTAGCACAGTGTAAGAGTTTTTATGGGGCACTTTTGGTCTCCTCTTGATTCTTCTGGCTCTCTGAGACTTCTTTCTGATAGGACAGTTCGTAAACCTCAAGCAATGTTTGAGTAATGATTCCATTCCTCGGTTCCTAGAAAAAACAATCCTAACATCTGGTGCCAGAAAGATGGAGAGCAATATGTTCCAGCAGAGATATATCTTATTGGCATTGTGGGATGCAAGGGAAGAAGGCTTGCAGTTTTCCTTTCCCACAATCTGATCAAATGAATAAGGTAAGCTAATAATAGTTGAGCTTGACGTCTGGTGCTGAAGGATTAGCAGGCTCCAATTTTCTTTGCAAAGTTAGGAAAGTGTTTTGTTTCATTCTCAGGATTTTTGTTCTACTTCCTAATACAACCTAGAACTTAGAGATCTCCTTGTGGTTTCCCTCCCAAGTAGCAAACCAGCCTGATGCTGAGTAGTTCCCAATGCCAGCAAGGATGGAGAAATGCATTTCAGGGTATTCAACAGCTGCCCTACAGGTGATGGCTGGAAGGAGAAAAGGAGAAATGAAGATCATGTCCTTTGTCCTCTCCTTCCATGTTTAAGATTTTGGAGTAGACCTGTATCTTGTGGGAACCAAAATGTTGCAAACATGTGTCATAGCATTACAGGGTTAGATGAAGGATGTAAACTCTCCTGTGATTTTGCGGGGCCTCTGATTCATTTGCTGCCTTCTGGTAAGGTCTAATGGAGAGTCAGCCTTTCCTCTAGATCCCTGAATAACAGCTTCCAACTTTTGTGATCAAGAGTCCCATTGTCATTCCCAATATCCTCCAGAACATGACTATAATAACTTTGCAGATGAACCTAATAATCTCCAAATATGGATGCCCACATATGGAATAACCTGCATGGCAAGAATTCCAGGAAGAAACCCAGAATCCTTGCTCAAATTCCAAGAAATTCTTCAGAAGAAGTAAGGCTGAGAGAAAACACTCTAGAAGAGATTCTCATTGGATGCATCATGAGAGGTTTCTGCATTTGTTATTGAATAATTATCTCCATTCCCTTGCATGGCAGGAACACATATTCTGCATTATGATTTTTTTCAAACTAGAAAATAGCAGAACCTGGTTTATTTTGTTTGCTCACATGTGTGCATGTTAAGACGAAGTTTATATATTCTGGGTTTGTGTTATGTTACTCCTTTGATCTATGTGAATCAAAGCAGAGCAGATCTTCAATCCCCAGAAGGTCTGAGCACGAAGCCACCCACAAGGCTGTGGTTGGGATCTTACTTTCCTGTGTTTTCTGGTGTCAGAGTTGCCCTGCCTGTTGCAGAGAAAGGAAGAAAAATGAGTGATCTGGGGAGCACGATCATTGCCTTGCTAATGGCCATCTCCACAGGTATCCTTTTTATCATATTTTTTCATTTATTGATGGAAATAATGTTTAGGCTTACATTTGTTTCTTGAAGCGAGGTCT
>NW_020716999.1:51467-58967 GCF_900518725.1 Notechis scutatus | reverse complement strand
GCTCTTCTCTGTACTATTTCTAGAGTCTCAACATCTTTTTTATAATGTGGTGAACAAAACTGGATGCAGTAGTCCAGGGGTGGTCTTACTAAGGCTTTATAGAGTGGTATTAGTACTTCCCTTGATCTTGATTGTATCCCTCTGTTAATACACCTTAGGATTGCATTAGCTTTTTTGGCTGCTGCTGCACACTGCTGGCTCATATTTAGCTGGTTGTCCATTAGGACTCCAAGATCCCTCTCACAGTTACTGCTATTGAGCCTGGTTTCACCCAGTCTATATGTGTACTTTTGTTTTTTCTTGCCTAAGTGTAGGACTTTACTTTTCTCTACACTGAATTTCATTTTGTTAGATATGGCCCAGTGTTCTAGTCTGTCAAGATCCATCTGGATCTTGAGCCTGTCTTCTTGGGTGTTAGCTATTCCTGCCAGCTTAGTATCATCTGCAGATTTGGAAAGTTCCCCTTCTATTCCCTCATTTAAGTTGTTAATGAAGATACTGAAGAGTACTGGGCCTAAGATGGAACCTTGTGGCACCCCACTACTTACTTCCCTCCATGTAGACTTAGACCCATTAAGGACTACTCATTGAGTATGGTTTGCCAGCCAGTTGCGAATCCATCTAATGGTGGTGCTATCTATTCTACTTTTTTCTAGCTTACTAAGAAGTAAGTTGTGGTCTACTTTGTCGAATGCTTTGCTGAAATCTAAACATATTATGTCCACAGTATTTTGCTGGTCTACTAATTTAGTTACTGTGTTGAAGAATGAAATAAGATTGGTTTGCCATGATCTGTTCTTAACAAACCCTTGCTGACTGCTAGTTATTACTTTACTTGTTTCTAGATGTTGGCAGATCTGTTTTATAATTATTATTATCTTTTCCAGTATCTTCCTGGGTATTGATGTTAGGGTGATTAGTCTATAGTTTCCTGGGTCTTTTTTTTTCTTTCCTTTTTTGAAGATGGGAACCACATCAGCTCTTTTCCAGTCCTCTGGTAGTTCCCCGGTGCTCCAGGATTTTTGAAAGATATGGTGCAGTGGTTCTGAGATGACCTCTGCCAGCTCCTTTAAAACTCTGGGATGTAATCCATCAGGCCCCGGTAATTTGTTTTCATCAAGATCGGACAAGTGTTCTCTTAATATATTTTTTTGCTTATTTTAACTTTTATTTCTGGTCTGTCTTTTACAGTTATGTTTTTGGTGGGTTGAGCTATAGTTTATTTTTGCATGGACAGATGCAAAGAATGAGTTAAGCAGTTCTGCTTTCTCTGTCTTGCCTGCTACTTCCTTGCCATCTTCTCTCTTTAGTGGACCGACGGTTTCGTTGAATTTTTTCTTGTTATTTATATGTTGGAAGCAACATTTTTTTTAATATCTTTCACTTTTGTTGCAAGTCTTTGTTCATTCTGAGCCTTTGCTATCCTGACTTCATCTTTGCAGATTCTGGCTATCTGCTGATATTCTGCCTTAGTTGTAAGTCCTTCTTTCCATTTTTTGTACTTGTCCTTTTTTTCTTTCAATTTGCCAGAGAGATCTTTGTGCAGCCATGCTGGTTTCTTCTTGGATTTCTTGTTTTTCTTTCTCAGTGGTATTGTGCTGGTCTGGGCTTCTATGATCATACTTTTTAGAGTTTCCCAAGATTCTTTTTTTTTTTTTGTAAAAGTTTTATTGATTTTAACAACAAATAAAAACACATAAAACATAAAACATAACATAAGAACATCATCATTCTTCATAAATTTACAGACAGTGTATCGGTTGGTTTATCACTCCTTTTTGTGCATCTATTTCATAGTCATCATAATAATTATATTACATAATAACTCATATTATCAATCAACAATTATATATCCTAATATCCTTATTAAACAATCATTTGACTATAATTTAACTAATTCATGCTTAAGCGAGATAACTATAATTTAGTTAATTTATAACAAATCGTAAAATCATACCAAATCTATCTTAATATAATATTCTAAAAATATTATCAAAACCAATATATATATATATTCTATTATTATATTGTTTTATCTAACCATTGATAAAAAAGATCCCAAACTTCATAGAATTGTTTATCTTCTTGTTCTCTAATTTCAAATGTCAATCTACTCATTTCAGCACATTCCAGTATTTTCTTAATAATTTCTTCCTCTACTGGTATTTTCTCACTCTTCCAATTTCTAGCAAATACAATCCTAGCCGCTGTTAACACATTTACAATCAAATACTTTAAGTTTTTATTAAATGTATCAGGTAAGATTCCCAATAGAAAAATCTCTGGTTTCAAATCTATATGTTTTTTTGTCATTTCTTCCAACCATATGCGAATTCTAGTCCAGTATTTCCTGGCCTCCTCACAAGTCCACCACATATGGTAATATGAGCCAGGGATCTGATGACATTTCCAACACTTTTCGGATTTATTCTTGAACATTCTTGCTATTCTTGTTGGGGGAAAATGCCACCTGTAAAACATCTTATACAAATTTTCTTTATATGCTACTGACATTGTCATTTTATAATTTTGAGACCACAATTTTTGCCATTTTTCTAAATCAATCCCATATCCAAAGTTCTTCCCCCAAACAATCATTGTTTCTTTGACTTGTTCTTCCTCTAATTTAATTTCCAACAAATAACTATATAGTTTTTAAATCACTTTTTCATCAGCACCTGTCAAAATCCCATCTAAATCAGTCAATTTATCATAAAATCCTTCTGTTTTAGAATCTTTAAGATACCTTGAGTGTATTTGCACATATGAAAACCAATTCATCTTTATATCTTGTTCTTCTAGCTTTTGCATCGTTTTAAGTTCACCCTTTTCATCCAGTATTTCCCCATATCTAACTGTTTGTTCCTTCTTATAAATTATGGGATAGGAAAAAGCTTCAATAGTTGATAACCAAACTGGAATTTTCAAATAACATTGTTTCTTAATTTTCTCCCAATTCAACCATAACGATTCCCGTATATAGTGCCTTCTGAAATAACCCTGCGATTTAGTTCCCTTATACCATAAAAATGCATGCCAACCCAATAATAAATCATGTCCTTCCAATGCCAGTAATCTAGACTTTCTTAACATTATCCATTCTTTAACCCACATTAAATTTGCAGCTTGATAATACAACTCCCAATTAGGAAGGCCAAATCCTCCTCTAATTCTAGCATCCTGTAAAAGTTTTAGTTTTATTCTCGCTTTCTTACCTTGCCATATATACTTCAACACCATTTTATTTAATTCATCAAAATAGTCTTTACCAAGCCTAATTGGTATTGTTTGAAACAAATATAAAATTCTGGGTAAAATATTCATTTTAATTGTTGAGATTCTACCTATCAAAGATAATTGTAGGTTTTCCCATTTTTTCAAGTCAGATGCTATCTGCTGTTTAAGTTTAATATAGTTATTCTCTTTCAGTGTAGTACATCTTGACGTCAAAATTATCCCCAAGTATTTAACTTTATTCGTAACTTGAATTTTCAATAAGTCTGCCAACTCTTCTCTTTGCCTTAATAACATATTTTTTGTCAGAATCTTTGTTTTGTCTTTATTTATTTTCAAGCCAGCCATCTCACCATACGTCTCTATCTTTTCCAGTAGTTTTAAAGCTGTCTCTAGAGGGTCTTCCAGAATAAAGACCAAATCGTCCGCAAAGGCTTGCAATTTAAATTCCTCCTTTTTAATTTTCATTCCTTTTATATTTGTATCCTCTCTAATATTTCTATTTAATACTTCCAAAGTCAATACAAATAACAAAGGGGATAGTGGACATCCTTGTCTTGTGCCTTTTTTAATATTAATAGAGTCTGTAAATTCTCCATCTATCATCACTTTTGCTGTTTGCTTATAATATATAGCTTCTATTGCTTGAATAAATTTTCTAGCAAAACCCATCTGTTCCAATAATAATAACATAAATCTCCAATTCACGTTATCAAATGCCTTTTGAGCATCTAAAAATATCAAAGCCATTTGCTTTTCAGGGTGTGCCTCATAATATTCCAAAGTGTCCAAAATTACTCTCATGTTGTCTTTAATTTGTCTCTTTGGTAGAAATCCATTCTGATCAGAATGAATAAAATTATTTAAGTATTTTTTAAGCCTTTCTGCCAAAATTGAAGCAAATATTTTATAATCTGCATTCAATAAAGAAATAGGTCTATAATTCTTAATTTGTGATGGGTCAGTCCCTTCTTTTGGAATAAGCGTAATATAAGCTTCTGACCATGTTTTAGGTATTTTCTTATTTATCATAACTTCATTCATAATTTCTAACAATGAAATACTCAATGATTCTTGTAATGTTTTATAAAATTCTGCCGGGAAACCATCTGGTCCTGGTGCTTTCCCGTTATTCTGTCTATTAAGTGCTTCAGTTAATTCCATCATTGCTATAGGATTTTCCAACATTTTCCCAGTTTCATCAGATATCTTGGGTAGGTTGGCATTTTGTAAATACTGTTTAATTTTCCCCTCATCAAAATCCTCCTGCTTATATAATTGTGCATAAAAATCTCGAATAATTCTCTTTTTTCCTTATTACCATGACAGACTAGACCCTGTTCATCCATTAACTGTAGTATTCTCCTTGATTCTTTCTCTTTTCTCAGTTTGTATGCTAACCATCTACCTGGCCTGTTTGCATCCTCAAAATAGTTCTGTTTAGCACTTCTAATTTTTTGCGCCAATTCTTCTTTCTCTGTTTGATCCATTTTATGTTTAATTATGTCCATTTTAAATTTAATATCTTTTTTCTGTGGCATTCTCTGTAATTCTTTTTCCAATTTTTTATAATCATCTTCTAAAGTTTTAATCATTTGCCTCTTTCTAATATTTTTTTTCTTTGTGTATTCCATTATCAATCCTCTTGCATATGCCTTCACTGTGTCCCAAACATTCTGTATTCAAGTATCTTCTTTTCTGTTTTCATTAAAAAAGAAGGCCAGTTCTTTTTCCATCCATTGTGTAAAATCTTTTTCCTTTAAAATAGTATTATTTAATGTCCATCTAGATCTTCTTTTTTGTCCTTTCCATTTAATTGTCATTGGGTTATGATCTGCCCATGTACTTGTTTCAATATTTATTTCTTGAATATTAGATAATAATTCTGTTGACGTCCACATCATATCTATTCTGGACCATGATGAATGTCTATTTGAGTAGAAAGTATATTGTTGAGTTTTAGTATTTCTTTCTCTCCATATATCTTTTAATTTTAGTTCCTCTATCATTTCAAAAAAGGATTTAGGGAGGATCTTCCTATTTTGTCGTGTTATTTTTGCTGTGTAGTCCAATTCATTGTCTACAATTCCATTAAAATCTCCCATTATAAATATATTAGCGTAGTCCAATTCAATTATTTTCATATGTAATTTTTTATAGAATCTTTTTTGTTTATCATTCGGAGCATAGATTGCAACCAAAAGTATCTTTGTATTGTTATCCACTATTTCAACCATTAGTACTCTTCCATCTTCATCAGTATAAATCAATTTTGCTGAAATGGTTTCTTTAATATACAATACCACTCCTCTTTTCTTACAGTGGGCCAAAGAAGTAAAAATTTTCCCTATTTTTGGTCGCACCAATAATTGTTGATGTTGTTTTTTAATGTGTACTTCTTGTAAGCAAATTATATCAAATTTTAATTTCTCTATTTTATGAAAAGTTTTCCTTCTTTTAGTAGCTGAATTCAGTCCATTTATATTCAAAGAAATCAATTTTTTTTCCTCCATAGTTATGATTTATATTTAGGTCTAACGGCTCTCGTTGATCTTACTTCACGTTGTTCTTTAGTCTCCACTTGTCCACCTACTGCACCTTCTTCTTTTCCCATCTCTATCTCTTCTTTCCCATCTCCTCTTGAAATTCAGTTAGGGTAGTCTCTTCTTCTATCTCTGTTTCTCTTCTTTTAAAAAATTCCTTATAAAACGATTCTGCTTCGTCAATTGAGCCAATTCTGTATCTCTGTTCTTCCCATGTAACCATTAATCCTTCTGGAATCAACCATCTGTAATTCACCTCCTTTTCCAATAATACTTTAGTCAGGAAACGATATTCTCTCCTCATCTCTCTAATTTTTCTGGGTACTTGTTTTAAAACCCCAATCTCTTTATCTCCATATTTCAATGTCTTCTCTCTTGCCGCTTGTAATATCTGTGTTCTGATAGATTTTTTGGTAAATCTAACATGAACTTCTCTTGGTAACTTATTCCTCGATGCATATCTTGTAAAAACTCGGTATATCTCATCTATTCCATCCATCATTTTTTCCTCTGTTATTTTCAAAGCTCCAGCCAAGATTTCTATCATTACTGCAGCAAGATCTTGTCCTTTTTCTTCCTCTATATTTTGAAATCTGAGGTAATATTCTGATCTATCCATCTCCCACTTCACCATCTCATTCTTGTTTTGTTCAAGCGTTGTCACTCTGTCATCAATATTTCCAATTTTCTCATCTCTTTGATTGTCTTTCTCTTCCAATTTTTGCAATTTCTCATCTCTTTGATTGTCTTTCTCTTCCATTTTTTGCAGTCTCTCATCATACTTTGCCATCATCTGTTGGATGTTTTCAATTTTTTGTTCAATACTCCCCGTCCTTTGTTCAATACTCATTTTAAGTTCTTGAATTCCTTGCATAACCGTCGTTAGATCCATTTGTCCTTTATCTTGCTTCGCCATTGTTGAAAGTCGTCCTCCAGTTGATGGGGAGGCAGGAGCAGAAGTTGATGCGCCAGAAGGTAGAACTTTCTTACTCATTTGGATAGCTCAGAATCTTCCCACTCTTTTAATCCAGTTGGCAGTGTAACAATTATAATCCAATTAGGGAAAGGAAAAACGTAAAAAAGAAAAATCAGTAAAAAAAAAAAAAAAAAAAAACCCAAAATTTAAAAAAGGAAAAAAGTTTCAAGGAAAAAAGAAAAATTTCTTTCTTCAGGTTCTTCTAGACCTTAATCCTCAGTTGCAATAGTCAAAAGGAGAATAAAACCCAATAATATTAAAAAAATAACAATAATAATAAAAGGAAAAAAAAAGAAAAATTCTTCAGGTTCTTCACACCTTAATCCAATTGCGAAATCTCAAGAAAAAAAAACATGGCCACAAAAAAAGAGTATATACATACAAAGGTTAAAAAAAGCAAAAGTCCCCCCCAAAAAAGAAAAGAAAAAGGAAAAAAGAAACAATATTCTGAGGCTTTCCCTTTAGAGAAAAAAAAATGAAAAATAATAATAATGGTAATAAGCAAAAGTGTACAAATATTACAAAATACTATAGGGTTGAGGAGGAGGGATAAAAGCTAACAACAAGTAAAGCAAAAAGCACACTGCATTTTATTTAAACATCCAAGGCTCTTATTATGGCTTCTCCACAAGTTTCAAAGCCAAGCTTCAAACATTCAGTTGATTGTAGAAATCCCAAAGAGACACCTGTGAAAACATTCTCCAGAGTTCCTCTCTCTATCTTATCAACTCAGTGTCCTTGGGAGAG
>NW_020716999.1:24725-46467 GCF_900518725.1 Notechis scutatus | reverse complement strand
ACAGTGGTTATGAACACATCTGACTACCAAACCAAGTTAACCAACCTACTCCTAGACCCCACATACAAACCCCTAAAGACAGACCCCACCACCTACCTAGAAAAAACCACCAGATCCAAAATAAAAGCCTCCCCCATCAGTGAAGAAATCCAGCAAAGAATCATACCCAGAGAGAAATCATCCAGATGCCCTAAGCTTTATGGTCTCCCCAAGATACACAAAGAAGGAACTCCACTTAGACCAATAGTCAGCTCCATAGGCTCACCTCTACAAAACCTAGCCAAATTTCTCGCCAAACAACTACAGCCCTATGCAGAATCCATCAACTCACATGTAAGAAACTCATTCCAGTTCATCGAGATCATAAAGAAACAAAACTTACAACCCAGCGACCTACTAGTGAGCTTCGATGTCATATCCCTCTTCACCCAAGTGCCAATAAAAGAAGCCTTGACAGCCATCCAAAACAAATACAACCCCCCCAAGCACATCCTAGATCTGACCAACCACTGTCTATCCAATACATACTTCACCTACAATGGACAAAAATACAAACAAATAGAAGGAGCACCCATGGGATCACCCCTCTCACCTGTCATCGCAAACCTCTACATGGAACACTTTGAAACACAAGCTCTAGAAAAATATGATCACAAACCCAAACTCTGGCTCAGATACGTAGATGACACCTTCATAATCTGGCCACACGGGAAAGAAAAACTGAACAACTTCCTCACACACCTCAACAGCCTACACCCCAAAATACAATTCACCATGGAAACAGAAGCTAACAATCAACTTCCCTTCCTAGATGTCTTGGTATACAAAAAACCCAATGGCTCCCTAGGACACACCATCTACCAGAAGAAAACACATACAAACCGCTATCTACATGCACTCTCACACCACCACCCAGCACAGATCAATTCCGTAGCTGAGACACTCATCTCCAGAACAAAATGCTTAGCTGATGAACAACACCTAAAAACCGAACTAAACACTCTCACCAACGTACTAACAGCCAATGGATTTCAAAGAAAGAAGATCACCCACCTAATCCAAAAAGAAACCCCAACCAAAATCCAAGACAGAGAACAAGAGAACGGCAAAGCCCTCCTCCTATATAAAAGGCACTACAGACAAAATCAGCAAGATCCTCCAAAAACACAACATTAAAACAGCATTCTGCACAAACAGAAAAATATCCACCATCCTAAGAAACCCTAAAGACAAAATCGAGTTAGAAAACCAAGGAGTATATGAAATCCCCTGCACTGCCTGCCTCACCACATACATTGGACAAACTAACAGAAGAATAAGTGCACGCGTTGAAGAACATAAGAACTCAATCAAAAAAGAAGAACCAACCTCTTCCCTGGTCCAACACCTCAAAGCCACAGGACATGAGATTGACCTTAAAAATACCAGAACTATCGCCAAAACTGAACACCACAGCAGCAGAATAATCAGAGAAGCCATAGAGATAGAAAAACGCCCACACAGCATGAATAAAAGAGATGACACCTCCCGCTTACCAGCCATTTGGAAACCCGCCCTCATGAACAGACGAGTACCCAACATGATAAATGACACCAGACCCACACCCATGAGGGCCACACAAGATGCCACCACCACACTTCCACGTAAAAATCAGACTCACACCCACACAGAAGATGAGACACGACCACAGACCAGAAGCCGCACTGCAGCTGCATCACTACCCACTTCAAACTCCTCTGAACCATACATGAAGCGAACTGACCCCCACCATGAAGATGTGGCACGACCATGAACTCGAAGCCAAACGAACACAGACCCAGACCCCAAACTCAAAGCCATATTAAAAACCCAAAATGCTACATCACAGCCACCCGCTCAGGACATCACATCAGAAAACTCAAGAAATTACACCTCAAGAACTCAAGAAGTCACAACACAGCAAATGACCCAGGATATCACAGCACAAGACCAAGTATACCACAGCAATAAATCTCACAAGGTCATCACACAACCCATTACCCAAGCTGTTACTACACAGGAGGCTAATCGAAAAGAGATCAAAACACAAACGACCCAGGAGATTACAACACAAGACCCAGGATACCACAACAAAAGAACTCACAAGCCCATCACACAACCCATTACCCAAGCCGTTAAAACACAAGAGGCTAACGACCCAGGAGATGACAGCACAAGATCCAGGATATCTCTACAACAAAAGGCCATTACACAGCCCATTATACCAACATCAACTCCATCAACCAATCAAGAGGCTGCAGCACAGCCAACCAGCCCAGCACACCATCCCCTACCACTTGTATATATAGAGAGATGGCAGCTCCGGTCACACACTGCTTGCACTGGCACCAAGCCGAAAGCACCAGCCTGAAGATGGCGAGTGGGACCTCGCCGAAACGTTGCCTAGATACTTTGAATCTTACGCGGGAGAAAACCCGAATAACCAAAGATCCATATATATATATATATATATACACACACACACATACATATACATATATACATTTTACAGCATATATTGAGCAATGGTTAATTTTTTTTCTTTATCTTTATCATTGACGTGATCTGCCTTGTTACAATAACTCCTTTGTTCTAATTTCTCTATATAGTTTATAATTAAATGCATGTCTTCTGTCATTTGCATAACTTATCCAAATATCAAATATTATCTTTTCTTTAACCAATCATACCAAATGTTCCATATTTCATAATAGTCACTATCTTGTTTATTTTTTAACAATTTGGTTAGGCTATCCATCTCAGCACATTAATGTGTATTTTTTTAATTAACATATCCTCTGAAGGAATGAAAGACAGTTTCCAGTTTTGTGCATAGGTTATTCTGGCCGCGGTTATGATGTGCAAAATTAAATATTGATATTTTTTCTCCATGTTTAAATCTATCATACTTAGCAGAAATGTTTCAGGTTCAAGTTTTAAATTTTGTTTTGTTATATTTAAAATCCAATTTCTAATATTTCTCCAAAACTTCTGAGCACATGAAAATATGTTCCTTGTGCATAGTTACATTTCCAACAGTTGGGTAGTAGGTTGGGGAACAACTTAGCCAGTCTCGCTGGAGGTAGGTGCCAGCGATGAACCATTTTATATAAGTTTTCTTTATACGAGACTGACATGGTTAATTTGTAATTAGTTTGCCAGATATGTTCCCACTTATCTAATTCAATACTATCACCCATGTTTTTAGCCCAAATTATCATCGATTCTGTGACTGTTTCTTCTTTTAATATGTAATCCAAAAGATATTTATATGTTTTACTAATTGTTTTCTTTTCCTCTCCTAACCATATTTTATCTAATTCTTGTGGGGTCATATTAAAGCCAAATTGTTCTCTATCTTTTTTATAATGGGTTTGTATTTGTACAAAGGGCCACCATGCTATCTCCTTTCCTTGAATTTGTATTAGGTTCCTATTTTTAAGCTCTCCAGTATCATATAATAAATCTTTATACCTGACAATATTTTCATAATCCAATACATTTGGATGTGTGACTGCTTCCAATGTAGATAGCCACAATGGAACCTTTGGGTAGTGGTTTTTTTTAATCTTTCCCCAGATACTGAAGAACACATTTCTTACATGGTGCCTTTGGAAATATGAATGTTGTTTAGATCTTCCATCCCACATGAAGGCGTGCCAGCCAAGTTGGAGATCAAAACCTTCTAATACTAATAACCTTCTATTTTCTAATTTAACCCAATCCTTAAACCAGTTTACTATAGCAGCATCATAATATAATTCAAAATCTGGAAGGCCAAATCCTCCTTTTTTCTTGGCATCCTGTAATAATTTATATTTCACTCTGGGTTTTTTCCTCTGCCATATAAATTTAGATATACATTTGTTTAATTCTACAAAAAAAAATCTTTTCCAACTTGACTGGCACTCTCTGAAACAAGAACAACAGTTTTGGCAAAATATTCATTTTTACTATCGAAATACATCCCAATAGCGATAACTGTAATTTGGCCCAATTATCTAATCTTTAACTATTTGCATTATTAACTTATCATAGTTATATTGTTTAATCAACAAATATCTAGCAGTCAACCAGATCCCTAAGTATTTTACTTTATTTACCACCTGCATACCTAATTTATTTGCTAGTTCTTCCTTCTGCTCCTTTGTACAGTTTTTTGTTAACACCTTTGTTTTTTCTTTGTTAAATTTTAACCCTGCCACCTTTCCATATTCTTCTATTTCTCTTAGTAGTATAGGACTCACTTCTAAGGGTTCTTATAATATAAATGCCATATCATCGGCAAATGCCTGGAGTTTATATTCTTCTTTTTAAATATTTAGTCCTCTAATCTTTTGTTTTTGCCTAATTTGTACTTAAGAGAGTCTCTTCTGCCAATATATACAATAGAGGAGCTAGAGGGCAGCCTTGTCTTACTCCCTTATTTATCTTTATGGTATCTGTATTTTCCCCATTTATTAATATTTTTGCGGTTTGCATGTTATAAATTGTCTTAATAAATTCTATAAAATTTTCACCAACTTTCATGCCTATCAGTTGTTTAATAAGGAAGTTCCAATTCAGGTTGTCAAAAGCCTTCTGGGCGTCTAAAAATATAAATGCCATTGTCTTGGTTGAGTATACTTCATAATATTCTAATATATCCATAATGGTTCTTGTATTTGTTTTTATTTGCCTATGGGGGAGGAAGCCATTCTTTTTTTTTAATTTTTATTGGTTTTTAAAAACAAACATAAACAAACAAAACATAAAAACATCAAGCTATCTTCCATATGTGTACATACAGTGTGCCGGTTGGTTTACAAATTGTTTTGTGCTTCCATTTCGTAGTCTTCAATTACAATTACATTGCATATAATCTCATATTTTCAATCAAAAATTAAATACCTTAGTATCATTATTAATCAATCATTTGACTATACTTTTATTCATTCATGTTTTACAAGATAATCATAATTTACTTAGTTTATTTTATAACAGTTCATATTATCATCCCAAATCTATCCTAAAATCATTTTGTAGATATAATAAGAAAGAAGTACATCTTTATACATTTATTATTTTCTAAAAGTCTACATATTTCATTACTGTATTTTATTGTCTAGCCATTGATAGAAAAGATCCCAAATTTTATAAAATTGTTTATCCTCTTGTTCTCTAATTTCAAATGTCAATCTACTCATTTTAGCACATTCCAATATTTTCTTGATGATTTCCTCCTGTGATGGTATTTTCTCATTTTTCCAGTTTTTAGCAAATACAATCCTAGCCACTGTTAATACATTTACAATCAGGTATTTCAAGTCTTTACTATATATTTCAGGTAAAATTCCCAATAAAAATATATCTGGTTTCAAGTCCATATGTTTTTTTGTCATTTTTTCCAACCACATGTGGATTTTAGTCCAGTATTTTTTAGCATCCACACAAGTCCACCACATATGGTAATATGAGCCAGGTGTCTGATGATATTTCCAACATTTTTCAGATTTATTCTTGAACATTCTTGCTATTCTTGTCAGGGGAAAATGCCACCTTATACAAATTTATACATCCTATACAAATTTTCTTTATATGCTGTTGACATTGTTATTTTTTAATTTTGAGACCATACTTTTTGCCATTTCTCTAAATCGATCCCATATCCAAAATTCTTCCCCCAAGCAATCATAGTTTCTTTAACTTGTTCTTCTTCTAATTTAATTTCTAATAAATATCCATACAGTTTTTTAATCACCTTTTCATCAGTACCTGTCAAAATCTTATCTAAATCCGTCAATTTATCATAGAAACCTTCCATTTTAGAATCTTTATCATACCTTGAATGTATTTGCACATATGAAAACCAATTCATCTTTATACCTTGTTCCTCTAGCTTTTGTATAGATTTGAGTTCACCCTTTTCATTCAATATTTCACCATATCTAACTGTTTGTTCCTTTTTGTATATTATAGGATAAGAAAATGCTTCAATAGTCGATAACCAGACTGGAATTTTCAAATAACATTGTCTTTTAATCTTCTCCCAGTTTAACCACAGAGACTCCCGTATATAATGTCTTCTAAAATACCCCTGTGTTTTAGTTCCTTTATACCATAAAAAAGCATGCCACCCCTTTTAAAGTGTGACGCCTTTCTATCTTTCCCCTAAAGTAACACTTAAAGTAATACATAATTTCCATTCTGATTCTGCTTAATACATTCTACATGTTGCATTTTAAAATAAAAAATAATAATAATAAATTTATAATATAGTTAAATATATAATTTCCATTCTAATTCTAATTCTACTTAATACATTATTTTAAAGTAAGAAAATGAAATAGTAAATTTATAATAACATTAAAACAATAACGAATTAAGCTATAACTAAACATTAATCATAATTCTCTTTAATATTTTATTAAAGATATATAGGTGTTTAAATGGAAATGTGATAATTTGGAACTATGCTGTATAAATGCTTATATTTGATTGAGAATTAATAAAACCTTGATAGAAAGAAATATAAATGAATAAAAGTGAAGGGAGAAATAATGAGAAATTTGGAAAAGATATATATGTGTTTCAATGGAAATGTGATAATGTGGAACTACGCCTTAAAAATAATGTTTTATTTGCCTTGTTAAAACTTATAAGTAATTTTTTCAGAAAGGAGGTTTTATGCCTTTATGTCTTATGTTTTGTTTGACTTTTAAAAATCAATAAAATTTGTTTTTTTAAAAAAAAAAAAGCATGCCACCCCAACAACAAATCATGTCCTTCTAATGTCAACAATCTAGTATTTCTTAGTGTTATCCATTCCTTAACCCACATCAGATTTGTAGCTTGATAGTACAACTCCCAATTAGGCAAACCAAATCCTCCTCTAATTCTAGCATCATTCCTTTTATATTATTTTCATCTCTAATATTTCTGTTTAGCACTTCCAAAGTTAACACAAACAACAGAGGTGATAGTGGGCACCCTTGTCTTGTTCCTTTTGTTATATTGATAGAGTCTGTCAATTCTCCCTCTATCATTACCTTTGCCGTTTGCTTATAGTATATAGCTTCTATTGCTTGAATAAATTTTTTAGCAAAGCCCATCTGTTCCAGCAGTAATAACATGAATTGCCAATTCACATTATCAAATGCCTTCTGTGCATCTAGAAATATCAGAGCCATTTGTTTTTCAGGATGTGCCTCATAGTATTCCAAGGTGTCCAAGATTACTCTCATATTGTCTTTAATTTGTCTCTTTGGCAGAAATCCATTTTGATCAGGATGGATAAAATTATTTAAATATTTTTTAAGTCTTTCTGCCAATATTGAAGCAAAAATTTTATAAACTGCATTTAGTAGAAAAATAGGTCTATAATTCTTAATTTGTAATGGATCGGCCTCCTCTTTTGGAATAAGTTAATATAGGCTTCTGACCATGATTTAGGTATCTTCTCCTTTAACATAACTTCATTCATAACTTCTAGCAATGGAAGATTCAACGATTATTGTAATGTTTTGTAAAATTCTGCCGGAAGTCCATCTGGGCCTGGTGCCTTTCCATTATTTTGCTTCTTGATTGCTTCAGTTAACTCCATCATCGTTATATTGCTTTCTAACATTGTTTCAATCTCTTTAGGTATCTGAGGTAAATTAGCATTCTGTAAGTACTGTTTAACTCTTTCCTCATCAATATTCTCTTGCATATGGACTTCCGGTTGAAGGGCTTCAGCGACAGACAGAAATCCGCGATCGTGTGTGGTTTCTGTCTGGGCTCGCCGCTGGAGCCCCCCGAGCCGGCTAGTTTCGGGGCTAAGCCACCCCATAGAGGTGGTGAAGAGGGGGGAGACCATCAGCAGGGTTGAGGAAAGCCGCATCTCTCCTCCTCAGCTTGCCATTACTCCCTTTCCCAAAGGCGGTTGTAGCGGTGATCAGAAATGGCCACCACAAAGGAGAACTTGACCAGAAAAAAATGTGCAGGAGGAAGATAAGAAGTGAAAGTTTTGGCTGACCAGGTTAAATTGTAAAAGCAACAACTAAGGTACCCTGGAATGTAAACTTACAAAAAATAACATCGCTCCCAAAGAAGAGTCAGAAGCAGCAAAGGAAAGTGAAAAGGGAAAGGTTTGGCTTTTTTTTCCCTTCTCTCTCCTTCTCTATACTGACAACTAAGAGACTTAAGTAAAAAATCAGAAAAATCCACTTTGACATCAATAGGCAATTAAGCTGAAAATAAAACACAATGCCAAAGGGATAATAAAGATTTCTGGACATTAAAATTTTTCTTTTTCATAAGCAGGAAGGGAGAGAAAAAGAATAAGGGCAGGATCTGGAAGAGGGAGGAGACTGCCTGGAATTAAAAAGAATCTACAGTAAAACTTCAAAAAGATACATTTTAACTGAAACTTTGCAACTAAATAGTAACCCCAGGAAGAGAAAGTGAAAAAAAAGAGCAATAAAGAAACAGCTTGTGTGTATTTGGATTATTTGGTGATCTTTGGATTCTTGGTTATTATATTTGAATGACTAAAATCAATCGGGTGGTTGTTTAAAAATTTATACAATGGCACCACTTCTGGATGAATTGAAAATGGAACTTAAAAAGTACAAAGAAGATGCACAAGAAGGGAAGGGTTCTTTTGGCTTCATTTTTCAATTCTTAGAAATGGAGATTTGGAACTATGAGAAACAACAAGAAAAGACTGCAAAACAAGAAGACTGGGACAAAGAAGAAGCCATCTTTAATGAACAAGCAATTTTATGTGGGGAAGAAAAAGGAAAGGGGGGAAAGAGAATGGAGAATTTAAGACTTAAAAAAACAACCAAAGAAAAGAAAAATAATTTGAAAAATAAGTATAATACTGGAAAGCAACAGAAAAGGGGAATACAGAAGAGAGAAATAGAGGTAGAGAGACAAGGGGGTAAAAAGGGGAGAGAGAAGAAGAGAGGGAAGAAGGAAAGGAAAAGAAGTTACAAAGGACTGGAGCAAGATATAGAGAAACAGGACCTATTTAGAGATAATGGGTGAAAATCTAACTGAAAAAGGGATTCTGTAAAGGTACATAAGATTGTATTGTTATATTAGTAATAGAAATAACTTTAGAAAATTGGAAACAATGTATGATTAAAATGAGGGATAAAATAGTTAGTGTAATTTAGTGAAATGTTTGTGAATAAAATAAGTGAAATAAAATAAATGAGAAAATTGAATTAGGAAGGAACGGGAACATTTTAATTAGTTAATGTCTTATAAAATATAAGTGAAGAGGGGGACGAATTAACTATGGAAAGCTTATAATTGTTCCCATAGAAGTATGATATTTAATTGAAAAGTAATGTTAAAGATGTTAAGACTTTAATGAATATTAATATTAATGATAGAATTGAATTGGAATGGAATGTTGTTTTAATTATATACATTTATAATTATTATTTTTTTAAGAATACAGTGTGTATTTTAAGAATGTACCAAGCAGAATCCGAATGGAAGTTATGTATTATATTGAATGTTACAACTTTAGGGGAAAGATATAAAGACATCATACTCCAATCAGTAACTACAGGAGAAATTTTGTTTAATGAGAAAAGATAATAGATAATTGAAACAGGACAGACAAAAAATATAAATACAATGATTTGAATTGAGATGAGATAATTAAAATAAAATTGAGAAAATTAAAAGTGGGGAGAAGCTATGCAGAAAATGTAAAATAGTAATAAGATATGGAATAGAATATAAAAATGAGCATGAACCTGAATTTGTGTCTGTACGAAGAAATGTAACCCGGGATTACGCTACTTTCAAAAAAGATGTTTTATTTGTATTTTTTTCTCTTTGTGAAAACTCAAATAAAATTTAATATATATATAAGTACATATATTAAGAATATATATATAATATATATATATATATATTCTCTTGCATATTTAATTTCCCATAGAAGTCTCGAATGATTTCCTTCTTCTCTTTACTACCATAGCAAACTTGGCCTTGGTCATCTATTAATTGCAATATTTTCCTTGATTCTTTCTCCTTTCTCAATTTGTATGCTAACCATCTACCTGGTTTGTTTGCGTCTTCAAAGTAGTTCTGTTTAGCACCTCTAATTTTCTGTGCTAATTCTTCTTTTTCTATTTGACCCATTTTATGTTTAATTATATCCACTTTTAGCTTGATGTCCTTTTTCTGTGGCATTTTCTGTAGCTCTTTTTCAAGTTTTTTATACTCATCCTCTAAGGCCTTATAGTCTTTTCATAGTATTCCTTTTCCTTGTATAGTCTATTATCAAGCCTCTAACATATGCCTTCATTGTATCCCATACATTCTGAATTGATATATCTTCTTTTTTGTTTTCTCTAAAGAAAAAGCCAATTCTTTCTCCATCCACTGTGTGAAGTCTTTTTCCTTTAAAATAGTATTATTTAATTTTCTTCTAGATCTTCTTTTTTGTCCTTTCCATTTAATTGTCATTGGCTTGTGATCTGCCCAAGTACTTGTTTCAATATTTATTCCTTGAATATTAGTTATTAATTCTGTTGACATCCATATCATATCTATTCTGGACCATGATAAGTGTCTATTTGAATAGAAGGTGTATTGTTTAGTTTTAGCATTTCTTTCTTTCCATGTATTTTTTAAGTTTATTTCATCTACCATTTTAAAAAAAAGATTTAGGGAGGGGGAGGAAGCCATTCTGATCAGTGTGGATAATTCTACTTAATACTCTCTTTAATCTTTCCGCCGATATTGTAGCCATTATTTTGTAATCTACATTTAAAAGTGATATTGGTCTATAGTTTTGAATTTTTTGTTGTTGCTTCTCTTCTTAATTAATTTCCATCCATTGCTTCTTATCTTGCCTTTGGGTGCTTTGGAGAATAGCTTGACTCCCTCTTCTTTGTGGCAGCCCCTTAGATATTGGAAGACTGCTATCATGTCACCCCTAGTCCTTTTATCTAGACTAGCCATACCCAATTCCAGCAACTGTTCTTCATATGTTTTAACCTTCAGTTCTCTAATCACCTTTGTCGCTCTTCTTCTCTGCACTCTTTCTAGTGTCTCAACTTTTTTTTTCATTGTCGCAACCAAAACTGGATGCAGTTTTCCAAATGTGGACTATTGCTTACCTAGGCATTACAAAGTGGTATTAATGCTTCATGTAATCTTATTATTTATAGCATTTGATGAGAATATGACAGAAGAGAAGTAAGCATATATACACAGTCTATATAATTATAAGTAAACCTGTGCGTGCATAGCAGTGGCTTCATAACTGGATATCCAATTCAATTATCCTGTGCTGTGCAAGGTGCTGCAAGAGCAGAGAGCAGGCCATGGAGGTGGAGAGAGAAGTGGTGTCAGCTGCAGCTGGCCCAGCCAGTGTCTCAGGATGGAGAGAAAGATGCACATCTTCCCATATTCTTCTCGCTGCCTCCACGGCCTGCTTGCTGCTCTTGCAGTGCCTCACGCAGCACACTTATATTTAGCATGTTTCACAATGGGGGAGATGGCATCCCCTCCTCCTCCTGGAGCCCATTACGATGCAGAGCATTGCCTGCAGCTGTCCAGCCAGTGTCTTGGGCTAGAGAGAAAGTTGTGCATCTCTCTGGTGCATGTAGCACCAAGAAGGGCCCAAAGAAAAGGCAAGAAGAGAGCACTTCATTCCTGCTCTGGAATATGGAGTGAATCTCTATCTGCTGCCATTGTCCTTCCCTTCTCAGGGCAGGAGAGGAGTGAGTGGGAGGGAGGGCCAGGGCCAGCCACTGGTGGGTTCAGCTAGCAGGAAGCTGCAGCAACAGGCCCAAAAAGCTTCATTTATCTGGGAACCTGAAATGACTCTTGATTTAAATCATCCAAAGAAGAAGAAAGAACAACATCAGCAAAAAAAAAAAACCCAACCCTTGCCTGTTTTAGGAAATGGTTCAAGGGGGAACACACACACACATACACACACAGAGAGAGAGGGGGGGGGAGAGAGAGAGAGGGAGAGAGAAACAGACAGAAAGACAGACAGACAGACAGACAGACAGACACACCAATACCTGTTTCCCAAAGAAAAGAAAGTACCAGGAGTCACAAAACCTGGGTAGGCATGGCTGGAGGTGTCGGTCATGTGACTGGGTGGGAGTGAGTTTTGTAGCTCTGGGTGTTTTCTTTTCTGTGGGAAATGGGTCCAAATGGCTCTTTGGGGGTTTAAGATTCAAGAGGGAACACACAAATACATACACATACACATGAGAGAGAGAAAAAGAGAGAAAAATGACACACAAAGAGAGAGTGAAAGAGGCAGAGAGAGAGATGAGAGAAAGAAAAGAAAGAGATGAGAGAGAAAGAGACAAGAAAGAGGGAAAAAGAGAGAGAAAGAGAGAGATGAGAGAGAGAAAGAGAGGGAGAAAGAGAGAGACAGAGATGAGAGAGAGAAAGAGAGAGAGACAGACAGACAGACAGACACACAGATGTAGACACAGACACACACAGATATCTGTTTCCCAAAGAAAAGAAAGTATCGGGAGCCACAAAACCTGTGTAGGCATGGGGGGGTGGGTTCATGTGACTGGATAGAAGTGAGTAATGTTGAGTTGGCCACACTTACCCAGGTTTTGTGGCTCCTGGTACTTTTCTTTTTCTTTTCTGTGGGAAATGGGTCCAAATGGCTCTTTGAGGGTTTAAGGCTGCAGACCCCTGCTCAAGAAAGAGTGCAGAGAAGAAGAACAAAGATGATTAGGGAGGCTAAAACATACAAAGAACGGCTGTTGGAACTGGGTATGTCTTGTCTGATGAAAAGAAAAACTAGGGGTGACATGATAGCAGTGTTCCAATATCTCAGGGTGTTGTGACTAGGAGGTTTGAACCTGCTCTGTCAGAAGACATAAGCTCGAGTGATGAGGAAGATCTGGCATTAAGGTTTGAGCCTGCCTTGTTGAGTGACACAAATGGGAGTCAGGAGGAGGAGGAAGATAGGGCATTGGGGTTTGAACCTGCTTTGCTGGAAGTTTCGGAATCCTCATCCTCTCCTGGACCTTCCTCATTAGTTACACCTGTGTTGGCAGATAATCAGGAGAACGCGCCAGAGCCCTTGGAGGAAGATCAAACCAAGGAATCTTGGTTTGATGCAAGGAACAGACATAAGCAGAAACGTCAAGCACAAACTGGAAGGAAACGTCAAATCAGGGACTGAGTAAGAGACTGACACGCCCCTTCAGGAAATATAAGGAGGCGTGTTAGCTCTGAAGCCCTGTTCGGATCAACTTGTTGATTTGCGTTGCAGTTGGACAATTTATTCTGTTTTGGAATTCATCTCTGATTTATAGTGCTGCTCGTTATCATAACTGGCTGACAGCTTCTGGGAAAACTGCCAACGACGAATTCAGACAAAGGAAAGTTAACTCTGTTGTTCCTGGTCTTTTCTGTTTGTATATTTTCCTTTGGACATTTGGACTCTCACCTCGTGGCCACAGGTGAGACAGAACATTTTTGATCCGAACCCTTAATTCCATTTTCTGACTAAAATGGAGCAAAAACAGCTAGAGCAGCAGCAGCAGCAGATATCTCAACTGTTGCAAGATAACCAGGTTTTGCAGCAACAAGTCACCCAGCTGGTTAACCCTCTTATGCTGATGCAAGCCCCTGCTGCTCCTCCTGCCCCTCCCCATAGGAAATGCCCGGTAGCTCTGCCGGATAAATTCTCTGGACAGCCTGAAATGTTCCCGGCTTTTATGGGGCAGTGTCAATTATTTATGTCTCTTCGGCCAGAAGATTTCCCTGATGACCGGGCTCGGGTGGGGTTTGTTATTAGTCTTTTGTCGGGTTCGGCTGCTAGGTGGGCCACTCCGTTAATGGTGCAAAATAGTCCCTTACTAACAGACTATCAGGGCTTTTGGCACCATCTACACTCGATATATGAGGACCCCATGAAAGCTCAGACTGCTGCCAGATGCTTAAAGGAACTTTGCCAGGGGAAACACCCATTGCAGGAGTTCATTTCAGAGTTTCGTCTGTTCTGCATGGACTCTGCGTGGAATGAGGCAGCCCAAATGGACGCTTTCCACGATGGTCTGGCAGAAGAAATACAAGACGAGTTGGTGCATGTGGAGCCGGCTCTAACCCTGGATGCTCTGGTGGTGCAATGTTTGTGCATTGACGCCCGGTTTCAACGGCGCAAAACTAGACGCTCAGTTCCGGAGCAGCCCTCCCTTTCAAGGACGCAGCAGCATCCTGTGCAACCAATGCCCCAGGTCTTCCACAGTGCCGTGGCAAGGACTGAGGAACCGATGGAGTTGGGTGCGGTCCGCCCTCGTTTGACAGCACAAGAACACATGCGGAGATTCCAGGGGAGCTTGTGTCTGTATTGTGGGGGGTCTGGACATTTTGCAAGTTCCTGTCCTGGTAAACAACGGGGGGCACGAAAGCCAGTGCCCGAATCTAATATTGTACAGTTGGGAAACGGGGCAGGCCCTGCCTCGGGGAAACCCTAGGCTGGGCACGTATCAAACAACCACCCAAAGTAGTGGAGGTGAACTCTGGTCCTCCCTGACATTTGCTTTTGGACACGTGGGTTTTCTTGCAGTCCCAGTCGGAGGGGATTCCTGCGGTTGCGTTAGTGGATTCGGGGGCTATGACCAATTTTATGGACCGGGCTTTTGCAACACATTTTGACATTCCCTTGGTTGTGGTGGAGCCTCCCATTAAGGTGGAAACAATTGATGGGCGAGAACTGCTGGCTGGGCCTATTCGTTTTGCTACTCAGCCAGTACGCCTGGTCATTGGGGACCATGAGGAGGCAATTAGTTTTTACATCACATCGGACCTCCATCTCCCTTTGGTTCTCAGAATGGCTTGGCTACGGTTGCACGATCCTCGGGTGGCATGGGCACAGAACGCCATTTCGTTCCCGAGTCTCCAGTATGTGGACCATCTACGACACACCTGTGCTGATCAAGACATCGCTGCCCCCGCTGTCTCTGTATCTCCTGAACTATCTGACTTTTCAGATGTTTTTAGCAAGAAGGAGGCGGATCGGTTACCCCCGCACCGACCCTATGACTGTCCTGTGGACCTACTGCCCAATGCTCCGCTACCCAAGGGTCATCTGTATTCTATGTCTGAGCCCGAATTGGCTGCTCTTCGCGATTTCTTGGACAAGAACTTGGCCTGGGGGTTTATCCGGCCGTCGTCGTCTCCTCTTTCTGCTCCCGTCCTTTTTGTAAAAAAAAAGATGGGAGATTTACGTTTGTGTTGTGACTACCGCAGGTTGAACGCCATTACGGTGAAGAATAGTTATCCTTTGCAGCTCATTCCAGAACTGATGGAGCGGTTGAGGGAGGCCACTATTTTCACCAAGCTCGATCTTCAAGGGACCTATAACCTGGTGCGTATGCGTAAAGGAGACGAATGGAACACGGCGTTTGGTACTTGATAAGGCCACTTTGAATATACCGTGATGCCATTTGGGTTAACCAACACCCCCGCGGTCTTCCAGCATTTGATGAACAATATATTACGGGACATGCTTGATCGGTTCATGGTGGTGTACCTGGACGACATTTTAATCTATTCTAATTCCAGGGAAAGCCACCTTCGCCAAGTCTGCCAGGTATTACAACGTCTTCGGGAGCATAAACTCTATGCGAAACTGGAGAAATGTCTCTTTTTCCAGACTTCCATAGAGTTCTTGGGGCATATCATCTCTCCCGAAGGTATTGCCATGGATCCGCGGAAAGTAGAGGCTTTGTGTAGTTGGGAACCCCCTCGTTGAGTGAAAGACGTGCAACGTCTCTTGGGGTTCGCTAATTATTACAGATCATTCATCCCAGGTTTTGCCAAGCTGATGGATCCCATCACCCAGCTCCTTCGCAAGAAGGTCCCATTCCAGTGGGGACCCCCGCAGCAACAGGACTTTGAGGCTATCAAGAAAGCCTTCATTGCAGAACCGATCTTGAGGCATCCTGATCCCCATCGTCCATTTGTGGTAGAGACGGATGCATCCAACGTGGCCATTGGGGTGGTGTTGTTACAAGCCCCAGCAGATGGTGCACCTCTTTTTCCATGCGCATATTATTCATGGAAACTTACTACTTCCGAGCGCAATTATACAATCTGGGAAAAAGAGTTGCTGGCCATCAAGGCTGCGTTTGAGACCTGGCGACATCACCTTGAGGGGGCTCGGCATACAGTGGAGGTTCGGATGGATCACCATAATCTGGAGCACTTGACCACTGCTAGGAAGTTGAACCAACGACAGATCCGGTGGTCGTTGTTCTTTGCTAGGTTCAACTTTTCGGTCACTTACATTCCCAGTGATCAAAATTGGAGAGCAGATGCTCTATCCCGTAAACCAGAGTATCTTTGTCCTGAGGACCCCCTTCCTCCACATACAATACTGCCACTGGAATCTTTGGCCATTATCCAGGAACCGGTGGATTTAAGGGCTCGGGTATGAGAGGTGCAGCGCTTAGACGATTGATCGCAGCAAAGAATGGGGAAATTGGACCTGACTCCCCATGGACTCTGGAGGAGGGCTTACTACGACATCGGGGCCAATTGTACGTGCCCACTTAGAGCCCTCATCATGACCCAATGTCATGACAACCCAGCTGCGGGCCACTTTGGGTTCTTTAAAACCCTTCATCTGGTCACAAGGACTTTTTGGTGGCCTCGAGTCTGGCATGACATCTTTGCCTATGTAGCCTCCTGTGTACCGTGTCGGCAAGCAAAAGCCATGTCGGGTGCACCTCCTGGTCTCCTTCAACCACTACCGACTCCGAACCGACCCTGGGGGGCAATCTCCATGAACTTTTTAACACATTTGCCCTCTTCATCGGGTTATACGACGGTACTTGTGGTGGTTGATATGCTTAACCAAGATGGCCCACTTTATCCCTTGTCGGAAGTTACCATCGGCTCGTGTTACAGCCCAACTATTTCTGCAATATGTATTCCATTTGCATGGCCTACCGGACAGAGTAGTTTCGGATCGTGGTGTCCAGTTTACTGCTCAATTCTGGAAGAGCCTAATGACTGCATTACGAGTGCAAGTATGTTTGGCGTCGGCACACCATCCGGAGACCGATGGCGGGACTGAGAAAGTAATTGGCTTCCTCGCCCAATACCTCAGATGTTTTGTCAACTATCGACAGAACGATTGGGTGACCTATCTCCCCTTGGCGGAGTTTGCCTTTAACAATTCTCAGCACACCTCCACGCACATGACGCCTTTTTACACAAATGTGGGTTACCATCCGAGGTTTTTCCCCTTGTCGAGCTTGGATTCCCCGGTTCCAGAAACATGAGACTTTTTATCTGAACTACATTCCGTGCATCAATTGATTTCCCAATGATTGGAACGGGCCAAGGTGGACTACAAAAGGTTCGTGGATCGTTCACATCGGGCGACGCCTCCGCTGGCTGTGGGGGACAGGGTGTGGTTGTCCACGAAGCATCTCCGGGTTGATCGTCCAATTAAGAAGTTGGATCATCGTTTCATTGGTCCCTTCCCTATCGAGGCGGTCATCAATCTCGTTGCTTATCGGCTCACCCTACTGCGCTCCATGCACATTCATCCTGTCTTCCACCATTCCCTTCTGGTTCCTGACACCCCATCGTGTACTCTCCATTCTCCCCCTGGTACGGTTTCTCCATTTGTACCCAGTGATGATCCTGCTGTTGATGATACAGTGGTCAGCATTCGGGATTCTCGCTGGCTGAAAGGACGATTTCAGTACTTCGTCGGGAGACTGGAGAATGGATCAGAGGCTCTTTCCTGGGAGGATGCTTCCACAGTTCATGCCCCGGATATTATCCGGAGATTCCATGAACTGTTTCCATTAAAACCGCATCCGGATCGTCAGACTCGGGGGAAGGGCCTGCGGTGAGGGATAGTGTTGTGACTAGGAGGTTTGAACCTGCTCTGTCAGAAGACATAGGCTCGAGTGATGAGGAAGATCTGGCATTAAGGTTTGAGCCTGCCTTGTTGAGTGACATAAATGGGAGTCAGGAGGAGGAGGAAGATAGGGCATTGGGGTTTGAACCTGCTTTGCTGGAAGTTTCGGAATCCTCATCCTCTCCCGGACCTTCCTCATTAGTTACACCTGTGTTGGCAGATAATCAGGAGAACGTGCCAGAGCCCTTGGAGGAAGATCAAACCAAGGAATCTTGGTTTGATGCAAGGAACAGACATAAGCAGAAACGTCAAGCACAAACTGGAAGGAAACGTCGAATCAGGGACTGAGTAAGAGACTGACACGCCCCTTCAGGAAATATAAGGAGGCGTGTTAGCTCTGAAGGCCTGTTCAGATCAACTTGTTGATTTGCGTTGCAGTTGGACAATTTATTCTGTTTTGGAATTCATCTCTGATTTATAGTGCTGCTCGTTATCATAATTGGCTGACAGCTTCTGGGAAAACTGCCAACGATGAATTCAGACAAAGGAAAGTTAACTCTGTTGTTCCTGGTCTTTTCTGTTTGTATATTTTCCTTTGGACATTTGGACTCTCACCTCATGGCCACAGGTGAGACAGAACATCAGGGGCTGCCACAAAAAAGAGGGGGACAAGCTATTCTCCAAAGCACCTGAAGGAAGGACAAGAAGCAATGGGTGGAAACTGATCAAGGAGAAAAGCAACCTAGGAGAAATTTCCTGACAAGTTAGAACAATTCACAAGTGGAACAACTTGCTGCCAGAAGTCATAAATGCTCCAACACTGAAAGTTTTTTAGAAGACATTGGCCAACCATTTTTCTGAAGTGGCGTAGGGTTTCCTGCCTAAGCAGGGAATTAGACTAGAAGACTTCCAAGGTCCCTTCCCACTCTGTTATTCTATTCTAACTCCATACTATACATATTCTTACTATTGCAAACACTAAACCTGGATTTATATACTGTATTTCTTACCAGGTCTAGGTGCTCCTTCCAAAGGAACCTCAATAAAATGTGACAAGCACTTTGGAAGTTATAGAAGTAGACATTAAACAGCATCTGACCTTTCTGTCACACCAGCCAAAAGGTTCTTGCGGTTAATGGCTAGAAGGAGAATGCATAAAAAAGCCTAATGTGGCCTCAAAGACATGGATATCAGCCACCCAACATCATATCATCAATCCCATTGGCAATGAATGCCCAAAATATTCCAGGAAGAAAACAGAAGACAGTCTTTTAAAACTGCAACAGCTTACAGAGTTTAAAATATCTCCACCATGGACTGGGGGTGAGATGGCAAGGTTATGAGGACACAATGTAAATGTGGTTTTCAGGGCATGTATGTGTGTGGTGTTCATCTGCATGTGAGGATAAACCTTATAATCACACAATTCTTTGCAAAGTTCATCCTGGTAGGAAATGTTGGGGATTACAGGTCAATTTTGATGGGTGTGGGGTTTTTTCCCCCTCTTAAATCTTGCTTCCTTCTTCCCACAAGAGGGCAGTAGAACCACAACCAGATATCAGCAAAATTCTCTTGTAAGAATAGAATAGAGTAGAGTAGAGTAGAGTAGAGTAGAGTAGAGTAGAGTGGAGTGGAGTGGAGTGGAGTGGAGTAAAGTGGGGTAGGGTAGGGTAGGAATAGGCAGAGGAATAGGAATAGGAATGGGAATGGGAATGGGAATGGGAATGGGAATGGGAATAGGAATGAGAATGGGAATGGGAATGGGAAAGAATAACAATAGGAATAGGATGAATAGAATAGGAGTAGAGTAGAGTAAGGAATAGGAATAGAATGGAATAGGAATAGAATATAATGGAATCGGAATAGAAATAGAAATAGGAATAGGAATAGGAACAGAACAGAACAGAACAGAACAGAACAGAACAGAACAGAACAGAATAGAATTATGCAGGTCCTCAATGGAAAGCAGGTTGGTTGAAATAGTTTTCTTTTTCTACAGTCCTAGCTATCTATTGAAGTCTGTTCCTGCCCTGTTTGGCTGCTGTACCAAATCAGACAGTTATAGAAGTACAAATGACAGACTCAATAATTCCTCTGTAGAAATGTACCAGCAGCTGCTTGGGCAGGCTCAACTTTCTGAGTTGGTGAAGCAGGAACATTTTTTGTTGTGCCTTTTTAATAACATTCTAATCAGTGATGGGATTCAAAAGTTTTCACTACCAGTTCTGTGGGAGTGGCTTGGTGGGTGTGGCAGGGAAAGGATACTGTAAAATCTCCAGTCAGAGGTGGTATTTGGCAGTTCTCTGAACTACTCAAAATTTCCGCTACCGGTTCTCCAGAACTGGTCAGAACCTGCTGAATACCACCTCTGGTTCTAATGTTAGGTGTCTATTTCAAATCCTGGGAGAATGTAGAACCCAGAAAGCTGAAGCTTGTGGCATTTTTTGCCCTCCTTTGGACTCCTTTGGATCTCTGAAACTTCTCCTTGATAGGACAGACTAGAAATGTCTAGAAATGTTTGAGTGATGACTCCATTCCTTGATGTAGAAATAATAATCAATAGTCAAAAGGATGGACAGCAATATCTTCGGAGTAGAGGTAAGAAACCTTGGCATTGTGGGAAGCAAGAGAAGGAGGCTTGTTTTTGTTTCCCATGGTCCTATCAAGAGAGTGACATAGGTAGTCCTCAACTTACAACAGTTCATTTAGTGACCATTCAAAGTTACAACAGCACTGGAAAATGTGACTTGTGACCATCTTTCAAAGGTACAACCTTTCTTAAATCCCCATGATCATGCCATCAAAATTCAGATGTTTGGTAGCTGGTTCATACTTATGACTGTGGCTGTGTCCCAAGGTCACATGATTTCCTTTTGCAACCACCTAGCGAGCAAAGTCAGTGAGGAACCAGATTCCCTTAACAGCTGGGGTTGCTCCTTCATCCACTACGTTTCATTGAACCACGGTGGGGAAAAAAGTGGCCAAAGGGGGGAAAAACTTGCCTAACCAATGTCTACTTAACAACATAAACTTTTGGGTCAATTGTCATCATAAGTCAAGGACTTACCTGAAACATCCTGAATTTGAGCTTGACCTCTGGTGCTGAAAAGTCAATAAGCAGGTTTCAGTTTTCTTGGCAAAGTTAGGAAAGGGATTTCCTCTGTTTGCAGAATACTTATTTTGCTTCCTAATTTAGTTTAATTTGTTTCCTCAATAGTGTGTGTGTGTGTGTGTGTGTGTGTGTATTAAGATAAAGTTTCTATCTTCTGGGTTTGTGGTATGCTCTTCCTTTGATCTATGTAAGTCAAAGCAGAGCTGAGCAAATCTTCAGTCCCCAGAAGGTCTGAGCATGAAATCACCCAAAAAACTGTAGCTGGGCTGTCATTTTTCTCTGTTTTAGTTGACAGAGTTGCCCTGCCTGTTTCAGAGAAAGGAAGAAGGATGGGAGATCTGGGGAGCAGGATTGTTGCCTTGCTGTTGGCCATCTCCACAGGTATCCTTTTCATCTTATTTTTTTCATGTATTATCGGAAATCATGTTTAGGCTAACTTTTTAATCAAGCAAGGTCTCCTCAAAGTGATTTTGGAGCTGAATTTTTCAAAAGCCATTAAAAAGAAAAGAAAACCAGCAAAAGCATCAAATAGAACCAATTTGTTTAAATACTTCAGAGTGTGGACATAGGATTGCAAACCAAATGATAATGGCTCCTTTGGAAATTTTAAAGGTTCAAACTAACTAAACTTATTGGTGATTTCTTTCTTTCTTTCTTTCTTTCTTTCTTTCTTTCTTTCTTTCTTTCTTTCTTTCTTTCTTTCTTTCTTTCTTTCTTTCTTTCTTTCTTTCTTTCTTTCCTTCCTTCCT
>NW_020716999.1:0-20656 GCF_900518725.1 Notechis scutatus | reverse complement strand
TCTTTCTTTCTTTCTTTCTTTCTTTCTTTCTTTCTTTCTTATTTTTAAATAAATTTTATTAAGTTTCCAAATTTTAAAACATAAAATAAAACGTTATACATTGTTATCAACATCAAGACATCTTTTGCATCTCCTCACATTTTTCAGTATATGTATTTACTTATTCCTTTACCATTACATCTTACTATTACTATAAATCAATACCTTTTATCCCTACATCTCAATCTTCTCCATACTAGATTTACATATTAACATATTCCCTCATTCTTTTCCTAACTGCCATTTTATTTTATTTTTATTTCTAAATCATTCATACCAGGCATCCCAGGCCCTATAATAAATTGAATCTTCTCTATCTTTTATTTTCATCATTAGCCTGTCCATCTCTATACAATCTATTATTTTTTTAATAACCATGCCTTCTGGTGGAACCCTTTTTTTCCTTCCAGAGTTGTACGTACAAAATCTTTGCAGCTGTTAATATACATAACATAATATATCTATCTGTTTTATTGCATTTTTGTGTTATTATACCTAATAAAAAAGTGTCCAGATTAAATTCAATTTTTGATTCATGATTTCTTCTATCCATTGTCTAATTATATTCCAATATTTTTTCACTTCCTGCCATGTCCACCAGATATGAAAATAAGTGCCTTTTTCTTTTCCACATTTCCAACAATTTGGGTCTGATTTAAACATTTTTGCCAATCTAGCAGGAGGAAGGTGCCATCTGTAGAACATTTTGCATTGATTTTCCTTGTATGCTGTGGATGTAATTAGTTTGTAATTTGATCCCCACATTCTCTCCCAATTTTCCAGGTCTATATTGTGGACAACATTTTTTGCCCATGCTACCATCGTCTCTTTGACCATCTCCTCTTCCATTTTAAAATCTAGTAGAAAGTTATATATTCTTGAAATCATTTTCTTTTCCATTTCTTGTAGAATTTTATCTAATTGATGCTTTTCCATGCAGAAACCAAATTGTTCTTTGTCCTTCTGATATCTCATCTGGATTTGCATGTATGGCCACCAATCTATCTTTATATTTTGTTGCTGTAATTCTTGTCTCGTTTTTAATCTTCCTTGTGTGTCTAGTAGGTCTTTGTAATTCCTCTTTTTTCCCAGGTCCATTGCATTTGGGTAGATTTGTGCTACCATAGTTGACAGCCAGTTCGGTATTTTAGTATAATGATTCTTTTTAATCTTGTTCCTTGTCCGAATTAATGAATCTCTAATCATGTGTCTCTGAAAATATGCATGTTGTTTACATTTGCCATCCCATAGGAAACTATGCCACTCTCTCTGCAAGTCTTGACCCTCTATTGACAATCTATCAATTTTCTTTCTTTCTTTCTTTCTTTCTTTCTTTCTTTCTTTCTTTCTTTCTTTCTTTCTTTCTTTCTTTCTTTCTTTCTTTCTTTCTTTCTTTCTTTCTGCCCTCCCTCCCTCTTTCTTTCCTCCCTCTCTGCCTCTTTCTTTCTTGCCTTCCTTCCCTCCCTCCTTCTTTCTTTCCTCCATTCCTCCTTCTTTCTTTCTTTTTTTCTTCTTTCTTTATTTCCTCCCTCCCTCCATCATTTTTCCTAATGTTTCCATTCCTTTCCAGTTGTATCAGGTCAAGCTACTATCACCCCAAAGCACCAATTTATTTCAGTCAAGGAAGGAGACTCCACCCTGCTTAACTGCTCCTATCAGGGAACACAATACAGTCTTCAGTGGTACAAGCAATATCCAGGAGGCCAGCCAGAATTCATGGTCTTACTGAGTGCATCAGGGACTAAAGAAAATGATAATGTTGAAATGACTCTGGACACGGTTGAGAAGAGCACATCTTTGTGTCTGAAGACCACCCAACTTAAGGATTCAGCTGTCTATTTCTGTGCAATCAGGCACAGTGGTAGAAAGACACTTCCCTGCTGTCTTCAAAGGTAGAGGACAACTGAGGAGAACTAGAGCTGCCTACTGGTGTCCCTCTGAAAGAAACACCAGAAGAAACTCTTGAGCCACAGCTTCACCAAGAAATACTAAGAAAACACTTTCTCATCATTCCTTATCACCTATCCTCTCCCATTTGTGACTGTATGACTTTAACTTTGTCGCTTGTATCCTTACGATCTATATTGACTGTTTCCTAGTATGATTTGATTGCTTATTGTACCCTATGACTATCATTAAGTGTTGTACCTGTTAATTCTTGACTCTTTATGAATGTATCTTTTCTTTTATGTATACTGAGAGCATTTGCACCAAGACAAATTCCTTTTGTGTCCAACCACACTTGGGCAATAAAGAATTCAATCCAATCCAATCCAATCCAATCCAATCCAATTCTACTCTACTCTACTCTACTGTACTCCACTCTATCTGCTTATTTTTCATCTTATACATTTCCCCCTTAGTTGTTCCACATGTTAGTCATCTGCAAATTGCAGTAGAAAGCCTAAGCCAAGAAATGGTGCAAAAGATCCTGGTAATCTACTGAATTACAGTGTTGTCTATGCTGTTCCTCATGGAGAACTTCTGTAGTAATCCCTTGTGAACAATCCTGCTCCTCTTTTGGATTCAGAGAAAAATTCAGGGAGCTGATGTATTCACTAGGTCCTGTTATACCGTGACTATGGGCTCCCCTCCCTGTGAACCTGTCTTCAGTCTGCCATTGTTTCCTAGGAAGTTGGATTTAAGCCATTTTAAACAGATAATTGAATAAACTCAAACATAAGTTATGCCTCTGTGGGCTATTTAACCATGGGTTTTAGTGGTTTATCACAGATCCCTTATTGCCCTCTCAACAAATCTTGACAGACTAAAACACTGGGCCATATCTAACAAAATGAAATTCAATGTAGAGAAAAGTAAAGTCCTACACTTAGGCAAGAAAAACCAAAAGTACACATATAGACTGGGTGAAACCAGGCTCAATAGCAGTAACTGTGAGAGGGGTTTTGGAGTCTTGGTGGACAACCAGCTAAATATGAGCCAGCAGTGTGCAGAGGCAGCCAAAAAAGCCAACATAATCCTAAATTGCACCAACAGAGGGATAAAATCAAGATCAAGTGAGGTGCTAATAGCACTTTAAAAAACCTTAGTACGACCACACCTAGAACATCCAGTTTTGGTCACCATACTATAAAAAAGATGTTGAATCTCTAGAAAGAGTGCAGAGAAGAGCCACCAAGATGATTATGGGATTGGAGGCTAAAACATATGATAAAGGGTGGCAGGAACTGGGCATGCCTAGTCTAGTGAAGAGAAGAACCAGGGGAGACATGATAGCAGTCTTCCAGTATTTGAGGGGTGCCACAGAGAGGAAGAGATCAAGTTATTTTCCAAGGCACCCAAAGGCCAGACAAGGAATAATGGATGGAAACTAAACAAGGAGAGATTCAACCTAGAAATAAGGAGAAATTTTCTGACAGTGAGAGCAATCAACCAATGGAACAGTTTTCCTTCAGAAATTGTGGGAGCTTCATCACTGGAAGTTTTCAAGAAGAGACTGGACTGCCATATGGTGTAAAGTCTGCTTAGGTGGTGGGTTGGACTAGATGACCTACAAGGTGCCTTCCAACTCTGTTAATCTGTAAATCTGTAAACATTAAAAGCTTTTCAAAAGAATAGAAAATGGATTTCCCAATGTTGGATGAATGGATTGACAGGCCATGTGATTGGTAACTTCATTAAAATTGAAGTAGCAGCAAATTTTAGTTCCAAGGAAATTCTTGTAACATTTTAGAACTATCTTTGATCTCTCAAATGTCTCCTAATAGCTTAATTAATTAATCTTAAGCAATCTTGATTAAACAATCAGTGGAATGGCTTGCCTCCAGAAGGGTGCTCCAACATTGGAAGTTTTAAAGAAGAGATTGGACAACCATTTCTCTGAAATAATATAGGGTGCACTGCTTCAACAGGGTGTTGGACTAGTTGACCTCTAGGATCCCTTTCAACTTTGTTATTTTATTAAATTCATCCTGGTTCCTATGGATAAGTGCTAAATTTATTATTCCCTTTTCTTCCACTAGGTGGCAACAAAGATAATCTCTTTCTTTTTCAGTATCGCAGGTGTTTATCAACCTCAAGACTACTTTTTCTTTCTTTCTTTCATAGTTGTAAGGGGTGGAAGCAACTATATTTCACAAGTTTCTTCTACATCTCCTCAGAAGTCACATTTGAGTTAACTTTCTCCTTGAGGATGGCTTCACAATTTTGGGTAGCCCAGTATAACCTTCTCATCTGGATTCTTTTCTTATGTAATTGACCTAATCAGAATAATTAAGATTATATATGTGTGTGTGTGTGGCGTGTGTGTGTGTTTGTTTGTTTGTTTGTGTGTGTGTATATATGTAAATATATTATATTGTTAGTTGCCATGATTAATAATAGTATTTTCTAACTTATTGTCTTTCTGGGGGAACATCTAACAATATCATAGCATTAATAATTGGGGGAGTCAAAGTTGCCAAAAGAATTTCAAGCAATCTCATTATAGTTTGTGAGGAATCACAAACTGTCCACATTTTTGTTATACAACATGATGTATTTTTTAACAAAATCTAAATCTTGCTATTGTTCCTACTTACAGGATAATTTGGAGTTTCCCACAGATGGATACCGATCTCCGAGATCAATGACTCTTGGCATGCTGGACTTCAGCTCCCAAAATTCTTCAGCCAGCATGGCTGGATGGGGGGGTTCTGGGAGTTGTAGTCCACACATCGTCAACTTGCCAAGGTTGAGAAACACTATCCTAGATTATTCAGAGGGGTTTAGTTGTCTCACGTATTACAGGTTTCTGGAGAGGTCAAGAAAATGCATTAAATCTATATATTCCATTGGGCAGATGTTGACCAGATATCCATTTTCATCCTTGTTGTAGGTTCTCTTGGAAGAACAAAAACTATTGAACAACCTATGTCAGCAACAGCCTCAGAGGGAAAGCCATACCTCTTTAGCTGCCGTCTCTCTTCTGTTACTACAGAAATGATCCAATGGTATCAGCAATTTTCTGGGCAGATACCACGGCATCTTGGTGGGACCTACCCAAACAATGAAGTTGAAATTCAAAATCCAAAGGGAAAGTTGCATTTTTCTAAAAACAAAACATCCAGTACACTTGTGATCGAGGAAGCCACTCTAGCAGATGCTGCTGTCTATTTCTGTGTTCTGAGTGACACACAGTGTCTCAAGGATGAATCTGTTGCCTTCATGAACCTCCTTCAGAGACTGAATGGAGGAGGCACTATTGCAAAGTGAGATGGAGCAGACAAAGTGGAGAAGAACATCAGAAGATACTGAACTGTCCCTTTGTGATATGATCAGACATGGTTGTGGCAGGTTGACTCAAGTTGACTACGTCACCTGGTGATTCCACAGACACATTGCTGTGGTTTTCCTGTCAATTATGTTAAAGGGGCTTCCTTTGGTTTTCTTTTGGGTTGTATTTTGGAATTGTCACAGTTGCCTTCTTCAGCCTTTGGTTTCAAATTGTTTCCTAGTCAAGTAAGCCTGGCTCTTCGTTTTTGTTTTGTTTTTCTGGTAGATCAGCCAATTTCTGTTTTCAGTACAGCAGAAAGTTCAGCATTTCCCAGCAGTGAACCTTGAGATCCATGTAGCTATGGATCCAATTCTTCTGCAGTTCCTCTGGTTTTTATGGATGTTTCAGATTTTTTACGATAAAGGGTTGCAGGAACTGGGAATGCCTAGTCTAGTGAAGAGAAGGACCAGGGGAGACATGAAAGCGGTATCTCAATATTTGAGGGGCTGCTCCAGAGAGGAAGAGATCAAGCTATTTTCCAAGGCACCCAAAGGGCAGATAAGGAATAATGGATGGAAACTAAACAAGGAGAGAAGCAACCTGGAATTAAGGAGAAAGCTCCTAACAGTAAGAACAATTAACCAGTGGAACAGCTTGCCTCCAGACATTTATTTATTTTTATTTATTTATTTATTTGATTTGCCAATTGTTTACAAGATAATAAGTATAAATGTATACATAGTTGTGAATACATGAAATGTATTCACCCACATTGTGGGTGCCTCATCACTGGAGGTTTTTAAGAAGGTTGTTTGAATAGAATCTCCTGTTTGAGCAGAGGATTGGACTAAAAGACCCCCAAGGTCCTTTCCAGCTCTAATATGATTGATCGGATGACACTCTTAATTGTCCTAATGCTCTTTTTATTTTATCATGCCACTAAAACCGTTTAATTTTCTTACAGTCAATGGCTGATAACTTGAGAAAAATATCTATAACATTTTCCTGGCCATAATATAGATGCAATGCATTATTGTTAGCACCGAGATTGCAAAGAAGGAGAAATATCCTTCCATGTATTTCTTTGGATGGTTATTATTACTTAGATGTTGTCAGGGGAAAAACCTGATTATGAGCATAGCTGCACTTAATGAAAATTGAACAGACAGCACACTGCAAAAGTCTCACAGAGGTTTATTAGAATTTAAAGCATAGCCGACATAAATTCTTTGCTATTAAAGCACTTACATCCCATTGCAATGAGGGTCAATCAGACAATCAGTCAAAAGGGACATGATTGGCAATCTCCCATTGTTCAACATTTCATGATATACCTTAAAACCGCAAAACACATGACATAGCAAGAGGGGCAGTTTTCCATTCCTTTAACCTAATGTTACAACATGATTATTTTTTACATGTACTTTAAGCGTACACTTCCTCTTTGCCAGTGGTGAGATTCAGATAATTTAACAATCGGTTCTCCCAGGGTCAGGTTGGCTGTCGTGGGAGGCCTGGCCCATCCCTGTAATCCAGCTCTGCCACACATGTGGGACAAGCCTCTTGCAACAGCCAAACTGACACTGGGCAAACCAGTTGTTAAATCCCCTTCACTCCTATCAAAATGGATCCTGGGCTCCATGCTGCAATGGAGAAATGGGCAATGGAGCAGCTGGCATGAGAGAAGCAGGAGAAGGGAGAAGAAAGAGGGAAAGCGGTCTTCTCCTTCCCTTGCATCAGCTGCTCTTTTGCTCATTTTTCCATTGCAGTGCAGTGCCCAGGAATCACTTTGATAGCAGGGGGAGGGGGTTATTTAACAACCGGTTCACCTGAACTGGTGCAAACCATCTGAATCCCACCACTGCCCCTTTCCCATGATATCTTGCCTGATAAGCAACTGCCAGTGTTGAAAATGTCATGCCCCTGGTGGAGACTGACTCTAAGGAAGAGGAGGAACAGCCAACAGGGAGTGGGAGTGTGGCTCCAGAGGTGGTGGAGGAGGCTGGGGAAGGGCAGAGGCCAGCTGAGCAGTCAGGGGAGGATCCAGGCCCATCCCCTATCCATCCTAGGTTACGTAGGAAGGAGAGGATCAGGGAAAAGTGAGGTCTACTCAAGAGGAGATTACTATGATCCTCCTCGTGGCTTGCAGGTGGGAGCTATGTATATAAGTTTGCAACTGTGCAGTTAGAATTTGCAGGAGTCAATTTAATGTTCACCTTTAAAGAGGTTTATCTTTGCTGCCGTTCTTCCCATGGACTTTTCTTGGTTATTTTCTTGGAGTTTATGATTAGTTATCTTGACTTGCTTCGAAACTCTCATCAATGCAGTTTGTTTTGGTTTTCTGTTTGCTTCATTAGTTACTTCTGTGACTTTAAACTGTGCCTAATAAAGCAGTGAAGTTAAGTTGAAGGCCTTACTGGACTTTAATATATATTTTGGGTTTTGGGTTATTTTGAGAGACTACGGGTCATCATAGCAAAGCACACTTTTGACATACTTTTTTTTTGTAAATTTTATTTGAGTTTTCACAAAAAAAAACACCATAATACAAATAAAACATCTTTTTTGAAAGTAGCATGGTCCCAGGTTACACTTCTTCATACAGACACAAATTCAATTTCATGCTCATTTTTATGCTCTGTTCCATATCTTATTGCTATTTTACATTTTCTACATAGCTTTTCCCCTTTTTTAATTTTCTCAATTTTATTTTGATTATCTCATCTCAATTGAAATCATTATATTTATACTTTTTGTCTGTCCTGTTTCAATTTCATATTATTTTTTCTTATTAAACAAATTTTCTCCTGTAATTACTAATTGGAGTATGACACCTTTATACCTTTTAGTTTTATCCATTTAACTCTTATTTAAGCTTCAATATATATTTTAAAGTTATAACATTCAATATAATACATAACTTCCATTCGAATTCTGCTTGGTACATTTTTAAAATACACACTATATTCTTAAAAAAAGATTATAAATATATGTTATTAAAACACTCATTCCATTCTAATTCAGTTCTATCATTAATATTAATGTTCATTAAAATATTAACTTCTTTAACACTACTTTTCAATTAAATATCATACTTCTTGGGGAACAGTTATAAGCTTTCCATAATTATTTTTCCCCCCTATTCCTCTTCACTTATATTTTATAAATAATTAAACAATTAAAATGTTCCCATCCTTTCCTAATCCAATTCTCTCATTCGTTTTATTTCATTTATTTATTAACAAACATTCCACTAATTTATGATAACTATTTTATCCATCATTTTAATCATACATTATTTCAAATTTTCTAAAATTATTTCTATTTCTAATATAACAATACAATCTTATGTACCTTTACAGAATCCCTTTTTCAATTAAATTTTCACCCATTATCTCTAAATAGGCCCTGTTTCTCTATATCTTATTTCTGTCCTTTGTAACTTCTTTTCCTTTCCTTCTTCTCCCTCCCCCTTTTACCCCCTTGTCTCTCTACTTCTATTTCTCTCTTCTGTATTCCCCTCTTCTGTTGCTTTCCAATATTATACTTGTTTTTCAAACTATTTTTCTTTTCTTTGGTTGTTTTTTTAAATCTTAAACTTTTCATTCTCTTTCCCCCCCTTTCCTTTTTCTTCCCCACATAAAATTACTTGTTCATTAAAGATGTGTTAGTGTTTGGGGATAAACCCCTAGCAGAGTATGCAGCAGCAGTCAAGCCAGGCAGCCAAATGAGAGAGGAAGGGTTTTAGAGTATACACACACTGAACACAAACACTGTAGTTTAAATAGTTTTTAATCCAGTTAGAGTTTAAGCATTGTCAATCAGTCCGTATGTCATTCACAATATATCCATTCAGTAAGACTCACTAACTCAGTCCAGATAATAGTCCTTACTATATCTTTATCAGCCGATAAAGATATCTTCTCCTCCTCCGATGCCTTTCTCCAGAGGATAACGCTGGATATTCAGTAGAACGATCAAACAGTAGACAGTCGCAGTAAAACAGTAGTAAACAGTTGTATCCAGCAGTAAACAGCAGTAAACAGTAAAACAGTAGGCAGTAGGCAATAGGCAGTAAGCAGCAAGCTTTCTCCTGCTTCCTCTTATTGCAGTTTCTAACCGCACCCTTAATTGGCTAATTACATGCAGTGTGGTGCTTAAAGTTACAAACACTTAAACTATGATACCTTAGTTTATATATTTATCCACCCAAACCTTGTTGGGTATCAATGTTATACCTAACAAGATGGCTTCTTCTTTGTCCCAATCTTCTTGTTCTGCAGGCATTTCTTGTTGTTTCTCATAGTTCCAAATCTCCATTTCTAAAAATTGAAATATGAAGCCAAAAGAACTTCTTCCTTCTTGTGCAACTTCTTTATACTTTATACAATAGGACAGGGATGGGGGGCAGAATGGTGTTCGGGGGGGGGCTTCCCACACAGCACTCAGATAAGCATAGCTTAACTCCAAGACAACATTCAGACCAACAACCATACCCCAATCAAGAAACTGCTAAAGAGCCATTAGCAAACAGCCCAACCAAGAATTCCTAAGATTGCCTCCACTCACACAGACAGGCAAGATATCAAAATATAAACTGACAGCAAACAGCACTCATTACTAGCACTGATGATGTTACCTAGTTATGGTAATGAAACATCTGCAAGAAAGAAAGAAAGCTCAGAGAGCCCCAAGGACCTCACAATAGCTCCGTCAAAAAAGTTTATGTTTACATTTTAGGGAAAGCTGGAATCTTTTTTCTCAATGCTTTCTGGACTGCTTCTTTCACTTCATTGTTCATAATGGTGTAAACGAAAGGATTTAGCATGGGGCGATTATTGTATACAGCAAAGAAGCATATTTGATTGCTATGAGAGAGGAATTCTTAATGGTAGGCCTTAAATAGACAAAAAAACAGTGACACATACAACATGTAGACCACAACCAGATGAGAAGCACAGGTAGAAAAAGCTCTCTGCTGTTTTTTGTTTTTTTGTTTGTTTATTTATTTATTTATTTTTATTTGTCAATTGCTTATAAGATAATAGATATAAGTAAAAACATAGTTATGAATACATGGATACATATAAGAAAAATACAAGAAACAATAGGACAGGGCGGGTAGGCACATTGGTGCGCTTATGCACGCCCCCTACAGACCTCTTAGGAAAAGGGTGAGGTCAATAGTAAACAGTCTAAGGTTAAAGTTTTGGGGGTTTGGGGAAGAAACCACAGAGTCAGGTAGAGTATTCCAGACATTGACCACTCTGTTGCTGAAGTTGTATTTCCTGCAATCAAGTTTGGTGCGATTAACCTTGAGTTTGTATCTATTGTTTGCTCTAGTGTTGTTATGGTTGAAGCTGAAGTTTTCATTGACAGGTAGGACATTGCAATGTATGATTTTATATACTATACTTAGATTGGACCAAAGGTGGCGTAGTTCTAACTTTTCTAGGTCTAGAATTTCAAGTCTGATAGCATAAGATATTCTGCAACGAGTAGAGGAGTGGAGAACTCTTCTTGTGAAATATTTCTGGACTTTCTCAACTGTGTTAATATCAGATACATGATATGGGTTCCAGACTGATGAGCTGTATTCGAGTATTGGTCTAGCAAATGTTTGGTATGCTCTAGTTATTAGTGTAATATTACCAGAGAAAAAGCTATGTAAGATTAGGTTAACAACTCTTAATGCCTTTTTGGCTATGTAGTTACAGTGGACTCTAGCACTTAGGTCATTTGAGATGAGTACTCCAAGATCCTTGACAGAGTTTGGATCATCAACAAGGTCTTGATTATTCAGCCTGTATTTTATTTTCTGATTTTTTTTTGCCAATATATAAGACAGAGCATTTATTTGTTGAGATTTGAAGTTGCCATTTGTTTGACCATTCTGATACATAGTCAAGGTCTTTTTGAAAGGTAGCAGTATTGTCTGTGGTATTGAATAGCTTTACATCATCAGCGAAGAGAATGCAGATGCTCTTGATATGATCACAGAGGTCATTTATGTAGAATATGAAAAGAGTTGGTCCTAGAACACTGCCTTGGGGGACATCACTGTTGACAGGTACAGAATTTGATAGGATGCTCCCAATTTTGACCATTTGTTGTCTGTTTGACAGGAATGCTTCTATCCAATTATGTAGGTGTCCAGAGATACCATAAGATTTTAGTTTTAGGAATACTTTGTCATGTACCACTGAATCAAAGGCTTTACAGAAGTCTATGTAGGTTGCGTCTGTTGCTTTGCCCTGATCAAGTTGTGTAGTCCATATGTTTTTGCAGTGTAAGAGTTGCAGATTACATGATAGTTTTATCAGCTGGTGCTCCATTCAAAATCCAAGAAAGAAATACCTAGACTCTTTTAATTAGAGAAAAGATATATTTTACTGGAAATCAAGTGGTAGCAACAAAAGAATTCTGAATCTGAGAAAATAGGCACGTAAATCACATATACAAAGTAATGGCAATGTTCCCACCCTCAATAGTTCAATTGGTTCCACCAATTAAAAGTTGTGTATACCATCATGTGGGCATCTCCAGGTGGTGATGAAGTTTCTGTCCGTTGACCTTGACATAGTTTGATAAAGAGTTGCAGCTGCGCATAGCACATAGCATAGAATAGAAACCTAAGCAAGAATGTACTTCCCCCCAGTTTATACAGTTCTGGTTTTTAACACCTCCAGCTCACTTCCCATAATCATTCTCCCCTTCCTCCCCCCGTTACTTATGACAGCCGAAAGATGCAAAGCAAAGAGAGAAAATCTTGAAGGTTGACATTCGGCCCTCCTAGAAAAAGACATTAGTCCTAAAAGAAAAAAATTAAAGGTAATAGACAATATACAGGTAACAGCAACATACTTATTTTCTTAGGGTTTATCAGGTTATTTAATACAAAATGCCTTGATAAGTATAGGAGCTCTAACATCCTTCTCATTCACCCATTCAGCCTGGGAAGAGGGAAAATGTTTCCAAGCAACCAAATACTGAAGTCGACCCATTCGTTTTTGAGAATCCAAAATTTCTTTAACTTCAAAATGTTGTTCACTTTTAATTAGCAAAGGTATGAGAGGATCAACCTGACTTGGTCTCAAGTCAGAAGTATGTTCAGGTTTTAATAAACTAACATGGAAAACAGGGTGGATCCGTCAAAGAGTTTTTGGTAATTTCAGTTGGACTGCCATAGGGTTTACAATTCATTCAATTGAGAAAGGTCCAACATACTTAGGGCCAAGCTTTTTTGACTTTTGGGTAGTTTGCAAATATCTGGTGGATAAAAAGACCTTGTCACCCACCTGATATGGTTTTTGTGGAGTTTTCTTTTTATCTGCAAATTTCTTATGAGCTTGAGGTGCATCATCTAGTGCTTTACGTGTAACCGGCCAGTTAAGCTAGAGTTGTGTTATCCATTCATCTAGTGACTGAATGTTAGGTTTCTCCCATGGAAGCTCGGGTATGGATACAAAGTCTTGTCCTGAAGCCACTTTAAACGGAGTAAACCCAGTACTACTATGTACCAAATTATTATATGCCACCTCAGCGAATGGCAATAAGTCAGTCCAATTATCCTGCTGATAATTTATATAGCATCTAAGATATTGTTCCAATACCAAGTTAGTTCTCTCACAGGCCCCATTGGTTTGTGGATGGTGGGTGGAGTTTAAGTCCTGGGCAGAGCCCAATAACTTCAGGAACTCCTTCCAAAAGTTTGAGGTGAACTGAACACCCCTGTCTGAGATTATGCATTCAGGAACCCCATGTAACCTGTAGACATGTAAAATAAACAGTTTAGCCAATGTTTTTTCAGATGGGATCTTCGGACAAGGTATGAGATGGGATGGGATCTTCAGACAAGGTATGGCCCCACTCTTGTGCAGGGTCATTTGCAAAAATGAATCAAGCAAACGTAAACTCGTTTATACTATAAACTCACTTGCCAAAACCAACACCAACCATAAGAACCTACGTTGCCGCCCTGACCTAACCATACAGCAACGTGCCCGCTCCCGTGTACTCCGCATTGAACTCAAAAACCGTCTAGACAATGGAGAGAAAGACCTGTACATTGACTACCATGCTGACTGTATCAAAAGTAAGCCACGCAACCCAATACTCAGCTTTTACCCTCAACCACAACCCTACCTCAACCGATCCACCATCACCCAAGACTAGGCACGCACGACCCCAACTACCTCAATTCCAACTACTGCCGGCCTTAAATGCAAACTACTCAATGCAAGAAGCCTCGTGAATAAAATACCTGAATTTCTCATCCTCCTAAATATGGCTAACTTAGACATTATATTTGTCTGTGAAACATGGCTCAATGCATCTCTCCCCGACTCCATTACCACAGTAAGAGATTATCATGTTTACCGATCAGATCGTGAAAATCGTCGAGGAGGTGGTGTTGCTATATTCTATACAAAATCCTTACATCTAAAAAATATCCAAGTTACCCAGGAGCTTGCTCTTCCTGAAACCATCATCTGTGAACTATCCTTAAATATCACAATTCGATTCTTACTATGTTACAGAGCACCTGATTATGACATCGAACATGTAAACAAGCTAAATATATTACTAACATGGGCTGCATCCTGCCCATACCCTTTTATCCTTCTTGGTGATTTCAATCTACCTCATATTGACTGGACCCTAAATGATTGTACAACTGAAATCATACACACAACCTTCTACAATGCTATTACAAATCTGGGACTGGAACAACTAGTAACCAACAACACTAGACTAAACAACTGCCTCGATCTCATCTTCTGCAATAGTTTGAATTTAATTTACGGAATACAAACTAAAGAACCCTTTTCCAGTAGTGACCACAATATGATTGACTTTTGTCTCAACATACGTCCACACAAAAATCACCACAATGATGTAATCCCCAATTGTAACTTCAAAAAAGGCAACTATGATCTTATAGACAACGATCTCTCATCCCTTGATTGGCAATCTCTATTCACTGGATGCAATACTGTTGAAGACCATTACAACATATTTCTCCTTGAAGTCAAAAGAGTCATCAAACTATATGTACCAACAACAACTCCCAAAACAAAACAAAAAAGCAGATTACCCATATCAATAAGGAAACTTCAATCCAAAAAGAGATCACTCTGGCGGAAAAACAAATCTGGTCACATTGTCAATTTCAAAAACCGATACAAAAATTTATGCCACCAGATAAAGACCGAATGCACCAATTATCACATTAAACAAGAGGAAAACCTTCTAAGCACCAATTCCACCCGTGCTTTTTACAATTTTGTAAACAACAAACTAAAAGACTCAAGGTCCATCCCTCCCTTGATAGGACCTGATGGTAAAGACTGCAACGACGACACCATTAAAGCCAACATCTTTAACACATTCTTCGGCTCAGTATTTGTAAACAGCAATGGATCATGCCCAGTATTTCCTAGCCGTACCACAGATAACAACAATGATCTAATACATATCGATTTCACAGAAGACAATGTCGAAAAATCACTACGCAATCTAAAACCATCTCTATCTATTGGACCGGATGGAATATGTGCCTACTTCTTAAGAAAGCTATCCACTGCCATAGCCAAACCTCTAAGCATAATCTTTGAAAAATCTTTCAGGACCAGCTCCTTGCCTAACCTATGGTCACAAGCCACAGTCATCCCCATCTTCAAAAAGGGAGACCCAAGCCTAGTTGAAAATTACAGACCAATCTCCTTATGCTGCGTCACCTGTAAAGTCATGGAATCAATTATTAACCAATCCATTATCCTCCACTTAGAGACAAACAACCTACTCTCCAATAAACAATTTGGTTTCAGAAAAAAACTATCCTGTAATCTGCAACTCTTACACTGCAAAAACATATGGACGACACAACTCGACCAGGGCAAAGCAATAGACGCAATCTACATAGACTTCTGTAAAGCCTTTGATTCAGTGGTACACGACAAACTACTCCTAAAAATAAAATCCTATAGTATCTCTGGACAACTGAATAACTGGATAGAAGCATTCCTGTCAAACAGACAACAAATGGTCAAAATCGGGAGCGTCCTATCAAATCCAGTACCTGTCAATAGTAGTGTCCCCCAAGGCAGTGTTCTAGGACCAACTCTCTTCATACTCTACATAAACGACCTCTGTGATCATATTAAGAGCAATTGCGTTCTCTTCGCTGATGATGTAAAGCTGTTCAATACCACAGACAATACTGCTACCCTACAAAAAGATCTTGACTATGTATCTGAATGGTCAAACAAATGGCAACTTCAAATCTCAACAAATAAATGCTCTGTCTTACATATTGGCAAAAAAAAAAAAATCAGAAAATAAAATACAAGCTGAATAGTCAAGATCTTGTTGATGACCCAAGCTCTGTAAAGGACCTTGGAATACTCACCTCTAATGATCTAAGTGCTAGAGCCCACTGCAACTACATAGCCAAAAAGGCATTAAGAGTTGTTAACCTAATCCTACATAGCTTTTTCTCTGGTAATATCACACTACTAACCAGAGCATACAAAACATTTGCTAGACCAATACTCGAATACAGTTCATCAGTCTGGAACCCTCATTACGTATCTGATATTAGCACAATTGAGAAAGTCCAGAAATATTTCACAAGAAGAATTCTCCACTCTTCTACTCGTTGTAGAATACCTTATGCCACCAGACTTGAAATTCTAGAACTAGAAAACCTTGAATTACGCCGTCTTCGGTCTGACTTAAGCATGGTATATAAAATCATACATTGCAATGTCCTACCTGTCAATGAATACTTCAGCTTCAACCATAACAACACAAGAGCACACAATAGATACAAACTCAAAGTAAACCGCACCAAACTTGATTGCAGGAAATACGACTTCAGCAATAGAGTGGTCAATGTCTGGAATACTCTACCCGACTCTGTAGTCTCTTCCCCAAACCCCAAAAACTTTAACCTTAGACTGTCTACTATTGACCTCACCCCTTTCCTAAGAGGTCTGTAGGGGGCGTGCATAAGCGCACCAACGTGCCTACCGTCCCTGTCCTATTGTTTCTCTTATTCTTTTATTTTTCTTCTATGTACCCATTTCATGTATTCACAACTATGTATACACTTATACTTATTATCTTGTAAACAATTGGCAAATCAAATAAATAAAATAAATAAATAAATAATAAATAAATAAATGAAATGTACCCGTTTGGAAAACAAATCAGTTACTACCCAAATAACTGTATTCCCCCCACTTTCAGGTAATTCCACTATAAAATCCATCAAGATTTCCTTCCAGGGAGCCGTTGGTCTAGCCACATTTTGTAGCAAACCTGCTGGCTTACCAGGAGGCCGTTTGGCTGAGGCACAAATATAACAACTAGCTACATAAGTCTCAATGTCCTTTTTCAGAGTAGGCCACCAAAATTGCCTTTTAACCAAGTGTAAGGTTTTCACGAATCCAAAATGACCAGCGGGTTTAGAATCATGAGCTTGCTGTAATATTTGGTTTCTCAGCTTCGCTGGCAAATATAATCTGGCCCCCACCCATGCCAATCCATCTCTAACCGTACAGTTATTTGAGTGAGCAAGGAACCAATCATCAAGTTTTAGAGCATCTCTTAATTGTGTAGTCAAGTCGTTCGACAAATGAACCTCCTTCTCCTTCTTCTTCTGGGCTCTGGTAACCACTGGAGCTGCCAACTGTTTGTTTGGGACAATCGGCCGTACCACTTCCTGGCAAGCACTATTATATTGAGGTAATCTAGATAAAGCATCTGCCATGAAGTTCCTTCCCCCTGGAATGTACTTCAATGAAAAATTAAAACTTTTAAAGTACTGTGCCCAGCGAATTTGCTTAGGAGACAGCTTCCGGGGCGTTTTCAAAGCCTCCAAGTTTTTGTGATCAATCCACATCTCAAACGGGTGTTTTGCCCCTTCTAAGAAGTGCCTCCAGGTTAACAAAGTCCAGCGAACTGCAAAAGCTTCTTTTTCCCAGATGGCCAATCTTCTTTCAGTTTCAGATAGTTTACGTGAAGTATATGCACATGGTTGCAGAGTCCCCATCTCATTTGCTTGTAGTAATACCACTCCAACTGCTACATCACTCGCATCGGCTTGGATTACAAAAGGTGCATCCATGTTTGGGTGCTTGAGTACTGGTTCAGCAGCAAACAGTCGTTTCAGCTTCTCAAAAGTGGCTTGACATTCCATGGATCACTCCAGTGGTTTACTAGGCTTTGGTTTCACCTTCCCTTTGGTTTTTAGGAGGTTTGTGATAGGCATTGCTATCTTCGCAAAAGCAGGGATAAATTGACGGTATAAATTGGCGAATCCCAAAAAACTTTGAAGTTGTTTCCTGGTGTGGGGAGGGGCCCATTCCAACACGGCGTGAACCTTCCCTGGATCCATTTCTATACCCTCATGTGAGATGAGATAACCTAAATAGTCAATTTTTTCCTGGTGGAATTCACATTTGGACAACTTTGCATACAGTTTGGCGGCTCGAAGTTTTTCCAAAACTGACCGCACTAGTTTCACATGTTCATCACGAGTTTCCATGTAGATAAGGATATCATCAAAATAAACCAAAACCCCTTTGTATAGATGTTCATGTAACACCTGATTGATCATTTGCATGAATACTGCAGGAGCCCCCTGTAGGCCAAATGGAAGAACGTTGAATTGGAAGCAACCCATTGGGCAGTTAAAAGCGGTTTTCCATTCATCCCCTTCCTTAATTCGAACCCGGTAGTACGCTTCTCTCAAGTCGAGCTTCGTAAAAAATTTGCCTTTGGCCAAGTGGGTCAACATGTCCTTCATCAAGGGGACGTTCTCCACTGAAATAGCATTCAGGTTTCTGTAATCAACACATAAGCGAAGGGAGCCATCTTTCTTTTCACGGAACAACACTGGGGCTGCTACCCGGGGTCTAGCGGGTTGGATGAAACCACGTTCCAAATTCTTATCGATAAATGACCGCAGCTCTTCTAACTCCCTCGGTGTCATCGAGTACAGTTTCAGTTTTGGGAGTTTCACCCCAGGTAAAATTTCAATACTACAATCCGTTGAACAATGGCGTGGAAGCTCATCCAAGGCCTTATCACTGAATACTTCATTTAAGTCCCAAGATTCCTCTGGAATTTTCTCCTCCCCCTTCAGGTTCTCGGTACCAGTGGAGGCCAGTTCAGTGGGATTCTTGAGTTTCGGTTGAGATTGCCCCTCCCCTTCCAGGTGCTGGTCAGTACGTATGCACAATGACCCTTTCCTCCAATTGACGTGGGGGTTCCATTTCTGGAGCCAGGGCAATCCCAGTATTAGGGGCCGCTCCATCCCAGGAGCCACAATAAAGCACAAAGTCTCTCTGTGCTTCCCCATCATCATTTCTATTGGTTCCATTATGAAATGTGCAGGGCCACCCCCAGCTATCGATCCATCCAATTGGCAAAAGGCTATGGGCGTTTTTAAAGTCTTTAGCCTTAACCCATTTTCTCCACTACCTCCGAGCTGATTACACACCTCGTGCACCCAGAGTCTAACAAGGCCAGCATTTCCCCTTTGGCTCCCATCGTGGATGCCTTTAATTTCACTGGAATGGTCATAGGGCCCTTTTTTGTACTTACCAGTGAGTCGTCTTCCAATTCGGATTCACTCTCTTCAGAAGAGGTTGGAGTTATCAGCTCCTCTCCTTTCGGAGGGGCAACCTCTACAACCTCATCTGCTTTAAGTACCGTTTCATGAGGCTTCGTTGGGGTTTTTTGGGGTTTTCTTCCCCCTCCTGGCATCCCCTTTGGTTCTAACTTGGCACGGCAATCTGCAGCCCGGTGACCTTCCTTCCCAAATCGGAAACAAGCAGTGGTCTTGGGTTTTGCCGCCATTCCTCCCTTTTGGGGTTTTAAGGCTTCTCGAGGGCTGGTGGGGGAGGACTTGTTCCAACCAACCCCCCCCCAGCATCGGTTTCAGGTTAGATCAATTTCCACCTCTGCTGCCAGCATGTACCACAGCTGCAGCTCATTGAGGTCTCTTCTGGCAATACAGCTTTGATACACATCTTCATTCAACCCATCTTTAAAAGCTTCTATCAGGGCTCCCTGGGACCAGCCTCGAATATGACACACCAGCTCTCTAAATTCCTGGGTGTAATTGGCCACTGACCTCCGCCCCTGATTTATGGTCTTCATCCTAATTCTGGCCTTATGTTCAGCAAGTGGGTCTTCAAACCTGGCCCACAGCGCAGTCATGAAGAGGTTATAATTCATCAGCTGAGGGGCATTATCATTATGCAAAGTCACCATCCACTTTGCAGCTGTTCCCTCCACAGGGAACAGCTTCTTCCTTCTAACGTTGGCTGCTTCTGAGGAAAAATCCCCTCCATATTCCTCCATATGGCTCCAGACTTGTTCCAGGAAAAATCCTAACTCCTTAGGATGCCCCCCATATTTTACTTCCAACCTTTGGTGTTCTATGTCTTCTGGCAATTACTCCTCCCGCTGGGGGCCCCTGGGTTGCTGCCGCCGGCTGCGCTACCCCAGGTTGATTTATAGGGGTGGCTGCTCTGATTCTTCTGGCTGGGGCTGCCTCCCCCTCCTCTCCCTCATACCTTTGATCAGTTTGAGGTTCTCCAATAGCTTCGTTCAAAAGATGCCTGGCTTGAGTCAGTAAAAAATTCTTTCTTTCCTTCTCCTGCCATGGCTCCTCTCTTCCACGCTGACGGGTAGTGGTCACTCCTGGAGGAGGCTTTTCCTCAGGATCCTTCCAGCTGACTCCCAGGGAGGACATAACCACAATTGCTGTAACTAGGAAACTCAGGACTTCAACAAGATAAGTATCTCCTCCTGCAATCTTCAACACTGGTCATGCATCACAAAAGAAATGATTGATAATATTGGAAGTGCAGTAGGGTAGGTTTGCAGTCAATACCCCCGATAAAGAATGGAGAAAAAGCCTCCAAACCAAGCTGCCATTGCTAGTTTAAAGCAAACTCCAGAAGTCATGATTGTGGAGTATCTCAAAGGATGACCAATGGCTAAATCTCTGTCCAAGGATATCAAGGTGATGATGAAATATTCCGTAGTGCCAAACAGAAAATAAAAGAACATTTGTGTCATGCAGCAGTTGAAACAGATGGAATTCTTTGCAGAGAGATAGTTGACCATCAGTTTTGGAATGAAAGCTGTGGTGTGTCCAATGTCAATGCAAGAAAGGTTGCTAAGAAAGAAATACATAGGTTTCTGAAGATGTGGATCCAAAATTACTATGAGAATGATGAGTCCGTTGCCTATCAGACACAGGAGGTAGAGCAGAGAGACACAAGCAAATGTCATATTCTCCATTCCCCAAACATTGGGCAATCCATCAAGAATAAATACAGTGCTTCTTGTATAGTTGTTCACATTCATGTCCCCCCCCCC
>NW_020716998.1:347188-362169 GCF_900518725.1 Notechis scutatus | reverse complement strand
TAAGGAAGGAAGGAAGGAAGGAAGGAAGGAAGGAAGGAAGGAAGGAAGGAAGGAAGGAAGGAAGGAAGGAAGGAAAGGCGGAAAGAGAGATAGGTGTCAACCCTGAAGCTGACCTGAGAAGTGAGAGAAGGAAACAGCAATAGCCCTTAGACTTATATGCCGCTTCACAGTGCTTTCCAGCCCTCCCTAGGTGGTTTACAGCCTCTTTGCCCCCAACCATCTGGGTCCTCATTTTACCGACCTTCGAAGGATGGAAGGTTGTTAAGTGTGGGAAAAGGGTCATCAGTCACTTTTCCAGTGCATTGTAACTTTGAAAAGTCACTAATAAATGAATGGTTGTAAGCATAGGGCTGCCTGTATGCCTTTCATCTTTCCCTCGGCTCCTTTTGATCCTCAAGACAAGCTAGCTTGGAAGGTGTAGCTGAAGAAGAGCGGGGCCCTTGCAAGTGTGATAGCCAAGGGGAGGATTACAAAGCCCATGGGCATCCACCCATCCCGGAGCCTTCTGGGATAAGCATCTGATTCCATAAATGTCTATGGAAATTCTCCATCCTCCAGATCCTGGTTGTCCCAACGGTGCTTTTTTCAAGAGGCAACTGGACTTCCTTATTTTTCTTTCAAAGACGTTTCTCTTCTCATCCAAGAAGCTTCTTCAGCTCTGACTTGGATGGTGGGGGAAGGGAAGGATTTATACTCCTTGCAGACCGCTGGTCATTTGCATCCTTTGAGAGGGTCCTTGAGGCCACTTGGAGGTTTATCTGTCTCCTCAGGGTCACCTGAGTGGTGCTCCCGGTTCCTGTAGTCTGCAATTTTTTACCACTTGGAAATCCATTCCTATTCCCACACCATTGCAAGGGGGTTCATCCCAAATTGTACAGCTAAAAGTCTGTAGAGATTGTCCATCCTCCAGCTCATGGTTGTCCCAAAGGTGCTTTTTCAAGAGGCAACTGGACTTTCTGGATTTTCTTTGAAGATGTTTCGCTTCTCATCCAAGAAGCTTCTTCAGCTCTTATTCTTTCTTTGAGAAGTTGGAACTGTGCTTTCTCCAGAATGTTTTTCTGTCCCTTCCCCACCGAGGACAGGCTCGGGTTGTTGGGGGAGGAACTGTGTTGTCTGCATCTCGAATTCGAGGGCAAATGGTTCCTGTAGAAAGTCCAGTGGCCTCTTGAAAAAGCACCTCTGGGATCTGATTCCAGGGCTGCTGATCTGTGCTGGGAAAGCCTCTTCACCGTCTCTCTTGTGTCTCTCTTGCAGGGATGACGAGAAGGGGAGGCAGATGTGGATGAAATACCTCTCAAGAGAAGACAGTCGGATTGGGGGTGAGTATCTGGTGGGGCGGTCGAGAAAGAGTTTGGGGGTTGGTGGACGTGATGATGCAGAGGGTTTCAACCCTGGCGACTTTAAGAGGGGTGGACCTCCCATCCAGGAATTCCCTACTCAACATGCTTTAAGAGGAGTGGACTTCTCCTTCCAGAATTCCCTGCATTTCTTAAATTCTTGACTTCTTAAAGTTGCCAGAAAAAAACAAAAACCCTGATTTAAGTTGTACCAATGGTTTGGCTAACTTTTTGGACCAAGATACCCATTTGATGCAGGGAGGCGGTGGCTCGGTGGCTTAGACGCTGAGCTTGTCGATCAGAAAGGTCGGCCGTTCGAATCCCTAGCGCCGCCTAATGGAGCGAGCTCCCGTTATTTGTCCCAGCTTCTGCCAACCTAGCAGTTCGAAAGCATGTAAAAAAATGCAAGTAGAAAAATAGGGACCCCTTTGGTGGGAAGGGAAAAGCATTCCATGCCCCTTCGAAGGCATTTAGTCATGCCGGACACATGACCACGGAGACGTCTTCAGACAGTGCTGGCTCTTCGGCTTTGTAACGGAGATGAGTACCGCCCCACTAGAGCCAGAAACTATTAGTATGTATGGGTGAGGAGAACTTTTACCTTTTCCTTACCCATCTGAACTTTGGAGAACATGCCTGGAGCAATGTAAGTGAAGCAAGGGACACAACCCATTTCTAGCTATAGGTCTCCCCATCAGTTTCTCTGCCTCCTCTTCATCCATTCTGGGAATTTTCTGTCATCTCAGTTGGTGGTCAGATAGGAAGAAGGACAGCTTGGTGACATCTTTAAGACAAAATGCATTAGAGGTGATTCGCAAAATTATCGGGAGTGTCACCTACCCTTAGATCAACCTTGGCCATTTTTAAGACCAGCATACACACACACACATTTTTCTTTAAAATACATAAAAACACAATATCTACGTGAACAGTGTGTTGTCTGGGCTCAATTAATTTTAAAAAAATAATAGCAATAATGACCCTAATATTCATTAATAATAATCACATAATGATAATGATATTTGTTTATCCATACTAATAAACCTTCATTAGATACTTGATCATTCCCTTAAACTTTTGAGTTTCTAACTTCTGTTTCTATTATCTAACCATTGATAAAACAAATCCTGTATTAAAAATATTGTTTCTTCCTTCTCCTTTAGTTTGAGTGTTAATCTATCCAGCTCTGTACATTCTAATGTTTTTTATTACACTCTCATCTATTGGGATATATTTATTTTTTCACTGTTGTGCAAAAACAATTCTTGCTGCTGTTAACGTGTAAAATTAAATGTGTATTCCCTTTATTGTATTTTTCTGGTAAAGTCCACATGCCTTAAAGTGGCCATGGTTGAGAAATGTTGGCTTACATTGCCATGGTAGTCAGCAGTCTCTATTTGCTTGCCTGATTGTGGATTTCAAAGTTGGTGAAATCTTCAGAAACACCCCGATGGCGTTGAGCCTAATCAACATAGCTGCCTCTTTAAAAACTGGTTTAAAGAATTGTTCCCTTTTTGTTCAAGGTTGCCACTTTCTTTTGGTTTCATTTCCTTTTAAAATTTGTACCCTGTCAGGTCTGATCTTGATATTCTCGGATCAAAGCCAGGAAGAGCAACTGTTCATTGAATTTGTTCACTGAATTGTTGATATTTATAGAACTCTGACTGTTAACATTGTTAACAGGATTTTTTCATTGTCATTTTGTTAAAACTTCCTTGGATATTTCAAAGGAACTTTTCTGTTACAAAAGTGTGGGTTTCCCCCCTGCACCCACCCAGTAATTAACCTGGCTATCAAATCATTAATGTTCAACCTACATTTTTTCTCTTTTTACTGTATGAATCCACTTAATGCTGGACCCCCATTTGACAAACTTTTCAGAAACTATTTTGACCTTTTGGATGGCCAAACTTTGTTCCTTCTGTGCTAGTTTACCTAGTAATTTAAGGCCACACAAGAAGCTGTGTTGAATTTGTGGCTGCAATTCACGTGTTTGCTTCCCAGCAACTGAACTGGAAACCCCACCGGGTTGGAAATCATCAGCCACAAAGATCAAGGAGCGTTTCATGATCTCTGAAATTCCTCAGTTGATTTTGGAAAAGCGTAAAACCGATTTCCATCACGCTCAGCTCTAGACACAGGGAAAGCCTTGAAAAGTATGGAGTTGAGATCCAACCTCGGTCGAGACTTTGAAGCTTCTTTCTAAAACTTACATTTAAAAAATGCCCTTCTACGGTCACTGCTGCATAGCACACCTATCCACGTAACTAGATCATGGGTAACTCCTACGCAGAGAAGCATCCGTGAACAACATTAGCCTGAGCTTGCACAACAAATGAGGTCAAAAGCAAGTTGGCTGGTTTGTGAGTAAGACTATTGAGGTAACCCAGCCATGAGATCAGATCCTCCGTTCTCATTCTTGGATGACGTGAAACATCCCTTCAAGCTTTCAGGCAGGAGAAAGTCCATCTCCTCCATACGTGGTGATCCAGTTTGATCTCCACCTTCATATTCTCCACCTTCTCTTTCTGTAGATCTCTTTGTTGGGCAACTGAAGAGCTCCTTGACCTGCAGTTCTTGCGGCTACTGTTCCACTGCTTTTGATCCTTTCTGGGACCTGTCTCTGCCCATTGCCAAGGTAACCTTCTATGCCCTGGGGCTCCCACTGGCTTCCCACTGACCCCAGATCTGCAGCTTCCCAGATCTGCCTCTTCTTGCATCGGTGACCTAACGTCTTGGACCTTGGCCACTCACTCTCACTCTCTCTCTCTCTCTCTCTTTCTCTTCTCTTTCTGCAGAAAAGCTACGGCGAGGTGAATTTGATTGACTGCATGCGACTCTTCACCAAGGAAGATGTTCTAGACGGTGATGAAAAACCTGTAAGTCCAGATGACTAGGGAGGTGCAAAAAAAAACAACCTCACCAGTCAGGTTTCTGCACGCAGTTCACGTCTCGTGTTCCAAATGTTTTTTAAGCCCTAGATGTCAAAATCAACCACCGGGTGGATTTTTTACACAAATTTCTGGTTTGGAGTTTTGCACAAAATGAAGTTGCTGGTGATTTTAAGAATTATAGAGTTGGAGATCTTCAAGTCCAACTTTGGAGGTGATTTCTTTAGATTGGGAAAAAAAAGCTTGTTGCAAAAGCTAGATCTAAGGCTCTAGATTAATGGGTTGGGAAATGTCAGACGTGTCTATTCTTCTTTGAACTGTTGCTTCACCTGGTTGTTGTGTCAGCCTCTGGCTCATGTGAAGCATAACAGAACCGAACAGAATAACAGAGTTGGAAGGGACCTTGGAGATCTCCTAGGCCAACCCCCTGCACAAGCAGGAGACTCTACCATTCTGGATAAAGGGTTGCCCAATCCCTTCTTAAAAACCTCCAGTGATGAGGCACCCACAACTTTTGAAAGCAAATTGTTCCACTGGTTAAGCCAGGAAATTTCCCTTAGTTGTTGGTTGCTTCTCTACTTGATGAGTTTCCATCCATTGTTTATTATCTTACCTTTGGTACTCTGGAAAAGAGGTTGGACCCCCTCATCTTTATGGCAGCTCCTCAAATATTGGAAGACTGCTATTTCCGACTTGTGGAGGAGCTGAGTCCATAATGGGAGGGCTGCCTTTAATGCTTCCATCAACCTGCCCAAGTCAGTTTTTTTCCTCTAAAAATAAGGGGTTTTCTGCCCTGTGAAATCAAAGCCAGGCCCCGCTGGTTTGCCGCTGACGGCCCTTGTGTTTACCCCGGCCATTTCAGCTCATCACTGAACCATGGTGGTGCAGTGGTTAGAGTGCTAAGTACTGCAGGCTACTTCTGCTGACTGCCAGCTGCCTGCAATTTGGCAGTTCGAATCTCACCGGGCTCAAGGTTGACTCAGCTTCCCGTCCTTCCGAGGTGGGTAAAATGAGGACCCAGATTGTTGGGGGGCAAGAGGCTGACTCTGTAAACTGCTTAGAGAGGGCTGTAAAAGCACTATGAAGCAGTAGATAAGTCTAAATCAGCGGTGGGATTCAGCCAGTTCACACCGGCTTGGCGAGAACCGGTTGTTAACTTTCTGAGCAGTTTGGTGAAGTGGTTGTTGGAAAAAAAAAAAATCATTAGGGCGGAGAACCGGTTGTTAAATTATTTGAATCCCACCACTGGTCTAAATGCTATTGCTATCTAGCCAATCCTTGCTACTCTTTTCCCCCAGCTGGAGCTACATTGTCCCATGCCTGCCTTTCCTAACAATGTTCATGCATTAGGCAGCCTCCCCCACATCTCTGTGGCTCCTCCCCTAAACCCTGGTTGTCCCTTTGTCCCTGCAGACGTGCTGCCATTGCAAAGCGAGGACGAAATGCATGAAGAAATTCAGCATCCAACGTTTCCCCAAGATCCTGGTTTTACGTATCCTTTCTTTTTGGTTTCCTCAGCTATTTATTTATGGGATTTATTTGCCATCCATCTTGTATCCAACCATTGTGGGAGGCTCCATAGCAAAGGAGATCTCACATGTGGATGCATGGAGACTTGACAAGTGTCCTATCAGGATCCATAAGGTGCAGACAATTTTACTGGGCCCAGAATCCAGCCTGCTGAGAACGTAGCTTGAAACAGTCTATTCTTTCAAGATCCTAGTCCTTTTGGTTGGAGGATTCACAGACTTTTTTCAGTGCAGTAGAACGTACACACACACACACAAATTACAGCCTTAACCTTTTTGCTTTACATTTCTTGCAGTTAAGGTGCTAGGCTACAAAGCAGGAGATCATGAGTTCAAGTCCTGCCTTAGCCACGAAAGCTGGCTGGGTGACTTCGAGCCACTCCTCTCTCTCAGCCTAATCTGCCTCACAGGGTTGTTGTTGTTGTGGGGAAAACAGAAGGAAGAAGGTGTGTTGGATATGTTTGCCGCCTGGAGTTATTTGTAAAAATAATCAAAGTGGGATATAAAATAAATAAAGGGGTGGTGCAGTGGCCTGGAGGTGGAGCTCTCACCTCACAATCAGAAGGCTGTGAGTTCGATCCTAGGTAGAGGCAGATATTTCTCTCTCCGGGTATAATGAGAATATATCTGCCGAACAAAACTCCATATTGGCAACAGGAAGGGCATCCGGCCATTAAAACACTCTGCTAGCTCCATTCCGTTGCCCAAACTCCAGCCCGCAAAGGGATTATGGGGTCGTTAAAAGATGATGATAATAAAATAAACAAACATTCTTCACTTGTGGGAACCGTTTGGCCCTTCCCGCTTTTTCCTTAATTCCTCACCCAGACCTGAAACGTTTCTCGGAAGCCAGGATGCGATCCAGCAAACTCACCACTTTTGTCAATTTCCCGCTTAAGGATCTGGATCTACGGGAATTTGCCTCTCAGAGTTGCAGTGAGTATCTCCTGAGGGATTTGGAAGAACCAGCCCGGGGGGGGGGGGGGGGGGGGTCATCTGGGCCAGCAACCCCCAACCTTTTGGGTGTCAGGGACCCGTTTCATGGAGGGAGGTTTTTCTACAGACCTGGGTGTGTGTGTAAATAATAGAATGGAATGGAATGGAATAGAATAGGATATAGGATATAGGATATAGGATAGAATATAGAATACAGAATACAGAATATAGAATATAGAATACAGAATATAGAATAAAGAATAGAATAGGATGTAGAATAGAATAGAATAGAATAGAATAGAATAGAATAGAATAGAATAGAATAGAATAGAATAGAATAGAATAGCTGGAAGGGTCCTTGGAGGTCTTCTAGTCCAGCCCCCCTCCTCAAGCAGGGGAATCTACACCATCTCAGACCAGTGACTGTCCAGTCTCTTCTTAAAAACCTCCAGTGATGGAGGCAACCTCTGTTCCACTGGTTTGGCTTCCACGGTGTAGTGTCACACACTGCCTGCATCCCACACTTGTGTGGATGGGGCTTCGCTTTTGCTTGCGCAGCCCGGTTTCTGGATGTCCACAGCCCAGAGGCACCAGGACCCCTGATCTAGCAGGGTCACCAACTGAGGATAGATCTATGAACCTTCTTCCCTACAAGTCCAGTCAAACAAAGATACACAAACACAGCCTGGTTGTTTGATTCCACCCGCTGCCTGGAATTGTAAAGGAAACAGGAAGCAGAATTCACTTCCCTGACCTGTTCAGAAGGTCTCGATTTTGGAAAACATTTGAAATGAGATCTCCCGCAGAAGTGGGTCCGGTCTGAGAGAGCCATTTATTTATTTACTTGTATTTCACATGGCTGAACCGGCCAACTCCCTCCAAGAGGGACTCTTAAAACAGTACGTGGACGATATGTGCTCCATCCACGATTGAAATCTGGTTTTCAGAATCGTGGCTTCCAGCTTGGGGGGAAAAAAAACGCTGGAGTTTTCCTCCTCCAGCTGTTCACGTTTTAGGGGAAAGCAACAAAGAAGTTGAGTGAGTGGTTTTGAGGAAGGCTTACAAAATTTGCCAGGGAGCAGGAATGTCCCACCTTGGTACCCTCTCCAGAACGGCTGTTGTGAAATGAGCGGCTGCGTTAATAATATCAAATAATCATGAAATAAAAAATAAAAACTGAGCTATGCTTGGGGGCTTCTCCCTCTGAATTTCCTTGGGAGCCAAGATTGTGATAAGAGATTCCTCAGATTTTTGTATTTCATTCTTTTTTTTTTTTTGCAAAAGTCAGACCTTCCACGAACATCAAGCCAAGGCAAACCCTGCTAGCAATATTTGGGGAGAAAAAGAAGGGCCATTGCACACTTCTAATCGAGGCCGCTTCCTGCTTTTGCACACTCAGAAGTGAAAGAAAGTCTCCCCTGACAGTAATTTGACCTCTTCTATTTTCAGATCATGCAATTTACAATCTCTATGCCATCTCCAACCACAGCGGGACCACAATGGGTGGCCATTACACGGCCTACTGCAAGAGTCCGCTCTCCGGAGAATGGCACACCTTCAACGATTCACGGTAAGCCAGTGCCCGGCCTCTCCTTTCACGCTCCCAACTCTTTCCCCGAGCCAGAGAGGTCATCAAAGGGGACAAAACTTAACTCGGACAACTGTTTCGCTTAGCAACAAAAATTTGGAGCTCAATTCCGGTTGTAAGATGACGATTGCCTTGGTTTGCCTGTTATCGTTTAGCCTGGAAAACCAAATTCTCCCTTTCCAAAGTTTGCCTCTTTGGTTGGTCCTCTCCTCAAACTCTCTTACTAATCTAGTATAAAAGAAAAATAATAATCAGTATAATGTTCTACTAGTCCTCAGTTTATGATTGGTTGCTTCATGGACATTTATAATTACGACAAGCCCAGAAGAGTGTTTACAGCCTATAATGTACTTTTGGTCATCATAAAATGTGCCCCGCACACACACACACACTCGTGGTCTTGTGACAACTAGGTGTGTCTTTGCGACCAGCCGCAGCATCCTGCAGTCACATGATCATGATTGGTGACTTTTCCTTTTTTGCTGATTTCCAGCAAAAAAAACCACCCATTTGGAAGAACAGCTTCACACCTACAATCGAAGCATTCGCTTAGGAACTACAGTGATTTCACTTAACGACTACCCAACAAAATTGTCCTTGAATCAGATCTGGTCACATTGGCGTCTTGACTGAGGACTGTAATGATGCACAACCAGAAAATTGTTTCTGATTCTGGTCATAAAACAAGGACTGCCAGCACTCCCCATTTTTTACCTCTCAGGGCTGGAATGTGTGGGTCAGAACCAGCCAGAGGTCAAAGTAGGCATCCCTTGTTGTCAGTTTTCCTCACATCCGTTCTTCATTTACAATGCACCCCTCTCTTAATGCCGGTTTCACTTTCTGTCCTTCCTGCAGCGTCACGCCGATCTCCCTGGGCCACCTCCGCAGCAGCGACGCCTATCTCCTCTTCTACGAGCTGGCCAGCCCGTCTTCCCGAATGTAGCTTCCAGATCACGCTCCCCTCCCCTGCCCGCCACCCACATCCCCATGGAAAGGAATCCTCGTAATATCCCAGAAGAAGGACGCGAGCCAAGCCACCAGCTCAGAAAACGCATCGGGAATGGGGTGGGAGGGCACGCGGAGACCCAGGACAATGGTGACTTGAGGGATTTTTTTTCTAAACTGGGTTTCCCCCCCCCCTTTTTTTCCTAAAAAACAAGCAAAAGCAAAAAAAAGAGAGAGAGAGAGAAAGAGAGGGAGGGAGGAAGAAAATGCTTTTAATAAAGCGTTAACTAAAGTTGCCGGTCTTCACCGGGATGCCTTACTCCCACGCACGGGACCGAAGACGGAGACGACGAGGGAGAAAACACCATCCTTGGTGTGAGCAGGTTCCGCGCCAACTGCATCGCTCCGAAAAAAAAACATTCTCAGGGGTGGTTTCTATGTTTTCCTTCTCTCCCTTTTCCTTCCTCCCTTCTCCCCTGGTCCGCCCACACTCCTTTCCACAACTGTGGTGTGCAATAAGTCACAAACAGCTGCTGCTCTTTTGGGGGGAGGGTAGCAACCTGCCTGTCCCCCTGTGATCCCTTGGCAGGTGGGGGGGAGGGTATTGGAGCTGAGCCACACAGGTGTTTTTTCTCCCTGATGCCAGTTGGACGCCACTTTGGCCACCGAGTTGCAGAACTAGATCAAGTTTTCCGGAATATGATTTTTGCCTCTTAGATCAAGGCAAAGCTTGTTTGTTTTTTGCACAGTTCTCACACAATCCTCCTCGGGGAGGGGGATGAGGGATTTCTCTACAGGAACCGCGGACTTTGAGTCCTATCTATTCGCATGGGGTGGGGGCCGTTGTTGGTTTCCTTTTTTTTTTCTTTTTAACAAACTGGAAGCATCCTTGGATGGATTTTTACGGACTTTGTCGCAAAAGCAGAGGCTCGCTGGATCCAATTCTACCTGTTTTCTTGTCACTACTGTGCCTTAAAAGCATCCGGACGAAAGACACGGTGTGTTTTCAGCCGATCCAAGTGCCCTTTGGAAAGGGACACGGCGCAACCAGCAGAAATATGACACACACACACACCCATCCTTCAGCCTTCCTCTCCTGCTGTCCCAACTTTCCCTCACCACATCCCTCATTTGTCCTGGGATGGAGGCCATTCAGGAACGCTTCGGACAATTTTCAAAGAGGATTGCCTTGATTCAGTTTTCATTTTGGTTCTCACTGCATGTGTGCCGCAGAGTCGCCAAAACGCACCTCGTTGGAGGGGTTTTTTTTGAACCAGTTTGGGAGCGATCAGTAAGCTTATCCCTCCTCTTATTTATTCTCCATCCCCATCATGCAGGGTCAACCTTTCAGCCCAACTCCAAAGCAGACACTACTTGAAGGGCTGAGGGTTAGAGTTAGCACCTTGATGGTTTTGCAACCAGACAACATTCGCTGGGTAGAAAAACCCCTCCCCTGTTTTATTTCTTCCCCCCTCTCTTCATCCCCTACGCCTTGCAAAGCTCCGAAAAAGCACCAAGCCGACTTTAACCCAGTTTTGAATCAAGCAGAGCATTGAGGTTGGTTTTAGTGGGCACCTTGGTTCGCAGCCTAAAGGATGCCCCTTGACCCCCTCTGCCATTCTCACGGCCTGTTTTCCTACAACCAAAAGTGCCCCCCTTGCATAGTTCACTCCATTTCAACCAGGCCGGTGCTCAGGACCCTGTGGGGAAAGCAGAAGGGGTAACCCAGATGTCAAGGGTCTGGCTAGCAAAGCCTTTCTCAGTGTTGCTATTTTGCTTGGTTTGGGATGGGGTATTTTTTTTCCGTTTTGTTTGTGTTTGGGTTTTTTTTTTTTTTTTGTTTATCAGTTTGGACTGAACAGCTTGTTTACTGTGTAAGCAAGGCTGGAGGACGGGCCGTGGTCACTCAGGAAGGAGGCTTGTACAGAAATAAAATTGTAACTTGATGAACAATCCACTGCGTTTGTGCACACAAGTGACTGTGAATTGTGGGCAAGAAATCTTCGATGGGAGGGGTGGGTTGTGTGGTAAGAAGCCCCCAGCCCCTGATGAGCTGTGGGGCTCGACTCTTGCTGGATTTGCCACAATCTGGGCAGTGTACCCAATGTATTTTCTCTGAAGGAGGAGGGCTCGGCTGGTGGACCTCAAGATTCCTTCCACACTTGGGCACGAGGGTTGTAGGTGGTACTTCTGCGGGAAGAGCTGAAGGACGTTGCTGCCTGTTCACAGGCATGAGGGGTTACAAGATGGTGGGCTCACTTTGCTCAAATACGTATGAAAGGTAATGTTTTATTTGACCAAGTACGATTAGACACACAAGGCATCTGTCTCCGGTACAGAAGCTCTCAGGGTTACATGCAAAAGAGCAGAGTAATTAACATAATCAATGGTACCAATAAGAGAAGGTAGAAGAAGAAACGAGAAGGATAACAGTAATACAGCCGTACTAAATATCCTAGACATAAGACTACTGTGGGAATTAGGTGCTTAGCAGAGTGATGGCAGGAGGGAAGAAGGCTCTAGTTCAGGGGTGTCCAACCTTGGCAACTTTAAGACTTGTGGACTTCAACTCCCAGAAAAAAGCATAATGGTATACAGGTGGCTCCTGACTTACGACCAGTGGTGGGATGCTGCCGGTTTAACAACCGGTTTGGTGAGCGTGCGCCTAAGGCGCTTGCGCTGAAAATGGAGCCTTTAGAAGCTCAGCTGCTTACCTTCCAAGTCAACAACGGTGAGTAGAAGAGTGAGGGTGTGGGAAACCAACTGCGCCGCGCGATTGAGATGAGCTACAAAGCAGGAAATAAAGGACAGGATTGGGCAGGGCCAGCTGATTGTGAGAACAACCGGTTTGTGTGAACCAGTCTGAACCGGCAGCCTCCCACCACTGCTTCCAACCATTCGTATAGTGAATGTTTGAAGTTACAACGGCACTGAAAAAGATGGCTTTTCTCACACTTAGGATGGTTGCAGCATCCTCACGGCCACATGCTCAGAATTTGGAGGCTTGGCAAAAGATTCCTCTTTATGACGGTCGCTGCGTCCTGGAGTCATGTGATCCCCTTTTACGACCTTCTGAACATGCCAAGGCAACGAGGAAGCCAGATGGTCTGAACAGCTGTGTTCCTAACTTAACAACTGCCGTGATTCACTTAACAAAAATGGCAAGGAAGGTTTCATAAAATGGAGCAGAACTCACTTAACGGTCTCTCTCTTAGCAATGGAAATTTTGGGTTCACTTTTGGTTGTAACTCCAGGCCTCCCTCTAAGCCTGTTGCTCCGCAGTGGTGTATTATCTCTGGGGAATGTGACTTTACTCTTCTTTCTTTTTAAACTTTTGTTAATTTTTTACTATTACATTTATTTAGTGCTTAATAAACATCATGTTGTCTGGGTTATTTTGTTTGCTTAACAATACAAATTATATTCGTAATCTTTACCGCTTTGTTCCAGCCATTGATCAAATAAACTCCATGTTATTTCTTCATTTTTCCAATGCTGAGCAAATACAATCCTCACTGCTATTAATACATGCAATATTAAATATATACTTCGTTTATCAAATTTTTCTGGTACGACACCTAATAGGAAAAGTTCAGGTTTAAGATTGTCATGTTTTCCTAACATCTTTCCTAACCACATGCGTATTTTTGCCCCCCATTTTTTTAACTTTAACACAAGTCCACCACGGATGGTAATATGTGCCCGATTTTTTATTACATTTCCCAACATTTACTAGACATATTTTTGAACATTTTGGCTAATCTAGCAGGTGGTAGGTGCCATCTACAAAACATTTTATATAAGTTTTCTTTATATGAAATTGCCATTGTTGACTACTCTTCTTTTTCTTTTGTTAATTTGCATTTTATTGATCAAACCCTGAAAAGAGATTTTAAAATATTTTCAGTTTAGAAAGCAAACAAGTGAATCCCCTAAATATGAAGTATTTTTAACTACAAATAACTTACTTGGTGGTTTAGAAAGAATTACTCAACAGTTTAGAAATAATTCAAAATACAACTCTTTGCTTCTAAACTATACCGTAATAAATCTATAATAGAAGAAACTTTAGTACCAGAATCATTTTCTTTAACAACAATTTCATTCCTTGACAATAACAAAGGAAAAACAGTCTCACCCTTATCTTGCATCCCTACATTTCTTCAAACAAAGGAACATGTTTTCTCTTGTCCATTACTAATGTTGTGTGATACATAATACATATGATGTATCAGATACATACATCAGGATCCAATATATGCATAGGAAATAAATCCATATACTGCACGAGTCAAAAAGAAAGCTGTGAAAATATTTACAGACCCCTCGCATCCCGGACATAAACTCCTACCCTTAAAACGACGCAATAGAGCACTGCACACCAGGACAACTGGACACAAGGACATTTTTTTCCCCAAAAGCCATCACTCCACTAAACAAATAATTCCCTCAACCCTGTTCAACTATTACAAAGTCTGCACTACTATTACTATTAATCTTCTCATCACTCCTTATCACCCATCCCCCCCCACTTGGGACTGTAGGGCTGCAACTTTGTCACTTGTATCCTTACGATTTATATTGATTGTTTCCTAGTATGATTTGATGGCTTATTGTACCCTATGACTATTATTAAGTGTTGTACCTGATGATTCTTGACTCTTGACTGTCTTTTCTTTTATGTGCACTGAGAGCATTTGCACCAAGACAAATTCCTTGTGTGTCCAATCACAGTTGGCCAATAAAGAATTCTATTCTATTCCATTAAGGGCTAGTCAAAGCTGAAGTGACATCCAATTGTCTTTGTCCCCTGCAGCTTGGCTCGTTTATACAAGCTTTTGAGTGTTTTTCCCCTTTTCTGGAAACTTACCTGACCCTTCCCAGTGGGGCACCCTGGCCGAGTTAATTGCCTCTCCGGCTCACCAAAGATGGAGTAAGATTACGAAGGCCAATGCAGCCAAGGGCACGGATTAATGATTGAAAAACAGACTCGGGTGCCCACAAGGAGCCGGTGTTCCTTCCCGAACAATTGAGCAGGCAAACAAGGAACTCTTTGTCCCTTGCTTTGGAACAAGACCAGAAAGGTTGCGCAATCGCTCGATGGGCAACGGCTTGGAATGTGGGCGTCTTAGCAACGTGCCCAGTCCTGCGGAAAGGGCTGCGCTGCCAATGGCACTTTTGACGCAACGCTAATAAGGAAGCGTGATTTGGGCAACCGAGGAGAGACAGGGACTCCTCGGCTTACGACCAAAATTGGTGACTGAATCTCTGTGGCTAAGCAAGCATGTTAAGCAAGTCGCACCCAATGTTGGGAGCTTTTTCGCCGGGGTAGTTAAGCAGAATCCCTGCCGTTGCTGTGAATCACACAGGCGGTTTAAGGAAATCTGGCATCTCCCGTTGGTTTTGTTTGTTGTTGGAAGCTGGCTGGGAGGATTGGAAACAGCGATCCTGTAAACCCACCCTCGCCCCCTGGGATGTTGTAACTGGTCATAAATAGATGGCCATTGTCAAGGGCCTGAATTGTGATCATGTGACAGGCAGTCCTCGACTTACAACAGTTCATTTAGTGACCTTTCAAAGTTACAACGGCTCTGAAAATTGTGAAAAAAGTTTTTCACAATTCTATTCCATTCCATTCCATTCCTTCATTCTTCTCTTCTCTTCTCTTCTCTTCTCTCCTCTCCTCTCCTCTCCTCTCCTCTTCTCTTAATTTCATTCCATTCCATTCTACCCTATCCTACCCTACCTTCTATTT
>NW_020716998.1:295397-321037 GCF_900518725.1 Notechis scutatus | reverse complement strand
GAGGGGCTTAATTTCATTTCATGCCTATAAAACATGCTGGGACTTCCTATTAGGGGAGGCCGTATTGTTGGAGAAACAGGGTATATTGAATTACCCTGTGTTTCCATTTAATTGAAAACATCCATGTCAAATGAAAAAGCAAGCCAGGAGGTTCTTTTCATCTTGGCTCCACACGTTTTGGAATGCCGTCTCCAGAATGTGATCCGAAGAATTGGGCTGCTGGCCTTGAACAAGGTGCGACCTTGCTTTAAAGCAAAGCTGCATTCACAAGACACTTAACCAAGCCTACACGGCACACAAGCCTTGGTTGGGTTCTGCCTGCTTGTGCTTCTCAAGTCTATACTGGGCCAACTCAAGCTGGCTTGTCCACAGTTCCGTGTTTTGTACTTCCCCAAAAATGGATTAATTCCATGCTCACATAAGTCACGAGGGGAGGAGTGGTCCTTTTGCACAGGAGAACAGAGCTGGAAAGCAGGTTAGTGGGGTGGGGAGGGAAGGGGGATTTTGCAGTATCCTTCCCCTGCCATGCCCACCAAGCCACGCCCACCAAGCCATGCCCTGCCCACCAAGCCATGGCCACCAAGCCACACCCACAGAACCAGTAGTAAAAAAAAAAATTGAATACCACCACTGCCTCCTCCCCTCCAAGCTGAAATAAGGGAAACATATTTCAACTCTCCCCAAAGAGAGAAAGATTAGCAAGTTCCTGCAGTCACTTTTGGTATGCAGAAGATGAACTGGCCATTTTTATCTTGTGTTGGCTTGCATCTTCCGACTGCTACAGATAATTAAGTTAAAGTTTGCTTCAACCTCCCTTCTCCAGCATAAATGCTGGCTGGGGAATTCTGGGAATTGAAGTCCACTTGTTTTAAAGTTGTCAAGATTGAGAAACACTGCAATGACTATCAAACTGACTAGCCATCCCAGAAGCATCTAATGCAAGCCAATACGGTATGAAATCATAGGGTTCGTGATGGCATCATCCTAACATTATGCAGTCTGTCACTTCATGTCCCTTGTCCTCTCCTGCAAAAACCCAGCCTTCAGCAGCAGTCCACGCAGAGGGTCCATCTAGCAGGGTTCAAGCTGCAAGAGACATTTGAAGAAAATGTGCTGTATTTTAGCCAAATTTGAAGAAATTGGGGTCAGAAGGGGGGAGGGCCCTCCCACATGAGCTGACGTTTGCGGTAATGGAGCATAGAAGGTTCTGTCCACTAGAGGGCACCCTGAGCTCAAGTTGCATTTGATAGCCAAGTTTAATTCTGCAATTAACCTGGTTTGTAAGTTTTGTACCCATTTCTTTTCGTACAAAGAGATTTCGCCTATTTGGTTACATTTTCTCAGTGCAATAAATGTTTCTGTGCATATCTTCCCTTTCCCTATCGTTCTCCACTGATTCCACCTCTCAAATTTCTTAAAATACAATGTCAATAATTTGGAGTACTTTTAATTGTCTGAACAAAGCAACAGCAACTAGGTGCAAATCTTTTGGGAGCTGGAGGGCGAAAGCCATTCAATGCATTGGGTGATGTAGCAAAACAAGTTGAAGCTTTAAATCAAAAATGGGGGTACAGAAAAAAAACACCATGTAAAATCCAAACCATCGGGTCAGTAGCTCCCTTTGTACCATCTGCAAAGCTTGGGTGGCGGTGGCCTTGTCTAATCTCGGTTACTTGTTCACGTGAGTGTGATTTATATGCTGTGCAAAATCGGCCCCTTGGGCTGCCTTGTGCTTCAAGACTTTGTACAAGTGCAGAAAGCGAGTGATTCAATCTCCCTCTGAAGGGTGTGTTGGAAAAACAGCCTCATCAAACTCTCCAGCATCCTCCAGCATGGCTGACGGTTCAGCAGTTTTTGGCATGAAAATGAATTATTTCTGGCTGATGAAATGTTCCGGCTCTCTGGCCATGCATGGAGTAGAGCAAGTGAACTCTGAGGGCGGAGCTTAAAGCAGACTGGGGTGGTGCCAAGGGATGGCATCCAATGGAATCAAACCTAGAATCCTGCATCCAGTTTTGTTCACCACACTATTAAAAAGATGTTGAGACTCTAGAAAGAGTGCAGAGAAGAACGACCAGAATGATTAGGGGACTGGAGGCTAAAACATAGGATGAACGGTTGCAGGAACTGGGAACTGGCTAGTCTAGGGAAGAGAAGCACCAGGGGAGACAGGATAGCAGTCTTCCAATATTTGAGGGGCTGCCCCAGAGAGGAGGGAAGGGGTCAAGCTATTTTCCAAAGCAACCGAAGGCCAGGCAAGGAATAATGGATGGAAACTGATCAAGGAGAAGTTCAACCAGGAAGTAAGGAGAAATTTTCTGGCAATGAGAACAATCAACCGATGGAACAGAAATTGCCTTCAGAAGTTGTGGGAGCTTCATCACTGGAGGATTTCAAGAAGAGATTGGACTGCCATCTGTCAGAAATGGTGTAGGGTCTCCTGCTTGGGTGGGGGGTTGGACTAGATGACCTACAAGGTCCCTTCCAACTCTGTTAATCTGTAATCTGAATTGCTCAACTCCAGAGGTTGGAGCCCCAGAGGTTCAGGAAGAGTCCAAGCGATTGACTGCAGCTGTTTCTGCTTGGGATACTAAATTTTCACATCACTAGAAATCCTAAAGGGTGGTGGGGATTTAATCAGCTGCAAAGAACATTTCTAAAAGGCTAAATAAAAGTCTAGAGCAGTATTTCTCATGTGGGACTTCAACTCCCAGAATTCCCAGAATATTGGGTTGGAGGCATAGAGCTCAATAGCGTTGTTTGTTCTTCAGAGGCTTTTTTTTCCCATAGAAAGCTATACTGGGGACAATCCCTGCTCAGATTTTGCCGTGAAGCTCCAAGATCATCTTTCTTTTCCTGTCCGGGTTAAGAGATTTCCAGTGTGAGAACTTCAGTAACGGCAGGGGGAGAAAGGTCCTTTATTTTTAGCACGCGTTTTGCATTCTTACCCAAAATAGATCTCCTCCGGGCCATTTTCCTAAATCCTTCTGGAGCCTTCCCAGATGTTTGCAGAAGTTTCCCAGTGTTGGCTCGAGGGACAAAGTCTTTGAACTTGAGGGCCACATCTGGCAATTTCCAGGGAGCTGGGAGGGAAACCTCGCCACTCCCACAAACGCCTGATATCAAGTTAGTGTGTTTGTATGGCCAAGCCAAGCCAAGCCATCCCATTTATTTTCAAGGCAGGTTTCTGCAAATCCCAGTGGTGGCTTCATTGGTTCTTGGGTTTTGGCTCTGGGACACTTCCAGGATGCTGGCTGAGAAGACCCACCTAAAACAGGGTTCAAGAAGCTGGGAAGGTGGGGGCATTCTGGGTCCCTCTGGGTCTATCAGAGTATGTCTAGTCTAACGAAAAGAAGGTCTGAGAATGACTTGACAGCAGTATTCCAATATTTGGAGGACTGTCAGAAATAAGATGGGGTCAACCTATTTTCCAAAGCACCCGGAGGTAAGACAAGAAGCAATGGGTGGAAAATAATCAAGGAGAGATCCAACCTAGAAATAAGGAGAAATTCCCTGACGGTGAGAACAATTAATCAGTGCAAATGCTTGCCTAAGGAAGTTGTGGATGCTCCAACACGGGAAGTTTTTAAAGAAGACACTGGACAGCCCTTTGTCTGGAATGGCAGAGGGTTGGACTGGAAGACCTCCAAGGTCCCAACTCTGTTTGTGTTCTATGTTCTGGTTCAGCAGGAATGATCTCGTCAAATAAAAGCACCCCATGGGGTCAAGGCTGACGAAGGGCCTCTGTCCCAAATGACGTGGGCGTTGCATAGCTCTGAGCCAGGACTGTAACAAAGAAAGGCTGTTTTCTGTCCTGGAGCCTCCGCAGAGCCCATCTCACATCTCCCTATACACCCACCCAGAATAACCACCCCATTTCATTCTCAACCACATCTTTCCCTCCCTCCATTCCAAACATCCTCTCCTTCTCCGTCCATATCAAGAATGGAAGCAACCAGGATCTAAAACCTGTAACAAATTGGACCATACTGAAAATCCTGCCTGGTCACAATCACTCAGTTGCAGAACTGCCTGAAATACAGATTAGGCGAAATCCAATTGATATGAACAATTCTGTTTGGGGCCAGGAAGATCTGACTTATTCTCCGATTGTTGGAGGGTTTGAAATTTTTGTGTCCAAAGAAAAAAGGGTCTCCAATTCCATCACCTGAAAAAGTTGGTGTCTTCAATCCACCACATGAAAGTCTTCTGGTTTGATGCAGACTTTTTTTTTGGGGGGGGGGGGGGGGAATCTACCTCTTTGCTGCTAGCTTTGTGGCTCAGCTGCTTTCTCCTAGCTGAGGAAAGCCTCATTAACTTATTCCCTTGTTTTGAGCTTAGAGGTATTCCTCCCCCCTCATTTAGAGATTAGAGGGTGAGAAGATGCCCCAAAGCTGGGAGGGGTTCAGCTTGACATCTGCTGCCTTGAATGGCTAACAGACCAATGGTGCTGAAAGTACCTCCTTCCTCATTAAAGTAGCCACCTGCGCTTGTCTGTGCTGTCCTCCCTTGACAGCCGGGTCTCCAATTTTGCCAAACAAAGAGAGGAGGTTTGAGGTGGGCGGAAAAGAATGACTTAGGGGGGATAAATTAGGTGGGTGGACGCTGCACAGGGGAGACAAATGGAGCAAGACGCCTGACTCAGTTCTCTATTAAATGGGATTATTATTTTTCTTGAAACAAAACAACAGGCATGGAATTCAACCTTTGGCACAGAACTTGGGGCAAAATTTGTGATTCTCCATCTCTGCCAACAGGGATGGTCTGCAGGGATGGGGGCAATCAAAACATCAAGATGGCCACAATCGTATGATTTGAGCCATCTTCCTTTTACATGACATTAAAGTTGAGGCCACGTTAGTTCCCGGATAGATAGGAAGCCAACTAACTGTCTCTTCTGAAAGCCTCCTTGGAAGTTCTCAAGAACTTTTTGAGAGCTATGGCTACAAGATGGTAGAAGGTGGATTTGACACCTTTATTATTACTCCCATGGTGTTACCTAGTTTTTACAGTACTGATAAGGCAGGGCAAGGCTTCATTACCTTTGGTTTAACACTAATAATTCTGCAAGATAGCATGGGCTGAAAAATCAAAGTTGGAGCAAAGTCCCCCCAAATCCCTCAGGGGGCTCCAATATTTGAGCGAGGATGTCCGACTGGATCTCTCTCATCCCATTCCCACAAGGGAACCTCTCTCTGTTGGGAGGCCCAGCTGCATATCTTCTTCCGTCCCAGGAGAAAAATATGTATCTGGGACAGCTTTGAAGAGTCTCAACTTTTCCTGTGGAAAACCAGCAAGGGAAAACTCTGTTGCTAATTTACTCCGCTCATAACATGTACAAATGTTGAGTAGCTCATTTGTGGCTTTTCCAGGTCTGCAGAAACCATTCACGGTGGATCTGCAAGAGAAGACTTCATGAGAAACTGGAAGAGGTCAAGTTCTCACTCGCCTTCCTGCCCCAGATTGTGCAGAAAACCCATTTTTATCCATCAAGGTATGTTCCATCACTGAGGACGGTTAGCTATTTAATGGCTGCTTTGTGCTCCGGAATCGAAAGTTCAGAACTTTTTCCAAAAAAGGATTTACATGTCAGTATCTATCGGTATTTTCCGCCTCTTGTTCCTTGTAGAGGAACCGAGCAATGAGTAAACATTGACTTAACAATAGAGTTTCTGGGAGAGAAAAATATTTAATTTTCTCTCTGCAGAATATTAGCGACAACTTGGAACAAATGGGCAGCTGGTGAACATTCAGGCATTAAGTGATTTCATCTGTCATTTCTGCATGATAGCAACCAATGATTCACAAGCATCAGCAGAACAATGTTACTTCAGTCAACAGCATGGGCATAAAGTTTTCCCCATCTTCTTCTCACCAGTTCTCCCTTTTCTTTCGTCTCTCAAGTGAGTCAGGAACTACTTATATCCAAGAAAACAGAAACATTTTCATCCTTCCTCGCTCTTGAATGCTCAATCTCAACATCGGTGAGATGTTGGCTGACATGTCTTCTTCTGTGGTCCTCTTCTGTGGAAGGCATTCTTTCTCTTCCCACATCTTAGGCATGGAGAGGACAGCAATCCAGCAGTGTGCCGCATATCCAATGCCCATAGAAATGGGAAAGCTTTCTTGCCCTGGGCAGGCCACGAACATGATTTTGGCTACACTCTATGGACACCCTGCTCTGCTATGGCAAGACAGGACCAGGAAACAGAAGGTCCAAAAAGAGTATCCTCAACTAAGCTGTTTCCAAAGATTAGCCAAACAGGTGACAGTTTTGACCATCTCATTTATTTGCAGGTGGCCTAAGCGCCCACGCAGGTTATACACCATGGGAAGCGCCGCCTAGAAACAACCTCATGGATTATGGCAAACACAACCTTGGCTCACAACTAAGTGCCCAGCTCTGCTTTATAGCTGCTGGAAATAGAGCCGTGAAGAGAAAAATGGCAGGGAAACTTGGAATCCCAGCAGTGATTGTCACCTGTTTGCAAAACACCATCTAGGATAAACAGACACACAAGGCAAAAAGGCAAGGATTTGTCGCAAGCCGCTTAATGTTCTTGATTCAGTGCCAAATCAGATATGTTTTGAGGATTGCTTTAAAATCTTGTTCCCATGTTTGAAAGGGTTATTTTTTTTTAAAAAAAAAAGTCAATTCCACTGGGACTAGAACTTATTCTACCCTCCATTATAAATAGACACAGATATAGAATGAGGAAGAGGACAGTTTATCCAGAGGAAAAAAAAAGGATTTGATATTTGAACTCGTATCCCCCCCCCCCCAAAGTAATTTTTTTTCCAAAAAGGGGCTTTCAGCTGGATGAGAAAAAAAAGGAGGAATGTTTATCGAGAAAGGCTGCAGTGGAGGAAAACGACCTTACGCTGCCCAGCACAAAGACAGTTTCCTCCTCCAGAATTCCCTTGGTCACTCATGGGAATTTATGTAGATCTTGGATTGCTGATGCAGTGGTGGAAGAATTAATTGCACGTATGAACCCCAGAACTGGTGTTTGGAGGAAGGAGGCTGCAGTGATACTGATGTCTGTGGTACGAAATTGGGACCAAAATATTTTAAGGACAAAATAGTTCCCTCCCTGCAGGGACAGAGAGAGAAACAGACACACAAACACACTGGAACCTAATTCTTTCAACCCTTGATTGGTGGTTCACTGATATCATTCTGTCTTACGCATCATACTAAGCTTCACGTAGCCAGTGAATATCCAATGCAGCAGGCTATACTGGTAGTCTTCAACTTACAACCATAAGCGAGCCTAGGATTTCCACTGTCACTCACAATGGTGATTGAAGCAGTCACGTGACCAGAAGCGATTTCACTTTTTTTGCAGCCGTTAAGGGAGTTATTATATTCCTATGGGTGTTGTTGTTGTTTTTTTGTCAGAAAACACTTGAAAAGGCCGGAAATTGGCAAAAAAAATGTTATAAATCAGTCATGGGACTGTAGAACGTTGCAATCAGCCATAAAGGTGAGCCCGTTGCTAAGTGGTTGCCGAAATGTAGTCATGTGGCACCCCAGGAGTGTGCATGCGGCTGTCAGAACTCTGGAATCAGGTCATAAGTGGCTTTTGGAGACTCTGTCATAACATTGAATGGTCGTAAATTAAAGCCTATTTGTAACTTTAGGGAATGGAAGAATGAAGGCATGGACCCATCAATTGTGGTTTATGCAATGAATGTGGTGCAACAAGTAACTACAGCAGAGTGACAAATGTATTTGGGAAATGCTGGGTTTCTTGGTTTAATGGCTATGATTTAAGAAAACCAATTGACTGATATTTCAGGGGCCAAGCGGCCTTAAGAGGCAAGAAGGAACAACCGTGTACCATCCAAAGCTTTCTTCAGTCAGAGGGGGAGCATTATATTGTTTGAGTAGCCCCAATGGGGAGGCTTGAGTAACAGTAAAAGAATTGGAAGGTACCTTGGAGGTCTTCTAGTCCAACCCCTTGCTCAAGCAGAACCTACACTGTTCCAGATAAAATGGTTGTCCAGTCTCTTAAAAACCTCCAGTGTTGGAGCACCCACAAGTTCTGGAAGAAAGTGATTAATTGTGTCAGGAAATTTATCCTCAGTGGTAGGTTGGTTCTCTCCTTGGTTAGTTTCCAGCTGTGCCCCAAGACAGTCTCTATCTCTTGCCAAGGGTGCTCAACAGACCGTGTTTTCTCTGGCAGAAAGCGAGTGATTCTGTTGAAGATAAGCTGCGTATGTTCTGTTGTGGTCTTGTAATCATCCTCAGGAAATTTCCACAGAGCGGTTCAGGAGGTCATTAGCCAACCACATGGCTTTTTATACGGAATATCAGCGAGGGCACAGAGGCAAGTTTCGAAAGGACGCGCTGTTCTAATTCACAAACTGTAAATCAGGGTTATCTTGGATGTGTGTTGATTACCTCAACAGATTGCTATGTCTCAAAAGTTCTTCTGATGTCCGGTTCAGATTCTTTCATTTAAGATGAAATCGGTCAGATATGCGCCTACATTTTTTTTGCTTGTCGTGTTTCGTTTTGATGGCTGAAGATGGGGTTTCTTGCAGAAAGATGCTTAGAAAACAGCAAAGAGGGGGCAAAACCAGGAAAACTTCCCAAAGTTGATGTCATCAGATTAGAGGGAGGGAACTGGGGCAGAATACAACCCACTTCAGCAAAAGACTTAAAGCTTCCTCTTCAAGTTTTCTCAATTCAGGCTGGCGATTTTAAAGACCTTGCTGAAGGGTAAGCTCTATTATAACTTAGGAGACCGAGATTGCAACTCTTCTATCATAAATGTTTTCACCGGCTGAGTGTGTTTTTAGTAAGTTCACCAGCATTTTTCTCCGCTTATCTTCGAATCCCAATCAGATTTGTCTAGTGGAGAATTCCAGTGACTCACTTGACTTGGTTCTTGCCATCTTGGGCAAATTTTGCAGAGACTCGCACTGGCCACCCCAACCCTCATGATCTGGTCTGGCTGGATTTCAGCTGTGCTTCAAAAGGGATTTTCCCCTTCTAGAAGCAATTATTGGAATTTAACTCAGAGCTGCACCCAAGATAGCACTATAGCAATAGCACTTAGGCTTATATACTGCTTCACAGTGCTTCGCAGTCCTCTCTGAGCGGTTTACAGAGTCAGCCTCTTGCCCCCAACAATCTGGGTCTTCATTTTACCGATCTCGGAAGCCTGGAAGGCTGAGGCAACCTTCAGCCTGGTGAGATTCAAACTGCCAAATTGCAGGCAGCTGGCAACAGCAGAAGTAGCCTGCAGTACTGCACTCTGACCACTGTGCCACCATGGCTCAAACAGATACAGAAAAAGGACCCTCCCTTTCAGTTAACAGATTAGGGATAAAAACCAGGAATGGGGAGGACCAACCTCAAAGCTTCATTCAGATGCTGGAACCCTCTGAAGGAAAGGATACTGACGTTACAACCCCCAATAGCTACAGAAAATGAATTTCCTTCCGATATGATCGAATTACCAAATAATTGAATTAAAGCTGCCTTTTATGTACTTTTGATTTGCCTTCTCTAGCTGTGTTTGATAAGCAATGATTCATGGCATATTATAGGAATCCAGTAGATGGGATTTGCTCAACTAATCAGAAGCTCCCAAGGGATTTGCCCAAGGCTGATCTTTCAACCTAGCTGGGATTCCCACGCGTTTCCCAAGCCACGTTCTTTCTGCAACCTGTTGGCCCGGAAAGCATAAAGAACTTTCCACATGTTTAGAAATTAAAAAGGACCCAGAGTGTGTTGTCTCTTGAAAAAAAAAAATTAGGAAAGAAAAAGAGTAGCAGAATATATTTTCTGGAAAAAAGCTTTTTTTTTTAATTGGTCAAGTTGTTTACATAATGCGAAGTTCACCCAAGCAACCAAATGGTCCCTCCAGAGAGGCAGTCGGATTGTGAGAACACAACAACGCACAGGAAGGGGGTCGGAATGCGTAGCAGATTGGACAAGGCACAGATTAGGAGGAAGCGGCGGCCTCTTTACAAGCAGAGCAGGCACTTCTGCTGTTAAAACTACACTTATCTTTTCCTCTCTCCAACTTTACCTCTACGGTCGGCACCGTGGAATTACCTGCACATGATAAACATTCACAGGCTGAATAAAACCAAAAGGACATTCTTCAGAGACAGGCAAGGAAGAATATATTTTATTCTAACTTCTCTGAAATCCTCAAGTACAGATCAGGATGCGCAAAGCCTTATCAAACGTAAAAAAAAAAAAAGAGAACGCCCTTCCTAGTTTGCAGGTAAAAAGGACTGGATTAAACAACAAGGTACATCTCCCAACCCTGAACCCAGGTAAATTCAGGAAGATGGTATAGCATTACCCTCCCAGGCCTAGTAACCTTTAGAGAAGATGAACCTAAGTCTTTGGGCTGTCCCAGGTGGGTCACTAGAAGCCTTTAACGCAGAGGCCTCCAAGCTTGGCAATTCTAAAGATTTGTGGACTTAAAACTCCTAGACCAGCATGGCCAGCTGGGGAATTCTGGAAATTGAAGTCCACAGGTCTTAAAGTTCCCAAGTCTGGAGAGAGACCCCTGCTTTAAACCATCACCTCTATTTGGCTCCTGGGTGGTGGAAGTCTGTTTTAGAGTCCCCGTCTTTAATTTATAAGAAGCATTTACAAAAAGCATGAGTGTTATAAAAAGAGGAGTCCCTCCTTGCATCTGGAAGCTGTACAGCCTATTTTATTTATGATGTTAACCCCAGTTATATCTCTGGATCCAGCCTGCTGCTATTCACATTGGATTTCTCTTCCCTGACCTGAACAGCCCCTTCTTTGCATGCACACAAACACAGGCCTTCAGCACTGCCAGCATTAAGGCACTCAGTTTAGCAATTGGTCAATTCCCTCATTTTACCCCTCCAACTCCTGAGAATCCTGCAGCTTTTCCCAAAATAAAAGGAACTCGGTTCTCTGCTACAGTCAAGCACTGTTTTGCCAATTTAATTCTAAGGTTTAAAATCAGATTAGAAAAAGAAAACAACTTTATTTTCAAGTAAAACAAAATTAAAAACCAGCATAGATGATGGCTGGGGTTTTAATGTCTCCCTGGCTGCGGATGCAGTAAAAAATAAAACCAGTTGCCTCCATGAATAAAAATAGCTCCTCCTTTTGTTTTGAAGGAAGAAAACAAATGGTTCAGGTAGGTGAAAAATGTAGCCAAGATTGGTCAAAGGACAGCAGAGGCCTAAGCTGTGATCCTTATACACCTGTAGCCAGAGAAACACAGACAGCAGCAAATTCCACTTTATACAATGTTCCTCTTGCAAATGGATGATAAATCTTCTCAACGGAGAGATTTCTTCCTTGAATTTGGATGGCACACATTCAAAACCTGCTGTTGAGAATGTTTACAGCTGACTTTGGCATCCCAGTCTAGCAGGATAGGAACTCTGGTTGTTGTTGTTTTTTTAATGCTGGAAAAATCTGCTTTGTGCAAAGGCAGGTTTAGTGCCCTGAAGGCTTTGGACTTGAATTGCACAATCTCCAAAGATACGTCAAGCAACAATCTCAAAAGCAGAGTTTCTGAAAATGCGTTACTCAAGACAGACACTGAGCCCTGCCCTCCCAGCCTGTGTTAGAGGCACCCGACTTTTCCACAGGATGCTTTAGCCTTCTCGGCAAACCTTCCTGGAAAAGATACACTTCCTAAAATCAACAGGGTTGGATTCCATGCAAGTGTGCCACATTCTCAAACCCCCACCTCTGCAAAGGCTACTTCAATTTGGCCCATTTGCATAGCTGGGATCCGGCCATTGTGCGCTGCGGTTTCAACCAAGTTCCATTTAGAGAAGGAACAGCTATCAATAATTCAGCCATTCCAAAACAAAAAACAAAAAACAGAACAAATATCTTCAGGATTTTAGCCTGAAGATGTTTTTTCCAATTAAAATATTAAAGAAAACAACTGATTCTACTAGGTGGGTGCACTTATCGCCCAACAATTGGCACACTCAGGGCTGGCTTTCGAAGCAATCCTGTTTGATATTTAATGACTGCCTCTCAAAACAACAATCTCTCTTCACCCAAAAGTCAAGCAAACCACTGTAACCACAACTGCCTTCTTTACTTAGAATTACCCTTGCAGGATCTACAAAAGGGGCACCCAACCTTGGTCGCTTGAAGACCTGTGGACATAAACTCCCAGAATTCCCCAGCCAACAAGGTTGGACACCCCTGATTGACAATGTCTCCTTAGAAGCCCCAGCAACTCTGCTTTCCAGAATTAAATTATGACATCAAGAACTTACTTTGTGTTCTAAAACCAGTTCAGATTAGGAATCGTAAAAAGCCTTTTCACTGGCCAAACCCATCCATTTCACTTTTACCTTCCACTGCTGCTTATAAGAGCCATTTGCTAGCTAGCAAACTGTAGTTGGTGCTATTAGGTTCCCAAAATTATCCTCCAAAGAGGAGGGAAGGGAATTAGTTGTGCAACAGAGCTGGAATGTACTATTTTGCATAGATAACCTGTGGAAATTGCATGCTGATAGGTAGAATACGATCTTCCTTAAGTGTAATAAACTAATCTATGAAGCATCTACCTGCTGTCACAGCTACACAGTGTCCAGCTTATATTCTCAGGAATCTGGACAAACATACATAGAGTCTTGGAAATAATATTTGGACTCATGGTATAAAACTGGACATCGAGATGGTCAGTAAGAACTATAATCTAAAACATTAATTGTGCCTTGTGAAACTTTACAATGTATGGCTGTGATAAATGCACACTAGGTTAACATCCCCTTCGGTGGGTAGCACCAAACTCTTGCAGATCAAGGTTTGGAAGTATAGACTTCTCTAGAAGCAGAACTTAATAATAAGTGTGTTACATGAGTCAGGCAATGTTCTACAGAGATCAATAAAACTATCCAGAGGTGAAGTTACAATGAACTTTAAAAAATAAAGAGTGGCAGGAGACATTCTGACTCCAATAATAGAGGCAGAATTATCTTATTCATATTTTCAGACCTGTTTATCAGCTATGTCCCCTACAGACATCTTTGTTCCAAACACCAATTGATAGAAAACCCAACATATCAGGAATCCAGCACCTGTGCATTTTGTGCTCTGGATGAAAAACAGCCATTAGACTCTTTTAGCCTCACATCTGAATATGGGCACGATTTCACCATCACCTCTCACAACAGGAAGTTTCCCAACTATTAACTGTGATCAGCAATTGGGGTGTTTTCTTTTTCCCTTATGAAAGCAAGAAACCATAAAAACAGAAGTGCAAAAAACAATTCATAGCATTTTTCAGGTTCCGCTAATTGCAACTAGTGTCCCTGGAATTTTTTTTAAAAGGGGGGGGGGTTTGACACGGAGAGCCTTTACCAGCTGTTACAGAGGTCCAAAGGCCAGGGACCTCTTGTGCTTTGGCAAAAAGCTGCTTCTCGCAGAGCTCACAGGTAGACGTTGAGAGTCTGCAGGATCATTTGTCTGCATAGTGGGCAGTTGCGTTGGTAGATGGCCTGCTGCAGCAAGATCTCAGTGCATTCTTGGCACAGGCAAAGGTGCCGGCAGGGCAGCAAGAGGACTGTCTTGGTTTGATCCTGGCAAATGACACACTTCTTCCGGTCTTCTTGTTCTTTAAGAAGCCGCCAAGGGTCGTTGTCTTCTTCCAAAGCATTTAGCTGCTCTTTTTTTGCAGTTTTGGTCTGGGAGGCACTTGGTCCTTCCCCCTGAGGCTGTTGTGTGGCTGTTCCCAGATCATTGTCCATTCTGGTCTGGTCCCTGCTGCCTCTTTGGCGGGGACGTGGGGTCCCAGTTGGCCCTTGTCTCCGTGGATATGGTTCTTCTAGAGCCAGTCTCTGTGCCACGGCAGCTCCCCCTGCCCTTTCTTGGGGAGCTTCAAGCACCAGCTGTGGTTGCTGTTCTCCCTGCTGGTCAGCTGCCCAGATGTTCCTGTTCCAACTAAGCACCTCAAGACCCCAGTCTGCCAACCTACGCCAGGTGTGAGAGCTCAACAGCATCTCCAAGGACAAGAGCATGATGTGATAAAGGCGCTGCATGTCCCTGAGCAAGCGATGGTAGGAAGGCATCGTGTTCAAATAGTCGGCCACTTGGTTTGCCAGGGTCCAAGTCAGCTGAGGGTTCAGGATGAAGATGCTGATGACAAGAATTGCAGACAGCAATACCATGCCATACAGGTTGACAAATAAGACATTGATCAGCAGCTTGCTCACTGAGGCCAGGAGATCAACGGCCAACTGGCAGGGAGTCCACAGGAGAATGGCCGTAGCAATGGCACTGCTGGAGAGGCGAGCGAGAAAGGCAACCAGGAGGTCCGTGATCCTCAGAAAGGGGCCAACTATAGTATCCCACAGGGCCAGCCCCACCGCAAAAAGGTTCTGAGTTCCAATGAGGCAGATGTTGATTATGCTGTTGATGAAGTAAGCCACAAGGCTCATGGCTATGGCGCAGACTTCACACATCTGTCTCAGAAGCGTCTGACCAGAGCCAATCAGGTTCCAGAAGCCTCGGTGCACAATTTCTTTGCTTCTCAAGCCCAGGTGGGTGAACAGGTGGCCCAAGACTTTCAAACTCTCCATGCTGGAGCAGAGTCCCCTCAACAAGTTGAGGACAGCGTGCACGGACCCCAGGGTCAAGTAGGACAAGGCCTCCAGGATGCATAGCACAACGACCAGGATCCCATTCCAGAACTGGCCCAGACAGGCCACCGTAGCACTGGGCAGGTTGTAAACGAAGGCGAGGAGCCAGATCAAGATGGAGAGGAAGCTGGAAACGAGGAAGAAGTTGATGTCCAGCAGGATTACCAGCAGATCCAACACTATCCCCATGCCGTTGATCACCAGGAACACTAGATCCATCGCGGAGCTCTTGAAGAATCAGCCGCGGCCAAGAACCAGCCGAGGCCGACTTCCCAGCTTCTTAAAGGCAGCAGGAAGGAGAAGCGCGTTGTGCGTTTTTGCTCCCTAATTTTCTACGTTAAGGGGGTGAAAAAAATAACGCTTTGGCAACCAAGTCCTGCAAAAGTCTTTGCTTGCTGGGCAAACGGGGGCAGCCAGTCCAAATTAAGGCTCCCCCAGGTGGACAATTCCTTTCCCCAAAGGGAGGCCAGTCCTTGCCTCAAATCGAGGCAGGGGGGCTTGCAAACCACTAGGCCCTGTCCATGGAAGCCTGGGAAAGACCCCTCCCCTTCTTCGAGGGGGGGGGGAATGATTTTTCCTCTCTTCTCGCCCCCCCCCCAGGGGTCTTCCTTGCTGAAATGTATTTGAACGTGACTCTTTCTTGCTTTCTGTCCAGAGAAGCTGCCAGTCCAGCCTTTTAATTCAGTTCAGTCTGGGACCCCTTTCAAAATGGGGAGAGGGGTTGCAAGAGGTCATGCCATAGGTCGAAAAAAGGGGGTTCTTTGAGGGGGGGCGCAAGAAGAGCGTCCCAAAACTACTGAGGAGGGGGCTCTGGGGGGGGGGGGGGGGGGGCGCACGGGAATCCCCCCCCCCCCCCGGGGGGCCCCCCCCCCCCCGCCGTGAAGTCCCTCCACACGGAAGGCCGCGGCCTCGTTCCTCCGCCTCGCCAAGCCGGGGTGGGGGCTGCCTCCTTGCCCGCCGCGAGGGGCGCAAGCGACCACTGCCCCTTCAAGCGCCACGACCGACTCCCCACTAAGCGTTCGCCTCTCTTCTGCTGGGCGCCGCCATCTTGGAGGGGAGGAGCGGTAGCCACGACGTCCAATCAGCGAGCGCAAACCCGAGGGACGTTGAGTTTTCCCTCTCGTCATTGGCCGCAGCGGCTGTTGTTTTTCGCCCTGCCGGCGCCGCGATTGGTCCGTTTTGAAAGTCGCCTTTCGGGCGGTTGACGTCGCTCCGAGCGGGAGGGGGGGGGGGGGGACCGGGGGGGGCGTGGCTTCCAGAGGCGAACGGCGGGAACGAGTAGGTCACGTGATTCGAGGGAAGGGGCGCTCCTCACTTTTTCCCCGCCTCCGAGGGGGCGGAGCTTTGGGAGCCCTGAAAATAATAGCTGAAATAATGAATTTTAAATATAGTGTTTGTGGTAAATCCGTTATTAATCTAGTGATATTTTATTCTTCAGCCATTAGGTCTTCTTTAATCTGACATAGCTTTTAATATTTTTTAAAAATAGGGCATTTTTTTTAAAAAAAGTGCTTTGAAAAAATTAATTTAATTTAATTTTAAAAAGTTAATTTGATTTTTTTAAAAAAAATGTAGGAAGGCTTTTTTGCAAAAGTTAAGGCATATATTTTCGCAAAAATTATTTCAAATTTCACACAGTTTTCTCACCCTGTGGAGATTTTATTATTTATTGATCGATCGGTCGGTTTGTTGGTTGATTGGTTTGTTTATTTATTTATTTAGCCTTTCTGTGAAGGTTAAAAACAGCTTCCCCAGTTCTGGGGAAGGCTCCAGACATGTCAAACTCGAATTCTTGCCTGGGTCCTAGGAAGCTAGGAAGAAGAAGGTGCATTTATGACGGTTATAAAGTCTTTGGGTGATATGATCACCATCTGCAATATCCACAACTCACTTCCGACAAACAAAGTTAATAGGAAAAGTTGGATTCACGTAATGTCCATATCAAAAAAAGGTCATAAAATCGGGCATGAGTCACTTAACTATCATCTCACTTAGCAATGGATGTTCTAGTCCCATTTGTGGTCATAAGTCAAAGACCTTGTAACCGTGTTGAGTTTTCCTACCAAATTTGTTGGCAAAACAGAGGAAAGAACCCACAAGATCTTCAGCAAAACTGCCAGAAGGATGGAATATTTATTCTCAGCTCAGTTTCCGCCACCTGGTTGATAGGCAGGAAGGAGCTACTGTTAATTTCAAGTCTTTCCTCCTATGCATGCCAAGAACGGAACTTGGCACATTCGCAGACAGAGCCTTGGAGCCGAATTGTCATCGGAAGAGTAGCTGGAGTCTGGAAAGGCAGCTCTGGCAAGGGGGAAACTCCCTTGCTCGCGTTGGAAGCACAGAGGACGATGGCGGGATGCCTCCCCAAAGTCTCCAGTGGACGTGTGTCCAGGGAGGAAAAGCTGAACTTACTGCATATGTTTGGTTTGACCTGTAATGTGTGGAAGCATGCTCAGTAATTTTCTTATGCTCAACATACCAAGTTAAAACCCAAAAGGACTAGCCAGAAAGATGCATAAATACTTGGAAGAACAAGAACTGGGCATGGCTAGTCTAGGGAAGAGAAGGACCAGGGGAGACATGATAGCCGTGCTCCAATATTTGAGGGGCTGCCACAGAGAGAAAGGGGCCAACCTATTCTTCAAGGCACCCGAAAGCCAGACAAGGAATAATGGATAGAACCTGGACAAGGAGAGATTCAACCGAGAGAAATTTTCTGACAGTGAGAACAATCAACCCATGGAACAGCTTGCCACCGGAAGTTGTGGGAGCTTCATCACTGGAGGCTTTCAAGAAGAGATTGGACTGCCATCTGTCAGAAATGGTGTAGGGTCTCCTGCTTGGGTGAGGGGTTGGACTAGATGATTTGCAAGGTCCCTTCCAACTCCGTTAATCTGTAATCTGCTTTTGTTTTAAAATTAGCCCCCAAATTAGCCTTTGCTGGACTTCTAAAGGCTTTTTTAGAGTTAGCCAACTATTCTCCGGTCCCCGTGGACATCTGGTAGATAGAGTCGAAGGCAACTACTCTTATCTGGGCATAGGAAAGGAGACCAATGGTATTCTTAGGCCAACTGCCTCTAAACGGTGATGGAATATGTGGGTGACGTTGAAGAGAGAAGAATGGTGTCTAGGAAACAGAGAAGAGGGGCAGGAACCCACAAGTGCTTAATGGTTAGAGGAAGAAACTGAGAAAGGACCCACCTGAACAGATCAAGCAATTAAAAAGGACAGTGGAAAGTTTTTATTATTATTATTTTCAGACTGTTCATGTAATCTTACAAAACATGATTTAGCTCATCTAGTCGTGTTGCCTGTTTATCTACCCTGAAAGCCCAACAAGATGGAGCAATAACTGCATGTAAAAGTTTTTCCAAAAATCTCAAGAGGACACCTATTAATCTTTTTTCTCCCCCTTCCTGATGTTTTCCTGGCTTAAGCTACAATGATTTGATTAACCCGATGTCAGCATTTGAGCTTTATAGAAGCATCCAAGGCTGTCTAAGTAAGCTGCTAAATTGCACCAAAGAATTTCTAGCCGGGCTGTAAGCTTGCTTCCCCCACATAATAACAGCCCACTCCTTTCTTCAGAAAGTTTAAAACTTGCTTTCCAAGTTCTGTGCTCTGATCCTTTAAAGAGCCGATAGCCTCCTTTCATGTGAAAGTTCTCTGAACGAGAAGTTATGTTCTGTGCTTATAAATATTCACGGACTTCCCATATACGCTATACCTATTTACTACCAGGTGGGAACAACTTAAGACTGCAAGAGAAAGCAAGCATTGTAGATGCCAACTTATCCAGAGGAAGGAATCTGTTCCATTTCTTCATTCTTAAAACCCTCAATAGCAAACTTTAAATCTGCAAGGCAGGAGAAATTGTCTGGTGCATACAACATTTTTTTTGGGGGGGGGGGGGGGGATTAGAAGACCAAATAGCCTTCTGTTTAATAATTCATGTTTCCGTGACTGAGAGCAATATATTTGAATAATATTCCTTATGTTAGCATTGCGTGCCCTTAAACTAATTATAGCACACTGATCAACAAAAACATCCTCGGTTAAGAAAAAGGAATTTAAGAAGGGAAGCTCTTTTGTGACCAGAATCTAGTATTTTATTTTCCTGAAGGCCAACCAGATGCCTCCTAGCCATAATACTGAAGGACACATGGACTCCAAATGTAGAATGCTACTTAGTAAATATATGCACCAAACAAAAGGCAAGAACTCTGACTGGAAAATGTCTTTATCAGTGCATTTGTGTGACCTAAACACCAGCAATCAACACCAGTTGAGATGAGATGAATGCCAAGATTAACACTAGGCCAACTACCAAGACACACATAACAGCCCAATCAAGGAAACACCAAGTCTACTCTCACCAACACTGGCAGAGCAAGCCACTAGTATGTAAAATGAGAGCAAACTCTACTCCCTTCTAGCACTGACGATGTTACCTAGTTGGGTCATGAACATCTGCAAAGAAAACAACCAAGCTCAGAGAGCACCAAGGACCCCACAGTTCAACCCTGAGCTACAAACATCCTCTTCTATCAGCATTTTTGTGATCTACTTCAGTCTCTATAAATTGTGAAATGCAATTCCTTTGCACTATTATTCCATTCACTGTTTTCACAAGGAATTGAATAGAGGGCAGCCTAAATCATGCCATTCAATTCTAGGATTCCATGAGAACATTTCTTGAGAAAACAGTTTTTGCTTAACAACTGAGTTGCTGGCCCCAACTGCCATTCCTAAATGTCATGCAGGTAGTTCTTGGCTTACAACCATTCATTTAGTCACCATTCAAAGTTGAAATGCCATTTTAAAAAGTGATTTACAACCGGTCATGTGATCAAAATGTAAGTGCTTGGCAATTGGCATGTATTTATGACCATTGCAGGATCCTGGGGTTATGTGAGCGCCATTAGCAACTTTCCCAGCTGGCTTCCAACAAGCTAAGTCAACAAGGGAAGTTGGATTCACTTAGCTATGTGATACACTTTAACAACTGCAGTGATTTGCTTGGCAAAAAAAGGTTGTAAAATCAGGTATGACTCTCTTAACAACTGCCCTGCTTAACAACGGAAATTCTGGTCTCAATTGTTGTAAATTGAGGGCTATCACTATTTATGAAGATACTAACCTATTCACGGAGATATGGAAAGGTGAACTGGAATAGAAAGCAGCAAAAAAAAATTTGTTTTCTCATGCTCTGAGAGGTCGGCTGTTCCATCTAAAAGTAAAATCTTTACCGGCTGCTCCAACCCTAAAATGAACTTTTGGACATGCAGTAGAAATGCTAAATAAAGGAGCAGACAGCAAGAACTTTTAGCACTGAAAACAGGCCATCTCCGAGGAGTATTTCAATTCTTACCTGGCGGTAGAAAGCAAGCAAGCCAGACATGATGAACTATTTGCAAGACATTAAAAATAGATTGCTTCAAAATAACTCTGACATGATGACTGTTTTATGATACGTATATATACACCGTCCGGACACGGGATTGTTTTCTGGAAGAGCCACGTTTAGAACTAAAATTTTACTCCTTCTCCCAACAGGCAGGAAATGTTTTCATTTCTTCGGAAAATAATTTACAAAAAACGTCATGCTGTATGCTATGAAATAAAATATCTCTTCTAGAAAGTCTCTCTTTCTGTTGATCTGTTGCTAAGCATTATGCTATGTTGCTTCGCCGGCCAGATTTCTCTTCAATTCCTCTGGCCTTTGTAGAACGGACAAGTGTTCATTTGTTCAGGAAATCCATATATACAAATATTCTGTTGTCAGCAATAAAATACAGGGTTTTTTCCCCCCCTGATCTGCCCCCCTTTTGCAGAAGCATTAATTTTTGTGTTGGCTGAAAAACGTGGAAAAACTCTTCTGCTTGGGACAGCGAAACTGGAAGACAAATATTTTAAATGAAGGATGTAAAGGGGATCATTATTTATTCCATGGTTACAGAAAAACATCTTGGTTTTTCTTCACCCCGTAGCAGCGTTTCTCAACCTTGGCAGCTTGCAGATGTGTGGACTTCAATTCCCAGAATGCCCCAGCAAAACACTGCTGTAATACAAAAAAAATTTTCTCAGTGATGTCCATAGTAAATTGCTTCTCCCCTCCATTTTCATTTCCTCTGCCCACCAGCCCCTTGTTCTTGTTTGTATTTATCCATTTTGCAAAGCCAGGTGTTGTTTGAACAGGTGCCCTTACTCCAGTATCTTGACTCGGTTAAATGGATTGAAAAGAATTGCATCCTATTTAAAACCTGTTGCTTGAGCCTTTAAAGAGGGGAGCTGTGTATTTGCTCTCTAAACTGGCTCCAGAAAATCATTTGAACCAGAGATTGGGACAGCGAAACAGTCGTTTATCTGGGACTTAATAATCATGTGAGGGGTTTTTGATGAGGTTTTCCAACAGCTGGCTAACTGATTTTATTGACCGATCGATTGGTTTATGTGTACAGCATTTCTAGGTTGCTGCACTCCCAATGCAGTTTTATCACTAGATTGTATACAACAGGGATCCCCAAACTTGGCAACTTTAAGACTTGTGGACTTCAACTCCCAGAATTCTCCTGGCTGGAGAATTCTGGGAGTTGAAGTCCACAACTCTTAAAGTTGCCAAGTTTGGAGGCCTCTGGTATACAAGAAGCTTCATCTGATCAATTTAGAGGAAAGGTAGGAAATTCATTAAAATTGAATATTCATGCTTTTTTAGAATTTTAATGGTTTCTTTTTTTAACGTTTTTTTGTTGGTGTTTTTATTTTAAAAAGTTTTTATGATTTTAATTGTAATATATGATTCAGAATTGTGAACCCTCAGAGTCATTTGTTGAGATGGATGGCTACAGAAATCAAATAAACAAACTTTTAAAATAAGATATATAGATTGTCCTCACTTAGCGACTGCCTCATACAGCAACCGTTTGCAGTTACAGCGGTGATGATCTTTGGATCAATCCTCTCATTTGTTACCTTCCCAGGTCTGTAAAGCAAAGGAAAGGTGGAGTAAGATCGTAAGCCCAGTCGAGGTTTCATTTAGTGACTGCTGTGTTTAACATCTGAGTAGCCAGTCCCATTTGCAGTTACTAAACGAGTATTACCTGTATATCTATGAAGCTACAAACTGACCCAAGTGGACATAAAAAGGTGAACTGGAACAGAAAGCAGCTGAAAGAGCAGACGTCTGGTTCTCCCAATAGCATTTAGATTTGACTTGCAAATCAGGAAAGGCAATTGCCTGAGTTATTGAAAATGGCTTCAAGGCATATATGTAGTCGAGCGAGGCCTCAAAATAACTCCAGGGGAGGCCTTGTGCAAATAGGATTAAGTACTATTTTCATTAAAAAGCCAGCTCTGTGTTACGGTGGCAAATTAAACTATGAGGAAGTTCAGGTAGGAATAGAGTGGGAGTGGGCTGGGACAGACCAAGACTACAGAGATACATTAACAAGGGTGCAATTGCTGAGCTCCAGATCTAAGCTGTAGGCCAGTGAGATTTGCAGAACTTTATTGAGGATAGATACAACTCAGTAAATCTATTCTCAGAACCATTTCATGGTTCATTTTCAACTTCTCTGCCTTATAGAGCACCTCTCTGTATCCACATATCATATGTCACGATGCTGTAGAGCAGTGCTTCTCAATCTCAGGAACTTTAAGATGTGTGGACTTCAGCTTCCAAAATTCTGAGAGTTGAAGTCCACTCTAAGTTGCTGAGTTTGAGAAATATCCATTAGTTTCCTATGGATGGAAATTAATCAACGTGAGAATCAACCTAGAAATACACTGAGAACAAGTCATCAGTGGAACAACTTGCCTCCAGAAGTTGTAAATGCACCAACACGAGATTTTCAAGAATGGATTGGTCTGGGATGCTATAGAATTTCGTGCTTGAGCAGGAGGTTGGACTAAATTAGAAGAACTCCAAGGTCCCTTCCAACTCCACTAATCTGTCAACCCATTTTTCCAAGATGGTTACTGTAAAATAGTTGAGCAGTAAAGCACATGGTGACTGTACTCTTTGTTTGCTCTGTGGTGCTATGTATAAACAATTTCTAACACCTCGTTACCATATTAAACCCAATCCATACCTTCTCCTCCACAATTGCCACATGGAGTTGCTTTCCTGTTATGCTCCAAAGGGGCCAGTCAAGGTTTTTTTTAAAGAAACTGGCAGGGAAGAGCAAAGAAAAGGATGCTGTTCACCTGGAGCACATCCTGGTTTGCTGCAGGAACATGAGACACTTACCAAGTGCTGCACAGCAAGATAAAAATCCTTCTTGCAAGTAAAAAGATTAAACTCGCAGATTTTTTTTTTAAACAAAGGCAGAGCTTGCTTCATACACTTGTGCCTATCCAGTTGACGTTCTGTGCACCTCATTTGACAAGAACCCCACTTAGATTGATTTGAAGTTCAAGATCCTGGACATGTTCCTTGGCCTTTGGGCTAAGATCAAGGGTGGTTCCCTAGGATTTAATCTACTCAGGGTTCAATTCTTCCATGGCGCTTCCAAAACTCATTTTTGTGGAGAGAAGGGGCAGCCTCAAGGTGTGTCGAGATCAAGATCCCACCTGGATAAATTGCAAGTTGAACGTCTCCACCCACAGGCATATTTCAATCTCTATATGTTGTATATCTTGTAGGCCATTTATGTTCTATAAAAACTAGTGTATATTATTGCAGATGGGAGACACTTCGCGTTTGTTTTTTCTGGTTTGCCACAACATGGGTGGTCAAACTGATGGAGGTTTCTGGAGATCCAGATACATTACATCTCCATGGTATTTCTCCTTCATTCCCGCCCTCTCTCTTTTCACTCCCCTCTGCCCACTCATCCCCACGGAACAAGCATTCCTTGCAGAGAGAAAACTTGTCTTCATTTGAATCGCCTGGTGTTTTTTTCTCCCAGCAGCGAGAAAAACTTGCATGCTCAAACCTCTGTCTGAAATGATGAAGACACCTAAGAGCTTCATCTTATTTATTTATTTTTTACCGGGGGAGGGGTGGGAATGTCCAGTTTTGTAGCTGGCTTTGGAGAGGTTTATGCCTGGATAAAAGCAACCCAAAGAGAAGATTATATTTCGCAGCCAGAGAGCATTTCGCGGAGAGAAACTGTTGCGGCTCTTTCCCTGTACTGATACTTGGGGCCAGTCTAGAGTGACCAAAAATATAGCAAAACACACAAAAAAACCCTAACCTCCATCAGCCTCCACTGCTAATATTTCTGTAGCAGGAGTATAAATCGTTGGTGCGAATTCATTTTTCCGTACCCTACTTTCTTTCTCGGCGGGCCTTCTGATTGGTGGTATTCTCTGGCCATTATTATTTTTCTCCTTTGCCTTCATCCAGTTTCTTCCCCCACCTCTCTCCCTTCCAACCCACCCTAACACACTGAGAGAGAGAGAGAGAGAGAGAGAGAGAGAGAGAGACCCTGTGAAGTTGCTGGAGATGCTTTCAGCATTTATGGTAATGTCCCGCCGCCCCCCCCCCCCCCCCCCCCCCGCTTCCCTCCTAGGCCACTGTCTTATTCATTCACAGTTTTATTTGGAAGCACGTAAGAGGCATCTAAGGACACACCTTGATTCGCTGATGGCGTTCTTGGCTCAGGGCCCCTCTGCCTGTTTGCCTTCTCTCATCTCTTTCAAACAAATCCCTACTTTTATTGTTGTTCTCTGGGCCAGAGTGTCTTGGTGTGCCTAGATGGTTCTCCCTTATCACGCCCCAGCAACAGCTTCCATGGGCTTCACCTCCAAACTAGGAGAATCTGACAGGATTCGGCTGACTGTGATATCTTTTCCTCTGTCCCCAGGCTAAGCATAAATCCTGATGTGCCAGGACTGTGCCTTCTCTCCCTCTCTCTTTCTCTCTCTCCCCCCTCTCTCTCCTTCCCTCCCTTTCTTTCTGTCTCCTCCTCCCTCCCTCTCTCTCTCTCTCTCTCTCTCTCTCTCTCTCTCATTACATCAGGGTCTGTGAGTCAGAAAGGCTCTGACACTTTCCTTTTTCACTCGGTGATCTCACACATTGGCAGTGCTTTCCCCCCCCCCTGCAAAAATGTGACTTCAACAAAACAAAGAACATAGAACATAGAGTAATAGGGCTGAAAGGGACCTTGGAGGTCTTCTAGTCCAACCCCCTGTTCAAGCAGGAAACCCTGTAGTATTTCAAACAAATGTTTGTCCAATCTCTTCTTAAAAACTTCCAGTGTTGGAGCATTTACAACTTCTGGAGGCAAGTTGTTCCACCGATTAATTGTTCTAACTGTCAGGAAATTTTCCTTAGTTCTTGGTTGCTTCTCTCCTTGATTAGTTTTCATCCATTCAATCAACTATAGAAGAGCCCGTACTACCCAAGAGCATCGCCTCCTGGTCCCTTTGATGCCTCCAAGGCGATTCTCCATTATTTCTGACTTTTTGCCCCCTAAGGGAACGGACTTCCCAGATCAATCTCCTTATCATCTTTTGCAAAGGAAAGGCTCCCGCCTTCTTAACCTCATTTCTGCTCATTTTCATGCAAAGGAGGAGAACGGCTCTGGCAGCTGATGCCGTGACTTGCCAGAATTCCAGCCAGACAGCAGAAGCTGGGAGATTAAATGACCCAGATGGCAACATTTGCAGATCCCCTAGCCCAGAGAAAGTGAGATGATACAGGAGAACCCTCCCCTACTTTCCTGGCTGGTCACAATGTGCAATATTTATGGGAGCTAAGAGGCCACTCAGCAGTTCTAAGTCTGCAAGGTAGCATCCTCAAAATGACTGAATGGCAGATAGTCAATAACCAGGGCCATCTCAAAAGGACTCAGCTGGCCAAAGCAAAGCACAACATCTTGACAATATGACATTATTTTTTTGCTACCTCCAGGTGGAAAGTTAGCGCTTGAGGTTCAAAGCAAGCTGCATTGCACACAATTCCATCCGCCAAACCTTTCTTGCTAATTTTCTAAGGCAATTACTTAATTGTAGGGCCCAAACTGCCCTGCCAATAACTGGACATCATGATTTAGTGTCTTTGCATTCAATAA